>VZSR01001459.1:4104705-4171413 GCA_013398615.1 Brachypodius melanocephalos
GATACAGTAGGTGTTTTTATAGTGGACCTTTTCCATTTTAAAATTCAATTAATCATGGTATGGTGTAATTATTTTTTTTATTGTATTCATTCCAGGGAGAGAAATAATTGGCTGCTTTTGCAAGACGTAGCTACTTTAAGGAAAAAAAAAATCCAAAATCAAATTAGAACATTTTCCAACTACCTAGGATCCTCTGAGAGTAATTACGTTACGATCTACAGAGTTCACTCCATGCACAGCTGAAATGTGGTCAGCCAATTCCACAGTGAAATGAAAGAACCATTTAACAATGCTTAAGAACAGCACAGAACAGATCAGTACATGGAGTGAAGAATATTAAACTTCAATAAAAGTTTTAGGTGTTTAGAACGTCATTACTAAAATTGAAATTGTCAGGCTCCTGGGATTAATACCTCTGTAGTTACAAAAATTGCTGTAATGTCAATGACCACAAGTAGTCATGACCTTGGTTCTATTTGCAGGGCTTTTAAAGGTCTCCCATTGACCTTAAAAACCTATTTTCCAACATTTTAGGTAAGCCCATTATTGCAAAGATAGGAAGACAGAAGGATCCATACTGGAGCAATAATTAGGTGCCTGAGTTCAGTGCTGCTGTCCAGCTGTGGCCAGTGGTTTGTGCTTGTGAATTTTTTATGAAATAGAAGCAGTTGCTACCTGGCTGCAAAGCCCCTCTGTGTGCTGCTGCTTTGTGCAGTGCTCGGGCTGCCAGTGGAGCTTGCAGAGAGAAGGAGCTGTTGCCATGGGAATTTTGAAAGCTGTCATTGTTTCCCCCTTTGCCAGCAATTGTGGAGGAGCAGGACTCACTGGAGCAAATTCTTCCTGGGGTGTAACTGCTCAGGCGTGCCGAGATGCCTGGCAGATGTGGAAGCTGGGACAGCTGCAGAGGTGGACAAGAGGGGGAGGCTTCCTTTTCCCTGCCCAAACCACTAGCAGAGCTCACAAGTGACAGGGCAGATTTGGAAATTCATGAGTACTGGGGGTTATTGGGCAATCTTGTTCTTTTCCCAGGGCTTGTGCTTCTCCAGCAGTCTCCAGGAGGAAGTTTTCAAAGGAGTTCTCTATTGCTATAGAACTAGGAAAATGTGAAAATGAAAAACTCTTTTGTAAAGGTCAGCCTGAGCAGGGTGCTGGGTTGACATTTATGTCTTTCAGAAGTTTCTCTGAGTTGTTCCTTTGTTACACATGATGAAAAAACTTACTTAGAGGGCACCAGGCAATTTTGGTTTATTGTTTTGTTTACTTGTAATTTTTTTTCGTTCTAGCACCTGTTCAATACCTCTCTGGGCAATACTATTATAGGCAGCTGCTCTTGTGGTGCAAACACAGACTTTTCCTGGCAAAATTCTCTTTCAGTCTAACACTTCACAAGCTTTTCCCAAGCCAGAGATGAAGGAATACTCTTGGAAAGTCTGCTAAGATTCTTTAGCCTGCTATTTTCTGTGCTGTCTAAGAATTTAATCCAATAACCATTTCTAGTGGCTGTGTCAGGCTTTTGGATCAGACCCAAAGCATGTAAAAAAAAATAGGTTTAGATGTGTATGAGAAACATTCTTCTGTGGCAGCAGGGTATTGGAGCTACGTTTGGGTGTATCTTCCTAATTTCTTGCATTTCTTACATGTGCTCAAGTGAGTTTGGGTCTATTCCCCTAATTTCTTGTGTGCCCCTTAGCTCAAAAGAGATGGAAAGAGAACATTACTTTTTCTCCCTTGCCTGTCACCTTTGGTCCCCTAAGAAAGTAATGGTTTGACTTCTTCCTTTGTGCTCCCACTTTTCACTGTTTTTTCTTTCACTTTTTTCCCAGTTTGCTCACTGGCACTAGATAGATAGTGTAGCGAGGCATGGAAGTGATTCCCTAGTATTTTTATTTAAAGCCTGAAAACTTCTTGCAGGTCTTTACAAACCTATCTATCAGGCTGCAAATGGATGCCATCACCAAGCTGTTTGCTAGATGGTTGATGCCGGGCTCTTGTCCCATTTTCTGTGACTTTCTGGTTGGATGGAAGTTTTGGTCTTGCTATCAGCACGTCCTACATGTGCATTCTGAAACAAAACAGAAATCTGAACCTGTGTTACCTTATGCTGCTGCCTTCTTTCTTATCTACAGGGTATTTGTGGCAATGAAATTAAGCAGATGAAGAGCCTTATCTTTCATTAATCCATGAGAAAAGGCAGAGCTCTGCTTATGAAAACTTTTGCTCCAGCCCACACGTGCCTTGGTGAGGAAATCAGTGCCTGATCTGCTAATTTTATTTGTGTACTTATTTGCCCATTTACTTTCCCCCAAGCGAAGGATGACTTCTTCATTGAGGGTTGTTTTTCCTCGGTTATCAGAGCACAAAATAAAGCAGCTGTTTATACCGATTTCTTTTACACTGTAAGGATCATTTAGTATGCAGGAGACCAAGAACTTCACATGCACCACAAGAAATCATGTGAGTCTAATGATGCCATTTAACAGACAGTGTTTTTCTTGGCATAAATTAAGACCCCTCAGAAAAAGTTTATAAAAATTGAGAGAAGCTGTGTTGTCTGAGGATGATGAAACAAAGGAGTGGATTGAGGAAGAGAGTTTTTTGGCTTTAAGAGCTGATAAATCTTCAGCTGAGTAAGAAATTTATGTTGCTATACACTGAAGTCCAAGAATTGCTGTTTTCTCAATTGCAGTGAAGTTCCTCTGTTTATTGAGAAGCATTAAGTAGAAGAGGATTTTTTTAGTCTAGATTCCTGTAGTTCTAGGGCATTGACTTCTGAGAGAAGACACTGCAGAGGAGGCAGCGTCGCAACTGAAAGAGCTCTTCAGAAAGCAGGTAGGAAGAATTCATATTTCTAATACAGACACGCAAAATATATGCTAAAAAGGTTGATTAAAGTGGCTACCCACATAAATGTGACAGCCAGAGCTCTGTTGTGCCTACAGCCTGAATTTTTAAAGGGGAATCCCTTTCTTGAGTTCAAGTTCTCTGTTTTTGTAGGTGTAATAGACTGATGTTTCCATTGGTTTTGGTTCCCCACTTCGCTGGGCTGTCTAGGATTTCAAGAGGTTTCCCACTGCTGTCATAGGCAGCACCTTCTTTACAATACAAGCCTCAAAATCTCTTTTCTTAGGCTGTCATTCAGAGCAAAGTTAGACTGGTTGAGTGATTTGTTTTTAATAGTAACATCCCAGAATCCCATCCCCTATCCTTCTGGCATCAATTAACTCTCTGTTAACTAGGGGATGCTATTACTTTCAGCACATCTTCAGAACTTGTAAAAAGATAGTTGTTAACCTAAATGCCAATAGGACTTAAGCAAAGGCTTGTTTAGAGCTCAAAGGTTTCAGCAGTAATCGATTTGATAAAATAATGGCTTCTGTTCCCATGTGAAGATATTTCAGTCTTTTCAGGCACTGTTTCTTGAATGGAGGGAAATGGTCATCAGATCCCAGTAGAAGATGCTGAAAGCAATTGTGGCTTGTTCCCTGTAGTTTGCACCTTTGAATCTTTTTCATTCTGGAAGTGAAACAGAAGCAAAAATTTTGTGTAAATCTCTCAGTACTGTTCAGATGCTTATCAGAGCATTCTATGCCACGTATTTCAATTCAATCCAAGAGCATACAATTTTATTTTTTTGTTATGGTTTCACTGTTTAAACTCTTGAGAGATGTAGGTGCTGGCTGTATCCAGAATGTTTTAAAACCTGGCAAAAAGTGTTTCTAATTGACATCTAAATGTTCATGCACACCTCCTGCATAGCCTGTTAGGGATGTCTCCACGCTGCTGTGACAGCCTGCTGTTATTATACAATTATCTGCAGTGGCCTGCACAGGTAGGAGGGCTTGGGAAGCCAATGGAGGGAGTGTATCTGTATTTAAGTGTTCTATTCTCACAGCCCCTGTATTAAGTGGTGATGCTGCTGCTCCTTTCCCCTTTAACCCTCAGGTTGCAGGCAGTGGAGCTGAACACTCCCCTGCTGCTCTTTGCAAGCAGCTGGTATTGCCCCGGGGGAACTCTAACGTTGGTTTGGCTCTTTCATTTTAAATTCATGTATTGTAGTTCAAAAGATAAAACACCCCAGTTCTAGCTAACTGCCAAAAGAGTGTATCACTTTCTGAAAGAAATCACTTGTCTACCTTTTAATTTGCCCTAGGTGAAAAGTGAGAGTGTTGAGACACGTTACCAGGTTGGGGACTTGCTAGAAGATTTGAGGGAAGCAAACTGAAGCAGAAGGCTTTTCTCAGCTCCCCACTCTTCCCGTAGATTGCCAATAACATGTTAGGAAAAAGTTTCATTTAACCTTTCTCTTTTGTGCTCTTCTTAATCGAGTTTGTTCTTCTGTTTGGGACTCACTCCTGAGAATGGGAGTATCCACACATTGGGGGTTTTTCAGTGAGGAGGAGTGAAATGGTAACAGAGCCCATATTTTTATGTTTGGCAGCACAGCTGAGCTTTCTGACCCACAATCAGGGATCAGAAGAAGGAAGGAAGTACAGGAACCAATCACTCATCTGACACTTCTCTCTGCTTGACTGCTTAGGGTCAAGCTGTGACCATAGGCTGGAGAGTTCTTCCAGATTTTTAATAGCACAAACACGTTTTTTGTGAATTCTACTAATACATCATAGTTTGTTTTGAGTAAAACATTGTCAGGAAAATTTACCATCATAGTGTCTATTTCTGTGATGTGACAGAGAAGAGTTTAATAGTTTGAATGAATTAATTCAAAATTGGATAGTTGAAGGTCAGAACTTAGAGTGATAACTCAGCTAATGTAATATTCATACCTTGGTCTAAAATAGTGCTGTATATCAATATGTTGTCCCTGTCTGCCATGATTATCTAGGGTAGAAAGACATTTGTGCACTGACAAATATCTAAGGAAGAAAGAGACAGGGTATTATACTAACAGTGTGCAAGAAAATTGAGGAGTGAGTGAGGCACCTGGAAGAATTCATAGGCCACAAACCATTTGTCTCTTCTGACTAAAGCAAACTGTATTGTGTAAGCATTAACCACTGTCAATACTTGCCACAGTAGAATTACCTGGACCATCCTTCAGCTGGTTCTATGCTCTAGATGAATGACTTGTTTTTTAAAAAAGCACTAAACTGAGAAGGGGGAAAATACCTGATGTGTTTCTAGCAGGCTTAGTTCTCAAATCAACAATGTGGCCTAAAAACTGAAAATTATTCCTGCCTCTCTAATACAGATGGACAAAATCAAATAAGATGCATGAGATATGGATACACTAACACCAAACACCAGCCTAATACAGGTCAGCATTCAATCTGTCCTAGGTCTGAAAAGCAAAAGTTCATGCAGGGGTGTCTTTCTTAATTTTTGACATTTTCAAGTTTTTCAAGGTTTGTGCTGGCAAGGATTTCTTGGACACTGCTTCATTGGCTGCTATCTCTTGCTGTCATCTCAGATCTGTATTGCCTGGCTAGGAAATTTTTCAATGTCTTCAAAATCTCGGTTATCCTTTGTCATCCTAAAGTGAAAGATGTGATCTATTTCATGAATTGTTACCCATTGCTTAAATTAGAATGAGCTGCCTCCTTGGTTTTAAGAAAAGGAGCATGCCTTGTCCTAAAAAGGCATAAGATGAGACTACAGGACAGGGATCAGTTTGGATCCCATGATTTCCAGACAAAGAATGAGGAGGAACTGCATTTACTTGGAGAAGAATATCAGAAAATCAGCATTTATCTACAAACGCCAGTGAATTGCTGAGCAAGTAGACTTCGCCCCTGAATTAATTATGAACACTCAGCCTACAGCTGGCCAAATGAACCTTCTTGTGTGCATTTATACTGTCCTGCTCCAAAAAGGTCCTTTACTTGGTATCACAAGCAAATGTCTGATCTGCAGAGTTGAAATCTCTTGGGAGAGAAATGTAGCGTTTGCTGAGTTGGATATGGTGGGATCGGGATTTGATACCCCTCTCTTGGTGTTCTTCTAAATATTCAGGGCAAAAGTTCAACTTGTGCTAAAGGTTTTCTTCGTTGGGTGTTTGATGTTTGGGTTTCTGTTTGTTTTTAGTGAACTTGAGATGACTTCAGGTTTCTTTAAAGTCCCGTGTCTCTATGTGCCATTTTTACAGGTATATTGCCAACCACGCTAGTGAGGTCATTGCCAGGCTAGAAACGTGACACCTCTCTATCTTGACAAAAAGGGGTAGTGTGTAAGAGCTAATCCACTGTCTGAATAGGAGATGATTTATTTTTCCTGGCCTTCAAAAGAACATTTTTTACATGAACATATGACAGAGGATCTTCTGCAAAGGAGGAGATGCAGTTATATGCAAAATGAGAACTGAAAAAAAAAAAAAGAAATCTTCAAACCTGTTAGACAAACCAATTTATAAACACAAGTATTATTTCTCTGTTCCTGTTACCAGATTTCTCAAGAGTCAAGAAAATTAATCAAAAGTAAGCATCCTTAAGAGGATATTTAAATAGATATAGATTTTTAAATGGACTTTGTATTTTGCACAGTTTTCCAGTTTCTAAGCCCTTTTAACTCATGAAGTGGGACAAAACTCATTGTGATACATGACAGGTGGTTGCAATAATGATCAAATGCCTGACACTTGTGATTGTGCAGCAGTAGAGGGGGGATAGGTGTGCTTTCATGCCATTACCAAGACTATTATGGATTGTTTGTATGAGTATTTTGGAAAAAAATATTTTAATGTCCTATATTTTAGGTACAACTAGAGTAAGATGGTCCTTTTTTTTGAAAAGGTTATAGTCAACTACTTTGAACACATTTGAATTTATAATAATCTCTGGGGGTTTATGTTCTGGGTTTATAGAAACAGACCTCTCTGTCTTAAAAGCTTGTTTCTTATACAGCAAAGAGAGAATTCAAATAAAACCAGCCAACTTATTAAAGTGTACTTTGTAAATTCTGGTGGCCAACAGAGAAAGAAGAAATCAGACACTTTTCCCCAGGTTCTCTGGTTTGCCAGAGTATCCTGTCCACCCTTTTGCTCTAAGCCAGGGGAGAGCTGTCTATGTGCTTTTGGGTGGCTTGATGTTCTGTCTGCCTGGGCTGGAAGCTCAGACTGAAGCTGCTGTCATCTCCCTGCTTGTTCACTTGGTCTTGGATGGTTCACAGATGTCCATCCAGGGCTTGGGAAGTTGTACAAATGACTAAAATGTGAGGTTCATCATACCCAAGGCAAGGAAAGATGGGTCCCATAGAGAGCAGCTGTCTGCCCTGTGACAACAGGAGATGCTAATTCCAGCCCAGCAGGGAAAAGTTCACTGGAAGAAAGAAACCCTTAGAATAAGGACATTTGTTTTCCCACTTGCTGTGAGGAAGGAGAGTTCAAGGTCCATCTTCCAGTGGGATCTGTGGCCATGTTGGAAGGAATTCAGCAGTGTTCTTGCTGTGTGACCAGCCTGGGGGTGCTCTCCCAGAGCCTTTCTGGTGGTCCAGAGGGAATCTGCTGGAGACTCATTGTCCCACTGGCAGAGGAGCACATCCCACCCACCATAGCACTCTTCACATCCCAAATGCCAGTGGAGGCTGAGTGTCCTGGCCCTGTAACTGGGCTGCTGTACCTGGGGGCAGCTGTGAACCCCCCCAGGCTGACACTGTGGCTGACATACTAAAAACATCCTGGATGGCTGATGCTTTTCCTCTCTGCCACCAACACAGGTATGCATAAATAAAGAAATAAATAACTAAATAAGCAACTGGAAAACAATTTTGTGAATTTATTGTTGGCAGTTGCATTAGAGGGAGTGTAGCAAAGTGGTAGATAATACTTTTAAGCTCCTAATGGATTTTTAGAAAAGTTCTTTCTGTCTTTTTAACTGCAGGCTGGAAAGTCAGTGCTGCAGAATCTATTTGAGAGCCATGCGATAGAACAGATCATTTTCTTTCACATAAAGCTTTAATGTTTTCTTTTTCCTAAAGTAAATAACACCTTGCTGAGCTGTCTTGAAGTACGCCAATGTCTCTCTGGAAAGAAGATTGCAAAGGTGTTAATTACAGTGAGCAAACTAGTTATTAATGGTATTTTTACATTCTTGTCATCTATTGGTGGCTAAAGGAGAATGGGGGAAGAGGTGCTACATTTGTAATACAGGTTCCTTTCTAGCAGCAGGAAAAGGATAGTCAGAACAGAGAGGGGTTTAAATTACTCTGTAAGGGTTAAAGGAGCTGACATTTGGGCATGGATGGCTGGTTAATAGAAGTTCTGAAGAGTTTGCCTTTACTGCCTTTCACTTTAGTGATCCGTGAACTAAAGTGTCCCCAAGTAGGATATGACACAACAACCTGTGACTTGCTCATTAAAGGCTCATATTAAGGCCTGTCTGGGAACTCTCTAATGCCAGATCACTGAGACCATGGACTGGAACAGCACCTTTGGAGCTCCTGCCATCCTTAATGGTAATGCCTCGAGGTCTGCCTCACGGGCAGGATCTGCAGCTCTGCTGTCCTGTGGGGCTGCTCAACACTGCTCTCAGAGCCCCTTTAAGATCAAAATGATGGATACAATGGGCTTAAGTTGGTTAATGATCTTTTTACCAGAAATAATCATCAGATGGCAATAGAGCCATGAGCTGATAGGTGTTACTGTAGCAGAGTAATGCTGTATATATATTTGTAATCTCCTGACAGTGAAGTGTGGCCAAACTAGGAGTTTTCTGATGGGCTTACCTGTATGTTTACTTTGTATTCTACTTTATACATAGAACCTTGGTTTTCCTGAATCTTGAGTGCTCTGTGTGGTTCTAGTATTTGCACCTAGAAAAGCTTGGCACTCACTAAAAGAACCCACCTGTGAACAAGTATTAAAGGGAATGCTCCTTACAACGTTCCTCACTCACTTTTGTGCGCTTCCTAATTGGCTCCTTCAGCTGTTGCTGCAGGAGAGAGAAGAGCAGGCTGGCTGGGCATCCCTCTGACCCACCAGGACACCCCCTCTGTCCCTAGAGCCCATTAAACAGTGCTGTACTGGAACCTGGGCACAGTAAAATTTGACCAAAGCTGAATGAGACCAAACAGCAGGCAGTAACTTGTATTTGAACATTAGGCTGCTTTGATCATCTGTGTCATCTCAGTATTTTTGAAGATATTGTTGTATGGTCAGCAAATGTGACTGGCAGTGTCATTTCATGCTGACAGAGCATAGAATACAGGCTGGTTCTGCTGAAAGGCCTTTTTTGGGGGAGAGGGGTGACAGAACATGGGTACAATCAGTTATTCAGCTCAGAATAAATATATATGGCACTGTCTCTAACAAAATGGTTCTGTGGAGAGATGTTTTGTAAGGAATTCTATTATGTTACAGAGAGATTAAATGTGAATATAGATACATTTTGAGGGGTGTTGTTTGGGGTTGTTTGGGGTTGGTTTTTTTTGTGTGTGGCTATTTTCCTGGTTAGCAGCATGGATTGTAGCATTTATGTGTTAGCAGGAACAAGGAGAATCACTTAAATGCAAATGTAAAGCTTCAATTGCATTATATCTATGTGTATGTAAACTGGCCTATGCAAGTATAAGGAAATCTCTCCAAATTGCTGCATATTCAACAACTCCTCAGGCCACATTTAGTCACTGGTAGTGAAGGAACAGCAAAGCTCAAAGCTGTTGCTGCAAGATGAGTACTGGAAGTGTTGAACCTGCCTTGGACAAGTCCTGAGCATTGGCAGGACTGGGTGTGCCCCTGGAGCAATGCGTGGGGCACAGGCATGAGGGCTGGTACTCTTACTGGCAGAAGGTTTGATACATAGAAAGTAATTTTGGGACTTAAAATATGTATTAAAATGGGATTTTGAAGACTGTGGTCCTTAGTCTTGATTTCCTGGTTCGAATGAGAAACATAATGAAGATGTATATTGTGCTTCAATATTTGATGGAATTGTGTTGGTTCAGGATCAGGGTTAGCCATTTACTTATTCTTACTGTTTCTTCTTGCCTCCTCTAATCCTTCAGAGTTTTGATGTTTTCTCAGTATATTATATTTTCTGCCCAGCTGCAGCTATTCTGGTTTGGCCCTGTCTGTGTGCCTTAGCATGTGCATTGTTCATTCCTGGGCTGCTGTTATTGAATGGTCATTGGTTTTGATCCCTCTTATTTTCTTAAAGATAGTTATTGCTTTGATAGTTATTGTTTGGTGTTAGTTAGTTAGAGGTTGTTTAGCTTTAGGTCCTCCTCAGAGACTGTGGGTCAAACCCTTAGCTGGGTAAAATCAATGTAATCAATAGAGCACTGCTGATGCACATCAGCACAGATGAGCCCTTGTCTAACATCAGCTCAGCAGAATCCTACTCAAACCTTTCCTTTATTTCCTAGTTCAGCTTTTGGAAGGCATTTATGGTCACAAAAAACTTGTTTTCTTTCTGCAAATCCTGTGGTTTTCAAAGCATAGAGCAAACAGAACTCAATTAAGAATGATAGCTTTCCATTAGGCATATCAGAAATGTGCCCTTTTTTTTCTGTACAAATAAATTGAAGCTTGGAATATTTAGGAGGAAAAATTGTAATCTTTTCCCCAGTGACTGAATGTATTAGTTCACAATTCCCATGTTTCAGGCGTTAGCCATTTGCCATATCACGACACTTTCAAACAACAGTATATCTCTCCATGCAGAGGATAATTAAGAAAATATCTGATGCCTTTTTGCCTTTGACTTGGCAGTAAATCCCACATACATGTGTGGGAACAAGGAGAGCCAGCAGTACTTGGCCAGCCAATTTCTCAGGACATCAACCAGCAAATGTTCCTTCTGCAGTTGATGTTCCACCACTTAAAACCACAGGTTTAAATACATGACCCAGCCACCACTAAAGAGGCAGCAGAAAGCTGCCAGTGGAGCCCAGCAGTGGTGACTTTCTGTCTCCTTCTCTAACCTTTATATGTGCTGCCTCTGTGTGTCAAGAGACAGTAATACATCTTCCTAAAATAGATGGCTGCAGGATGTGCTGGTAAATAGGTTGACTGACAACATGAGCAAAATCATCAAGAAATTCCAGGTTGTAACCAGCGTGCCTCACCCTGTCCTGGAGCATCTTCATGGGCAGTTTAGACTCCAGCAATCTTCAGTGAATTTCAGAGATGTATCTTCTTTTTAAAAATGTCCATTGTCTGCAAAGGAAGCTGTTAGGGTGGAAAGGGAGGATCTTTCAAAATATGACAGTAATTATGATTTGTTGTTGATGAAAAGCCTCTCCACTGCTGGGTGGGTACCCTGCATGGTTCCTATGCATAGCAAACCCATTACCTGTCCCTTTCTCAAAATAGGAAAGCCTTAAAACAAAGAAGGGAAGAGCACTGATTGCCAGGAAATTGCAGCACAAAATGAAGGAACAGCAGAAGAAAATTCTGTTACAAACAGGCCTCCCTTCCTGATCTGCAGAGAGTTACAGGTCACAGCACAGAATGCAGTTCTTCATCTGGATGCTGCTGGGGCAGGCTGGAGGGGAGTTTAGCAGGTTTCTTCTGGTGCAGGTCAGATGCCAGATGAGGCGAACTTGGCACGAAAGAAGTGAAAAAGCCAAATTTGAGATGTGAAAGATAGAGACAACATCATATTAAATATTTGTTTTGCCTCAGTAAACTCTGAGTTTCCACCTTTGCAATATCCTCCAAAGTCTTTGCGAGAAGCAGGGCCATTATTTTCCCAAAGCATTTGTGCTTTTGAGCACGTCTTCATCTTCCATCTTCTCATGCAGATGGAAATCTGGGCAGAAAAGTTGCTTCTCCTTTACATGACCTCGCCTTCTGCCTCATCCTGGCCTGTTGTCAAGTTTCCACAACATTTTTTAAGAAATCATGCATTTTCTCTTGGCTTTTCATGGTCAAGGCTATGTTGTCACCAGTGAAAGAGCAGCGTTACACCATTTACTGGATAGCTTGAGAAATGAGAATAGGCTCCTGATTTACAGAAAGCAGCCCAATAGTAGTACAGAACTCAAGGCAATATTTTCTTGAACGTTTAAGAAAATATTGTATTCAGTGGAGGCAGCTGGTAGCTCCTTCCCAGGCTCTGAAATCTTAAGTCCATTTTGTATTCGAACAACTAATATGTAAATAAGAATTAAGTGTTTAAATACCGTCATGAATGTAACTGTTTTTTATCCTGTTTTGAAGCATTTTCCTTTTCCTTGGTTCAACTCTGAGCTTTGGTTTTGAGTGGTGCCACATTAAAGAAATTTTTCAGCTTTAGAGAAACCACATCTTCCAATCTGAAAAACAGTATCCTAGCTTGTATTTCAGATCTATCTTTGAAGATACCCTTGATGTAATTCATCAATACCTTTAAGGAAATAGAAAGGAGACTGCTGTCAGTTAATTACAGAAAAAAAAATCATTACCTAATCATATACACATAGGAAAATTTCAGAGCTTTCACTGTGATTAATCATATAATGTGTAATACTTGGCAATTAGTCTAGAATGACTTTAAGGAGTTCTATGCCACAAATTTTAGGCACAAAAAACCACCACTGTTATATTTTAGATGTCTAATAATTTAAAAAATAGATTTGTTTACTTCTTTTAAAATACTCTTTAGAGCTCTTTTGAGTGCCTGAGTATGTGTTACAGACCTGCCAAGGTTCTTCCTGCAGTTACACATTCACTTGTTAATGACTTTGTCTTAATCAATACTTTCTCAAATGGAGATGCTCAGATATTTCAAGAGTCACCTTAAAAGACCTCTGGCAGATAAATAATTAAACGACCTGCTGGCTGCCTTCCTGCATGCAGAGAACTTCTGGTAGAAACCTAATTGTTTGATTTCAAAAATCAAAACCTGCCAACCCCTTGAAAAAAGGCAGTTTTAGCTGTTTGAAGAATCTCACTCTTTTAACAGGTCATTGTAGTGATGAGCTGCAGAGTGAAAGAAGCAATACTTTTGTTCATTAAATTTTGTAGCTTGCCGAAAAGAAGTAGAATGAAGGGGGAAGTGTTGAAAACTAGTACATAAAATCTCATCTTGTCAGGCTGCTAACTAAGAGCTTGATCCTGGAGTTGCTCAAGTGTCTGTACAACTTCTTGGTGTCAGTTGTGTTGAGAGCATTGCACACGTGTTTGAAAAACGAGACAAAGGAAATCTGAACCTGTTTCCTTTATTGCCCTGACATTAACTTCATTAAGTTCAGTGGTCATAGGGGAGTCTGACTGTTGGGGCTGGTTGGGGCTGGTTGTCTCTCTCCTTTATGTCCTTCTGCCCAGTGAAGCCTCTGCTGTGATTATTTTGAGCTTGACAGAAATAGCTTTGACATGGTGACAGGACGTGTGCTAAGCTGCACAAATGTGCATATTAATTTGGTAATAAAGCAAGTTAGTATTTGTCATTGCTGCTTATTAGATTGATGTATTATCTATCTAGACAGTAACCTGCATCTTTTGGAGGCAGGGCTCGAAGATGACAGCTGCCAGCACAGAGAAGGGGTGGAAACTGGGGTCTCAACCTCCTTATCTTCAGGAAAAAACACTTGCCAGAGCTACTCTGTTAGTAGCCTTTCTGCATTCAGTATGTCCTGTTTGTAAATCATTGCAGGCTTCAGTAGATGAGCTTAGACACCCCAGAGGGTAGACTGGGAATTTAATTATGTTATGCACATTGGATTGAATATTAAAGTGGACTGTCAGATTGTTTGGAAAATGTGGTGGCTGGCTCCTTGAGGAAGGAAGATGTGCAAATCCAGACTGTTGGTTTTTAGGCAACATCTGATGTACTTTTGACTTGAGGATGATGTGAATAAAGTTTCCTGCTGCTTTGAGGCTGTTCTGAATGCCAGAGGGCTCTGCTGACAGTCAGGGACCTGTGTAAACTGGGGACATCTCTTACCTCTGTGTACCTCGTGTAGGTGACAGATCTTTAGTGCCATGGCAGAACCCTTCCACGAGTGGGGCTCAAAAGAAGTCAGGTAATTGGCCTTGCTGGGATACACATAAGCCATGTTTAGGATTCACTGGTGAGCTGTGGCAAAGGGATGCTGTGAAATTCAGTGGGATCAGCACAGCTAAGCTTAGCTTGATGAACAGGGGAGGGTCAGTGGATATAAATACGAGCATTCTTTGTGCAGATTAAATATTCATTTTGGTTACCTCTTTTCAGCTTCTTCATTCATGTGTGTTTGTATCACTTTTAATGTAGTACAAATATTGACTTCGCTTTACACTGAAGATCAAAATAAAAGTGTCTCAAGGAATTAAAGGAATAATTTAGCATAATATCTGGAAATAAGGAGTCTGACAATCTGTTAAAGGGAAAAAAAGTAATATAAAGGATTATATCATGCTGAGTTTTCAGGGTCATTGTAGTTCATAAGTAAAGGTTTTTTTAAGATCATCAAGGTTTTAAAATTAGGAAGAATTCAACTCTTTTTGTATTTTTGGATCATGATTCATATATTATAATATATACAGTGTGTGGTCCTCCTCCCTCTGATCTAGCCCCATTCCTGTCTACCTCAAAAATGGTGTGAGGATGCTTTTTCTGTTCAGCTCCCAGATACGAAGTTTCTCAGATAAACTGTATTTTTATTTAACTAGTCTAGAGCTTGATGTGTTTAGCTCCCTGCAGTTATCAAGAGAGCCTCTTGGTTATAGCAGCTCAATATGCACCTCGTTATTTATAAACTTGAGGAGGTTGGAAAACCTGAAGTCCAGCCATGCTCAGCATCTTTAAAGCTTTTTTCAAATATTTTTGCCATTAGCAAGAAAGCAGTTACATCAGACCTTTCCTTCTTCCCTGGTCAAGATAATTCTACTTCAGACAGAGCTGAAACTCGAACAGGAGGAAAGCTTTTGAAGTCTCCTGTCCACTTTTCTGCTGCGGTTTGATTCTGTGGAAAAGCTCCCAGATCCATCAGGGATGAGATGCAATAGCAAAGCTCATGACAGGGATAGGTTAATAAATGTTCCTTTATTCTGCCTCTTTTGACAGAGAGGAATGGCACTTGGTGTTTAAATCACAAAGGTTCACTTTGTATGAGCTTGATTTTGAATCCTGCCTTCTGTATTATGCAGAAATGTAGTTGCTGTTCAGTGAGAACAGTTTTGTATGTACAAGTTGCATTCTATGCACTCTCTAAAGCTTCCCAAAGCATTTTGTTTGTTCAAAATTCAGCAAATAATGCTTACAAGATAACCCCCTGAACATGCCTTAGGGAGCTTCATACTTAAAGCTGATGTCAGGGTTGTTTCACACCCTTTCAATCTGACATTTGATACTCATGACATATTTGTCACTTGACAACTGCTTGTCATTGCTTGTAGGAGGAAATGTTTTCTGTCAGGACATGGCTGAAGCACTGAGCTTTGTCCCATTCCCCTCTGTGATTGGCCTGCAGATAAGTATTTTTCCTTAAACCTTGGAATTCTGCCCTCAGAGATGCTCACTTTGAGGCTACAGTGTAGTCTTCTGGAGGACCAGCCAAAGCAGAGGCACAATGAATCCTCACTCTGTGTCCTGTGACCTTCACTGCTGCTTGGGGTGAAGTCTCTTGTGCTCTCCTCTTCTGAGACAATTTAGATAGCACTGGAGTCTCCTGCGGTGTCCTTAGCTTGTCTGTTCCCTTAGGTACTCATGGAAATACAGGGATCTTTGCAGACCTGATAATCCCATAATGAAGGTGAAAGATGCCTGAAAACTTTCCCTCCTCCTTCTAGTATCTTGCTCATCTCTCCAGTGAGGCTGGAAGTATTCAGATTCAGGCAGTTCACTCACCCTAATCCTTGAAAAGCCCAGTCAGGAGATTGGTATTAAGACTCATACTGTTGAGAGGAAGGAAGAAAAACAATCCTCTGCTTTTTTCTTTTGAGTTGTTCTCTAATTCTTTTTGGGTGGCATTTATTTAGCTTTTCTGTGAAACCTGGAAGGATTGACTTTTATTTCCTCTGCCCCATTTTCTGACTGGAAGTTGATAAGGTCCTTCTGTAGCCATCCCAGGTGCAGGTACATACGTGGCAACTGAATTTCCAAAATGTGGGAGGCGTTGTCTTCTGAACTCCTGCTGCCCCAGGAGGGAGAGGGTGAACTGAGAGCTGGGCTGAGCTGTCACTCTGCTCCATTTCCACCTCCATGGCTGCAGGGGTCTGGCTGGACCTCCCATCACTGCATGTGCTCTGCAGGTCACAATGTCCAGTGATGCTCCAGTGAAAATAGTCAGGTCTAGCAGGCTCTGGCTGTGTGGTTTTCTGCTGGATATCCTGCTCAGGGGCAGACATTCAGACCATTTTGCCTCTTTCTAAGCAGATTCTCATCTTTCTTTGGAAGTCTTCCAGGAGAAAATGCAAATAGAGTAGTGATGGAGAGCATGTAACACTGATTAGTTTTATTCTGGAAATGCCATACACATGATCTCAGCTAATCATGCTATATATATATATGTATGTTTATAAAAAAATATGCTGTTTGTCAGTAGGGAGAAAGGGTTCTTCCTCTAGAAAATCAATTTTTAATTCCTTATTCTTACTGAAAAGGTGGCATAGAGTCACAGATTTAATTAAAGGTATAGCAGGCTTTGTCAATCAAGGGAAGCAGAATTATGCTTTGGTTACTTTTCAAAATGGCAGAGGCTTAAAAGCAAAACTAAAAAGCCTTCCCCACAATGTGTTAACACATTTTGACCATTATTACAGCTCACGTTTGTTGTTGTTTTGCTTGTGCTGATAAAAGAATATCATTATACAGAAAATCAGATCGAACAGTTTCTAGTCATTGCTGGCTTGGAGCTTTAGATCTTTCTCTGCTTCTCTGTGTAACTTTAATTAAACATTAGGTCAATCTTGGAGGGGACAAAGCCTTTCAGAAAGTGATATGTAGGGAATGGTATAATAGTATTTCTTTTATTTCAGCAGAGGTTTCATTTGTTGTGAGGGCAAGAGATGCATAAAACTAATCACAAGACAGCCAGGAAGAACATGTCTTCTTGTTATGATAATGGAACTTTGTTTACCTGACCTTCCAATTAGTCAAATGTGGATTCTTGTTTGTATCCTGACTGCCTGATCTCTGTGGGTTCAGCTGGTTCAGGTACAGATGCACTTCAAAAACAACACAAGAGCAACCCCCTCAAAGTTGATTTCCTTCATCTCCCACCCCAGCTTGTAGAAACAAATAAGATTTCAGCATGATATTAATGAATAGTAACAGAGTCAGAATAATTGGTACCCTCCTGGTTGTGATTAGGATTCAGGGGAGTTACTTAACAACCACTGTTTCTTAAATATGAATTCTGATTAATAACAGATTCTTTTTCTCATCTACTGTGCCTGTAACTAACACACTTTGCAGCTGCAGTACTTGGAAATTATGTATTTATCTTTATGCACTATCATGTCTTGAATTGTAATAATCTCAGTAGGAAGTTTTGAGCAGCATATGTCTGTGTGACCCTTGAATTTTATTTTTTGAAAATTTTTTCATTTATTTATTTACTTTCCCTTTATGATTGAGGATCACGCTGGTACTGTTTAAATCCGTCGGCTCTTGTACGAGATACTGAGATAAAGGTTCTTGGTTACCTCTGGCAATAAACAGGCTTTGAGAGGGGCTGTTATGTAAACACATGGATGCTGTAAGTGATTTCATTGTACTCACTGAGTAATTAGACACGAACTGTTAATGACACAAAAGTATCTTAGGAAATAAACTTTATTGTGGGAAGGGGTTTGTATTTGTTTGTTTTAGTTTTATGGAGGCCTTACAGCTCAGGAAGAGCTTTGGAGCTTTGGCAGCAGCCCTGGCCATGTGTGCTGCATTAATCCCAAGCTGGCTGCCACATCCATTGCTCCCCTTGCTGTCACAGTTTGGTGCATGTCAGTCTTCATTAACTGACTATTTTAGGAATCTCCAGCCATTCCCAGCTACAGCTCATTAAGAGTATTCTAGTGCAAGGAGTGCAGGAGGTCAGATGCTATTTTATGAAGTGCAGTTATGTGTCCAGCAACCCTCCAGCTGCTGCTCCAATGTGTTGTGCTGCTCTGGAAATCTGCGTGAAGCGAGGGGAATGAAAGACACTGTCAGTGTGTTTCATCTGCCCTTTTATTCCTGGGACATCATGGGGTGTTGGACAGAGCAAGGAGCCACGACAGATTTGGCTGTTCATCAGACTTGTCGGTGGTCTGGAGGGCCAGCACTGTTCCTGTGCCTTGGGTTTTTAAAATTACATTTCAAAGTGTTTGAGAAAAAGTGCAGCATGGAAAATGGATGTTTCAGGAGTTTGCACCACTATAGTAAAATCTGCTGTAAAAGGAGCAAAGCGGTGGATTTTTCATGCCTTTTGAACTTGCTAACAGGTTTTTATATAAATTTAAAAATTTCCTCACTGATGTCAGCAACAGATATTTCAGAACTTACTAGGTCAGTTACAAGCAAGAAGCACTTAGTTAATAATAAAGTATTAATATTTATGGGGATTGCATATTTATTCAGGGATCTCAAATTGTATTACAGATTAAATGAATTACTGCATACACCACAGGTTGAGGTACAGAGAAGTTAAATCAAATACAAATCATCCAGGCTTGGAGCTGCTGAGGTTCTTCAGGGAGTGCAATAATTTTTATCCACAGGCTGAGCGTTTGCCAGTGCTTTGTAGAATCAGGTTTAGTGAGTCATTGGCAAGGCTGGGAACTGAGTGTTGCAGTCCTGTCTCCCCAGCCCTTGCTCTAACCAGCAGACCATACTTCTGCATCTTACTTCATCAAACAGCAAATTTCACTCCAGATTCAACCAGGTTCTGTTAGGTAGTTTTTATTTCTAAAAAGGACTGGAAATGAAAGACTCACTCACCCAAATCATGTAGAGATGACTCGGATAGCAAACTTTTTAAATCCTCAGGCCTTTAAAAAAAAAAAAAAAAGAAATCTGTGAACAAACTCCAAAGGAGTATCAAGAGACCTGGGCTGAAAGGAAAGTGTGTGAGCCATTCAGAGTACCATTAAAAGCTGGTGTTATGCCAACTTGTGGTCCAGCACTGTTCTTCAGTGTAATTTATTTTACTCCTAAAACAAACCAGCCCCACTAATGGCAAACAAAAAAGCCTCTTTCTTCCAGGTTTTGATTGTTGAATGAAAGGATTTTGGAATAAGCAAACCTAACCCACTTAAATTCAATGGCATGCACCTTCACCCAGGATTTTTTTGTGTGTCTCTGTTAACTTTTCCACTCTCTGCTTGTGTTGCTGTAACTGTGTCATTCAGATCAGAGTAATAGCCCAGAACCTGATCCCAGTGTATTATCTGTGCCTCACCTGGGCATTCTGGCCATGGCTTGTCAAGTGGATAAAGTGGCTCACTCTTAATGGTGTGAATAAAAGAGTATTTGTGGCGATTGTAAATCCCATTGAACTAAGGGGGTTGCTAAGTCAAAGCACATATTTGGAAGGATTTCTCTGCATTGGGGCAGGAAGGAATCAGTCCTCTCAGCTTTGACTGTGTTGAGAACTAAAAACTGAGTTAAATGAATAAATATAATTCAATTAGGATTCGTGTTTAACAGTTTATTTTAAAGCAGAATGTGACCAAGATGTCCAAGCTCTTGAAAATACAGATTTGTAAAAGAAGTGTGAAAGCTTGGAAACTTTGCAAGACTCTGAGTGTATAGAAATTGGGTATCAAATTAGTATTTTGGAGTCTATAAACATCCTCTGGCTGTGCTGCCCAGCAATATCCTGAAAGATGATAGAACTGCAGTTTTCTAGAACACTGTTCTTTTGATCCAGAAAATCATCAAAATTTGTATGAGTGTTTCAACTTCTCTCTTTTAGCAAAGACCTGAAAACCAAGTAAATACACTCATTAAAGAAGGGTTTGTGCAGGAGTATGTCTACAGTTACTTTGGGGGGTTAAAAAGAGGCTTGTTCAGAGGAATTTTAAGCAAGGTACAGGTTAAAGTAATTTCAAATTCTGCATAAGTGTGTTGCTTTCTATGCCTGCTGTTGGCATTGTTTGGTCTTTTGTACCCATGTAATTTACTCCCACACAGAAGCCATTTACGCTGCTCTTTGCCCTTTGGGAGTGGTTTAAAATGATCTTAATGTAAATGAGAGCCCTACCCTGAGGTCCAGGCTGCTCCCTGCATCTTACTGCCTGAGGTTACTGCAGTTACTGCAATCAGTGTGATTGCAGAGTGTGCATCAGGGTTGCAGCTCTGACCCCCAAACTGCACCTCTGAGAGCTTTCCAAAAAGAAAGAGCAGTATCTCATTACTTCTGCAAATAATTTTTTAAGCAAGTGAAAGGAAGATCCTTTGTAGCCTCCAAGGAATCTTTCCAGGGTCCAATCAGACAAGAAACATAAAAATATTTCCGAGAAAGGAGACAGTTCAAGTGAGAGACCCTGAAATCTGCTCTGCATTGTGTGAGTGCCTTTAGGGCTGGGCCCAGAGATTTGTTTCTTTTAAATAATGAGGAGGAGTTTTTAACATTTTAGAAGTTTTTGGTTTTGTTTAACTTTTCTGTAGCTTTCAGGTGTCAAGGAGATTTGATGGTTTTTTTTTTTTTTTCTTTTTTTGGAGTCTTCAAATCTCCTGACAGGTAAAACCTTTTCTGGCTGACCAGTCACATCAAAAATAATTTAGCCTCGTGCTTGTTGTTTTTCCCCTGATGTTTGTACAGCTTGATTTAAGAAAGGCAGGAGGCGAGAGGCATTTCTAGAACAAGAAATAATTTGTGCTCTTACTTGAAGTAATATGTATGTCCTAGAAAATGCCATGTTTTGACTTTTCTTACCAGTGGAAGCAGAGCCAGGTTTCTCAGCTGAGGACCTGAACTGGAATGAGCAACATCCTGCTGCTTGTACCTGGACTAGGCAGGCAGATCTTGTGGAAAAACAGAGCTTCCTGAAATTCAGTTCTTATTGAAGGAATCAGAGTTTCAATTGGAGAACTTTTAATGTACCTCCCTGTCACCTACCCAGGACCTAATGGTTTGTGGGGGGGTGGTTTGAGGATAGAAAGCAATGAGTTTGTCACTGTGATATATTCATTCTTGTTATATTTTGAATCTGTGGAGCTACTCCTGTTTCCTACTCTTTTGCTGTTGTGGTTTAACCCTTGCAAAGTGATGGCAACAGTAGCTCCTCTTGCAGCTGGACCCACGTTTTCCTTTGGACTTCCAGTTGATCTGACTGGATGCTCTATGGTGCATTGCTTCAGAAAAGCAAAGAAACGGCTGGGGAAGAGGTGTCAGGTGAGAGGTCTCAGCCAAGTGTGGCGCTGGGTGGATTTTGTGGTTTGATTCTGCTGTCAGCATCACAGGCAGGGAGCTGGGACAGTGTTAACAGCATCTGTGCTGTTGCCTGGCCTGGGAAGCTGCCACAGAAGCTGTTCCCAATGCAGCCATCCCTTTGTGCAGGACAAGTCACACTGGATATAGGCTCTGAGACTCCTGAAAGTCTGGTGCTTTAAAGCTGATTCTTGCAATCACTCCCTTCTTGGCAGTAAGGGCTGAAAATGGAGCTGGAAGCCTCCATATTTTGGATAAATGTTCCTGTTCCTTTGAACCTCATGCTACAGCACCATTTTCAGATAGGTGCAGAAGGGAACCTGGGAGAAAAAATATAATTGAAAGTCCTTCTACCTGTTACACATCAAAAACCTGTGCTTTGCTTAAAAGAAACCCCAAAACATATTTATGAGACCAAACCAGTTTTGTACACTTGTGTACATACACACACACGCAGTAGCAGCATATCTAAATCTAACACGTATGTTCTGCATATAAACAGAAAATTATATAGCTACCAGAAGGTTTTGCAGTTGTACATTGTTTTTCAAATTTCTGTATCATTTCCACGTAGAGCTAGAAAAATATAAACCTATCAGAAAGTAAGCTGCTCTGGTTTTCTTTGTGTTAGGAATTTTTATATAGAGCTTGCTTTGCCTTTAGCTGCAAATCCTGAAATTTAAATTGCTGCAGGCTTCCTTGATTTCCATGGTTGAAATAAATGCTGTGTATCATTTTGCTATTCATGTCATTACTCCCCCTAATCACCACACTCATCCCAGCACACTGTGTAGTGTGCTCAGTTGAATATCTCTGACTTTCAGGAGGCTTCCTGGCTGGCTGTTGTTTGTTTCTGAAGCTGCACAATGACATACTCTATTGGGCTAATTTGATAGTTTGCATTCCAGTTGCTGTGAGTTACGACTCGTGTTTGCTGTTTGCCATGTAAATGAAGAATTGAAATTTACAGGGAGTCATTTACTTCTGTGGTCTCTTCACCTGAATTTACAGATTGTGATTAATGGTCCAAGTTTGGTGAAAGTTCAGAACTTTCACCTTTTTCCCCTCCCTCCCCACCTCTGTAAAAGTTAATTGCTGCTGCTGCATATTCAGCAGGGAGCTGGGATGGAAATGCAAGAGAGTTAATTTCCTGCTGAATATGGGAGCACATCCCTGCTTGGACTCTCTTCCTGTGATCAGATTCATGCACTCAAGCGTTCATGTCCTTGCATTCATGGGGTGACGGGTTCATTTCCCGTGTGTGTGTGGCTGGAGCCGCTCCTCCCGAGCAGGGTGAGCTGTCCCTGGGAGCAAACAGCAGCACAGGGCTGGCAGCCAGCAGAGGCTGCAGCATCACGCCCAGGGCTGCTGAAAGCACAGCCAGGATTGTGAAACTGAACACATGCAGCTGGGTATGTTGGTGAGAGAAAACAATTTTATCCCAGACACTTCTAAACATCCGTCAGGTTTGTAATATGGCTTGATAAAACTTACTGCCCACCAACCCTTTGACTCCTGCATTGCCACAAAAAGCTCAGATTGTAGCACAGATAGCAGAAGCTCAGCAAGGTGAGGTGTTCAGAGGTCAGCAGAGCTGGTAGATTTGTAAATTAAATTGGTATAATTACAGGGGAGTGTCCCTCTTTGTGCCCCTGCAGGAGAGAGAAGGCAGAAGGCACTGCAGATGCTTCCTTGTGCTTGATGCTGGAGAAAGGTTGATAAGGAGAGAATGTATTTTAGCATATTAACTTTCTGTGGCTATGATTTACTTCACAAACAAGGTCTCAAAAGTCCCTTTATTTTTCTAGGAACACTTGGGAAATAGAATGCTTCTCAGTGTGATGAGAAGTCACATTCTTGTGTGGCTTTTGCAGTTGTTCATATGAGAGTTAGGATGACCTGTCCATCCCCCATGTCAGAACGACTCAGCACTGCTTACCAGGTTTGAACTTACAGCAAAGCCTTTCATACTCAAAAGAAATTATATTTTATTTCAAAGATCAAACAGCCAGTGAAAACTGTACTGGCATACTGGCATGACCTGTCCTTCTGGAAGGGGTGGGAGGGAAAGAAAACCGTATGTGGATGTTGTTTGCTTGTTTGAAATGATTTTTTATAGCAATCACTGAGAACTGACATCCTAGGAGTTTCCTGACCAGAGGCTGGCTGACTAATTAGTGTTTCTATTACAATCCTGAGATTCACATTGTGAGCAATGAGAGAAGTAAAAATAAAAGCAAATATGCCACTTGGATCCTGTTTGTTTTCTAGATGAGACAAATGACTTTGTGCTCTGCTTGCCATAATCAAACAAATGGTTTTAAAAATACATGTGTGGGTAGATACACACACACATATATAGCCATACTTAGGTTTATAGGTTTAATCCAGAGAGGTTAGGGGGGTCTCTATCACAGAAGCCAATTTTAAATAATTATATTTAAAGAGTAACACAGGGAAAGTCATGCACAGCCACGGAGCAGAAAGGCTCAGTGTGTATTGTAGCTCTGTAATAGCTATTATTTATCACAAATGTGCCGTCTGTTTGTTCACACAGAGTAATGAATGACCTTTCTGTTTCCACAGCTAGACCTGTGTAGACTTCAGCTGATGGGGGTGTAGTGCAGTAGCTATTTATCATGCTTCACTTATACTGATCACTGGTTTAAGCTGTACCACCAGGGAAATGTGCTGGACTTACATTATGGTTCAAAAAAGTAGCTTTTATGGGGTTAACAGTTAAGAAAAGCAGCTACTTTGCATCCCTGCCTGCTATAATTCAAAACTGACTTTGCTGGAATTTGAATGAAATTACTGCCAATATTGTCATAAGCAAATTTATCAACCAACGACTTGTGTTCTGTGTCTTAAATGCAGGGCCTGATTTGATGGGGGTTGTTTTGTTGGTTTTGGTTTTTGTTTGTTTGTTTCTGGTTGGTTTTTTGGTGGGGTTTTTTTTCTGTTTGTTTTGGGGGTTTTTTTTGGTTTAGTTTGGTTTGCGTTTTTGGGTGGGGTGGTTTGTGTGATTCCTTTGTAAAGCTTCAGTTTCTTACATTGATAAGAATACATGAATGAGAAGAAGGTAACTCAGGAGAGGCAATGCATATACATTTTAGCACAGGAAAGGTATATGAGGACGTTACATTTTTAGCTCCTCATACTGTTCAGAAATTAATAATGTAAAGAACAAAAAAAGAATGAGTTTGGGAGGGCAGGGGAGGGGTTAAGATGGGGTGGGAAGGTGAAGTGACTGAACCATTCTTAGGAACAATCAAGGTCTCCTGTTTTGTTCTTGTACATTGCCCCAATTAGTTATATTTTACTGATGCAATTCTTGGATGTCAGAAGTCAGCCTTTTCCCATGTGGCATGTTAAAAAGCAAAATGCATTGTTAATGCTTGAGGTGGGACCTCTGCAACTGTGGTATAAAGCGTTAAATGACATTAATTTAGACAATAATACTATCATCACACTGCTTTACAAGCCAATAACCCAGCTCTTGTTCCCCCTTGTAGTTTATCTCAAGGAGGGAAGTGGATTATTGCCTTATAAAACAGGCACATTGGTGTAGGTGCTGTTCTGCTGCTTTTACTGCACATGTTTCAGGAATACTGAACAAGAGAAGTAGCTGAACAAAAGTGGAGAGAGATGGGAGACTGCAGCACTCACCCTGTGATGTGAGCTGAAAACTACAGAATACATTCACATGTGTAAAACCATGGCTGGGAATATCAGGAACATGGCGCTGGAGTCACTCACACTCCTTTTAACACAGACCATTGGGAGAGAGACTGGTGGAATTCTGGCCTCGAGGCCAGGCTTGCAGTTGCAGCGTCATGTTTGGTCTGGGCTGAATTTGTGCACAGTTCGAGCAGATATTAACTTTGTCCTACCTGTCCACTGCCAAAGCTCCATCACCCAGCTTGTTCCTGATCAGCTTTTGTTACTCTAAATAACATTTACAGCCCGTGATCCAGCAAATTCCAGAGAGTGCAGGGTGTTTCTGAAGGACAGTATGAGGCTGAGGTCAGCAATTTCAGGACTTGAGGTGATGCAGGGAGCCTTGGTTTTGGAGATGCAAAGGAAAGCTGGTGGGCTCTTACCCTTGGACCTTGTTTTGGGATTTGGAGAGCTGGGTCGGTGCTGCTGTAGCTCCTGCTGCTGGAGGGAGGACGTACATGGTAAATTCTCCAGAGGGAGGAATTCACTTTTCAAGGTACAAACCACTTTTCTGTTGTCTGGCAGATGAGCACTATGTGGTTTGGCACAAAATACCTTGTAGCAGTGCTTTTTGCATGTGAAATTAATGGTCTCTCTTCTCATTTGATCTTGAACTCCTTTTCAGTAAAAGCTTTTCAATAAAAACCTTTACAGTATTCAGTAAGATAAGTGGTAAGACAGCAGCGTTCGATTATTTAACCTTCCCTGTTATTTGGAACATGGTCGTGTCCCCTGACATTGGTTAATTACTCTGAAAATTACCTCAGTTATCCAAAACCTCAACTCTCCACACACATCCTGCGTCTCTGTGACATTCACATACCCAAGGTTGTTCTGTATTAGCATAAATATCTGACCAGCTCCCAGAAACTAAACAGGGAGATTTTGCCTCTCATTACATTTATGTGTATTTCTGCCAATCTCAACATGACTGCTGCTTTATATTCATCCATTTAAACTGGTGATTTTTGTGTTATGCTTAGAGCTACCCTGTGCTGCATATTGCAGAAGATCATAGTATTATCATATCCCCACCTCAATTTTTGTCCCATCTACCAGTGAGCCCTCTTTAATTTGTCAAAAAAAATCCCGATTATTTTCCATTTACACTATTTAAACTTAAATTATATTGCTGCTAATACTGCAGAAATATCTAGGAGAGCAAGATAAGAAAGAGAAACTTAAAATTATTTGATTTTTTGCAGTGTATTTCAAAAGTTCATCCTAATTTCCGTTTGAGTAACTGTTATTTCAAAATATTTTTGCCTTGTTTTTCAGTAAAAGCATTGGATAATGTTACTAGTCTGTATTTTCAACATGGGAAGTGTTTGTGTTTTCAAAACCACTGCAAAACAGTTCAATGACATTTTGAATTGATGTCTAGGAAATGTTTCCTTTATTACACCATTCCATTTAATTTTGAGTCAAAAGAAATAGAGAATTATTAAGAAACAGGAATATGTTGGTATTACTAGGTTTTGTCTCAGAAATGTGCATATTGCAGTTTATCAAAACATTTTTTAGGGTATGTGATGCTGTTTGCATGAAGCAAAATATTCTACATGTTTTTTAGATCCTGACAGAAATTACTCAAGAGAAAGTAACATGCAAGATTTGTGGGAGAACATAAAGCATTATATTGATGGATCTGAGGGTGTGGGAGGATGGAGAGGTAATTTGGAGTGATAAAGATGAAAAATTTATTTTCAAACCTCAGTATGATTGGAATGAGTGCTTTATTTCTTTCCCCATAAGTAATTATAACAGAAAAAATACTTGCCAGGAGGGAGCCATGCTGCTGGTGGTTTGGCTTATTGGAATGTTTGGGGTTTAGTGATTCTGTTGCCTTCACACCCAAACCACTCAATGCTAGAGGTGCCTCTTATAGTGAAGGTCACACCCTATGTGTGCAATTATACTTTGAATAATGTATCTTGATTGTTAAATGCATCTTGATTGTTATTTTTCTCCTACTGGCATAAATAATGAACTGGTAATCTATAAATTTGTTGACTTAACAGCAGTTAATAAGTGTTTTATGTGGATGAATTGGGTTGTCCTACAAGTGAGGCTTAAATATGTAAGTGGGTTTGGAAGTGGGTTTGTTTCAAATGAATTAAAGAACATAGGGCTGCACATTCCTGCTTGTTGGGTTTATTTTTTTTCTTTGTAATACTGTAGTAAATAAACTGAATTCTCTGGAAAGACATGTGCCTTATAAGCAGGGCAAGCACCTCAGTGGATTTAGAACTGTACTTTCACATTCTTGATCATAGTTATTTTTAAAATAGTTTGAAATCAAGGGAGCCTTTAAATAAGGAATTATGTTGCATAATTTAGGAGGCAGGGTAGTGTTACCACCCTTGTCGGAAAACAGAGAACATACATACCACTGGATCTTGTCCTCAGAAAGCTGTCCCCTGCTCACTGCCACATTCCTCTCTCTCCTTTCTCACAGCCGGGTGGCAGAATAGAAGTTTTGGAGTGATTGCAGAGGGTGGAAACCACAGCTCTCACTGCTGTGGCTTGTGGGCTATTGCCCAGATACCCTCCCTGAAAGTGGAGGTGACAGCTGAAGGCATGGCAGCCCCTTCTGCTCTCCTGGAGGCTGTCAGTGCTGCCCAGAGCTGCAGGAAGGAGCAGGGCTGCTCCTTGGCTGCTCTGTAGTGTGCGGCTTTGCCTGGCAGCAGCAGTTCATGTCTGTATTCACCAGCCAAGTCACGAACCAGAGCACTGGGCTTCTGGCCCATCTTGCCATTTCCTCCTGCATCGAGCTGAGGGACAGTGCAATAACACCTTAAGCCTTGCAGAAGGACAGCAGCTCTGAACTTGGTACTGTGGTGGTTGGGAGCGAGGATGTTCCAGTCCTCTGCCTGCTGCAGATCAAAGAACGTCCTGCTCCTCCTCCAAGAGTTCAGTTACTCGTTGCTGAACAATAGGACAGTGAACATTAAACATGTCATGTTTTTTGTTATTCCCACTTGGTCTGTGCAGTGAAATGTGGGAAGGTGATGGAGATGGTTAGTTATTTCACAGAGCCAGGAGAATAGATGAGCAAGAAAGTCAGTTCCTGCTGTGGTTCTCTGTGGGAAATATCAGTTATGAGCAGCTTAGTCTTGGTCCTAAGCACCAGTGAATGGGATCTGTTACCACAGTAAAACCAGAAAGGAATCCATTACTGAAAGCAGAGGGGGAAAAAAGTACCTTTGTTTCATCTGACAGCAATGCAATGTAAAAATTCAAATAACAAACATGGTCGTGTTTACCGCCTAGTAAAAACACCATGAAAAAGGCAGTCTCCTAAGATAAGTAACGTATTATGTTTTGGTTTTCTACTTTTCTCTACATCAACCACAATTTTAAAAATTCTTTATCTTTCTAAGTAGATGGTATCTATTAATATTTTAATTGGGGTAGGCTTTAACTCGAATCAACAATATTGTTACCAGCTAAAAATGCCTGACTGAATACATATGGTCCAGGAAGATGAGTTCTATTCCCTCAGCCTCTGTGCTTTTCTTTCCATTGACTTCAGGACGCCCACACTCAGCTTTCAGATGAGAAGCCATTAAATGGGCTAATGGGGCTTCGAACTAACCTGAGGCAATGTACAGAGGGAACAGCTTCTCTCTTAACATCTTATTAGAACTCCCTCAAGTATAACAGGAGGGTAGAAGTAATTAAGCTAAAAATGCAGATAAACATGAGGTGACCATTTTTATGCCAAGTGACCAGCTAAAAATAAATATCTGCTTGGCATAAGTTGTTTCCATGGAGCAGGGTAAATACCAGTTCACTGCTTGTGGCAGGGTCGTGATTTCCTGCTGTAGCCAGATTGAAAGGTGAAGATTCACAATATTTATCTTTTCAGAAAATGTCTGGGGTCCTGTTAGAGGAAAGAGAAAAAGATGGACAATTTGGTAGGTTGTTCAAGTCATCTTCACACATTGGGCCAACTGCAGCAGAAGGGGGACAGCCGTTGTCAGTGCTGGCCCTGTGAGGACAGTAAAAATGAATTGATGGCTCTACTCCAGTTCTTAATAGAGCGACTTGTTCTAATTGTGCCTCTTTGTAGACTCTACAGAGGAGAAATGTTTGGCAGAACACAGAGGATTAGCTACTATTATGCCACTGAAAATCCCTGACTCCGAGAAGAGCATGAGGAGGACATTTAAGGCAAGACAGTCATGCTACAACAGCTTGTCTTCCAAGCCCAGCATCAGCTGAGAGAGAAATCAGTCAATCAGTTTTCACAGGCAGTACAGCATTCTTCTTAAACCTGGTCCTCCATACACCTATAGAAGTTTTGCCATGGTTCTGGAGTTAAAGAGCTTTCATTTTACTCATCACACAGCTGCTGATATTGGTGAACGAAATCACCTTGTGAGCCCCTCACAAAAATGACTTCATTTTGTATTTCCCTTGTTTGTGAGATCTCTGTCTTCTCCTTGGGTCTCTAAGGATTACAGTGCTGATGGTGAGCTAGCTTCTTACAGCAGTGGTTTTGAAGAGGAACAGTCTTCGTCATAGCTCAGCCCTTTCCTGAGCAACTGAAAGATCTGTGCAATTTTTCCTGCACTCATGCTTTCTCTTAAAACATGCCAACTTGTGATTTGGGCGAGTTGTGTTTACATAAAATTTTATTCTCTCAGGAGCTTTTTCATTCAGCAGCTGTCTAGCACAAGTTCACAGTAGAAATTCACTTGATGCTGAGTGCCCTTTCCTCCTGTTGGCTTTAAAACAACTTAAGGGTACTAAGCTTCTTGCAGGATCATGTGCCATCATTTATTTTACACAACAGTCTGTTTTACATAATAAGATTTACAACATCAAAGACAGCAAGAATGTTCTTTTTAAGAAAGAGAGTGTGAACCCCTTACATGCTTAGGAAAACATGCATATTCTGTATGGTTTTTTTTCACATACTGGAATGCCTGCCATTTAGCAGTGTCTAGGGATTTAAATGAAAGCTGACAACAGAAATACCCCTAGACATACCTCTTTTTTAAATACCTTTAACTTCTTTTAGCTGCCTGTCTTCTGGCTTTGCTTTGTCACAACAAAAGCCAAAATCTTAGAACTAGTTTGTTTACAGGATTTCCAGGGTACTCCAAATAATTTCTATGCCTGGTGAAAACTCAATAAAGAGAAACGAGAGCACTGTCAAACATGCACCAAGGAGGAGAGATCTGGCATTGTGGGTTTTTCCCTCTCAGTGAAGCAGTTGCACTGCCATTGCCTTGAAATCAGGCAGAACCTGGTCCTGTCCTTTACAGCTTTTGCCCAAGGAAGGAGCCTTGGAGTACAGAGAGTGTTTCACTGGTCTGATGGGTCCTGCTGAAAGGGCAGGGGCACCCAGGGATGTCTTTGGAGGGCAAAGTGGGGAGACCTGCCCTGCATCGCCCGTGTGAGCAGAGACCTTGCTCAGTTCAGTTCAGAAAAGGCTTTCTTGCACAGCAGTGCAGAAGAGGTTGAAACAAATCAAGGAGTATGAGTAAGATTCTTGCTGGTGAAGTGATTAAATACACCAAGCGTTAGATCCTTCTCTCATTTGCAAAAAGAAGACAGTGACATACAAAGGGTGGAAGAGGTGGACTTGTAACCTGTAATGTCTGTGGAGCAGCGGGTCAGGAAGAACCACTACACAATGCTGGGATTTTTATAGGATGTTTAAAGAGCTGTTTTGATGAGTAGTAGCAGTAAGGGGTTAAAGTTAAGTGCAGAAGTCAGACCAGTTGATTAAACCAAATAATTATCGATATATTGCTCTCTAAAAAATTTAGACTTCCCATTCACTGGAGTCCTTTAAAGTCCTGTGCTGTTTCAGTGTCCTCTGTCATGCTTCTCATAACCTTGTGAAATGGGCTGGCTCTGCAACCTGAACAGACTTTCTGGCAGCTGCGGTACCCCAGAACTGTGCATTTTGGGATTTTGTAGCAAAAAGAGATCCATGACAAGAACAATCTTAAATTTGTTTTCTTTCTTTTTTAATTTTTAGACCACTTCAGTGTAAGAAACCACTTACTGTTGCTACGTCGCACATAGTTGTAGGGTTAACTAATTTTGTTAAGATCTAGAATGTGCTTTTAAATATACTCTGGAGAAAAATTTCACCATGGCAGGCAATGAAGATGATGAACTAATCAGTTGTCTTTGTCACTGGTTTTATGATTCATTTTTTATGGTGCTCTGTCTTTATGAAATCACATGAAATGTATGAAATTGTCCTTGTTTGCAAGACTCTTCTAAAATGTTTTGGAATTCTTATTTGCAAGCCATGTTTCAGCTATAAATACACTGGCAGATTAGAATTTCATTGCTGCAGTTTTTTCCTAACTGCCTCAAGCACAATCTTCATGCAAATGGAATAATCCCTTTGCTTCACAGTCTCTAGGTCAAAACTGGAAGAATGCTTGCAGGGACCTGCCTGCCTTCTTTAGCTGGCTCCTGGAGAAGCACAGACAGACAGTCGCTGGAACAGCTCGTGACATATGTTTGGCAGCAAAAGCACCCCTGATTCCACGTTCCAGATTACACTTCTCAGCTACGGCTGGCCCTCTTCCTGGGCACTCATTAGCTTTTCTTTTAGTCATTTTACACCCAACAGAGGTAGTCTCCTTCTGCTGAGATTTTACTCTTAGCTTTTTTTTTTTCAGTGCAGAAGATATAATCTCTCCTGTGTAGTGGTGGGAATGTGCTGGGGTTCCCTTTGGCTGAAAAGGTGGCTGGCAGAAAACAAGTACATTTATTCTTAGCAAAGAGGGACGTGTGAGCTGTGGGGGGAACAGCTCAGGAGAAATCTGGCGTGTGTCAGGAGTCTTCCTCTGCAGCCTCAGCTCAGTCTGCTGCTGTGGGAGTCAGGACTGTGTCACCCCTGTGTCTCAGACACCTAGGTAGGCAGACCCAGCCTCTTGTGCTTGAGCAGCAGATTTCTGTGGGACGTTCTGGGTGCTGGCCCCTTTCCTGACTGGGGGTCATCTTCCATTCCTGGCTGCAGCATCTTATGTTTCTGAAGAGCAGGACCAGGATGATGGAAACCACCCAGGGCATTTAAAACCAGAGAATGAACAGCCACAAGAGAAACCTCAGAATGCAGAGAGGTGACTTGCTGAGGTAATTTAAAATAAAAAATGGCTCTTGTCTAGCAGCTCCTTTATAACACATAGTTACTGTCTAGAATATCTCAGGAAACCATTTTGTATTCTGCTAGTGTAAACCTAGATAGCAGATTTATCTATAAAGATTAGGAGTTATTTGGGAAAGTTTCATTTCATTGTTGTATTAAAACCAGAACATTCCTGTCTCTTTGTCATCTAAATGTTTTATATATTAAACTAATTACTTTAGTGAGGCTAAGTTAAACAATTATTAGTCAGACTGCGTATTTGAGTCTCCGTATGACATCAAGATAAAAATCCAGTCATCCCACATTATAAGCTCTTCCCTTCTCTTCCCTCAACTCCCCCAAAAAAGGTTTAGGTTGTTTGGTAGTTTGTATTCTTTGAGGAATACGAAGGTTTTGCACTTCAGACAAGCCCATTTCCTTTTTTAATGGGAAAAGCTCCAAGCACTGCTTTTTAAACAGGAGGAGAAAGATTATTTTTGCAGACTTCTGTTGAGCAGTTTTGGACAACACCCTTTAACAGGAAAGCATGGATTGTCCTAAATTTCTTCAAGGTGGAGACATATAACCTTCCTGTTTTAAATTACTTACCACAATTAACAGTTTGAGATGATGATAGCAATGTAGAAGTTATTTTATCCTTTTACCCTTTTTATATGAATGAGTTTAGTGCCCTGTGCCATTTGAAATTCGCTATTGAACTCATGGTATTTGAACTTTAAAGTTTTTTTGTAACAAAGAAGGGCAAAGGCACCAACTCCTCATGTAAAAACATTTAAAGGAATGGGCCCGAGAGTAGACCCAGTGTTAAGTCAGTATTGAGAATAATGGATTTAAGCATAGGTTAAAAGAAGGGCGGATCTTCAGTTAGAGATGATTGTCTGGGCCCTTAGGAAAGAAGTGATGGAATTAAAGGGACAAATATATAGTTGTGCTGCACAAAAATGTTTTGAACTTTCTCACAAATCTTTTCGTTTTGTATCTGCAGATGAGCGGAGGTCATAAAACTATTTCAGGAATGCAAACTAAACATAACCACAACTTTGCAAACTAAATATGACCACGACTTTACAAAATATCGAAGCATTTGTGCATGTGAAATCGTGCAATGTGGTCTGGGAAATGATATAAATGCCTACCTAATTTCTAAACCCTTTAGTCTGAGGAGCAATAAGTACTAAGTACATGTAGGGCACACTGATACATGGGGACATCCACATGGAATTGCAAAGGCAGAGGATCTTGTATTTCTTCTTGCTGTTCTGGGTCTTCAGAGCTGTGGATGACTAGACATGGACAGAGACTAGAACTTCCATCTTTGCTCCAAGAGGATAATAAATAATTTTGTGACACCTTTCTCATAGTCCTACAGTGGAATAATGGGATTCAGCGTTTGACCAAATTCCCAGTATCTGCCAGTTTGGCAATTTTAATCACCAGTGATGAAGAATGAGGTCAAGATTGCAAGACATGCAGAGAATGATTTGAGGATAAAAGTGCTGTTACTGAAAATTTGCAGGATTTCAGCTTTAGAAGAAATTGTTTTCTTTTATTAAGCAGAGACTGTTAGCTATATGGGTCCAAGGCAGCCAGAAAGTTCTTACTAAGAACCAGTTCTGGGGGAAGTGAGCTTCGCCTGCAGCATGTTCTTGGTTCATTGTATTCCATGGATGATTCATCAAGGACAGTTCCTGCTTTCAGTTAGTTTAAAAAAAAAAATTAAACATCCCAGCACCCCCACCATTAAAATGTGTTATATGATGCTCAGATAGGCATGTTTTTAAAAAGAGCATATAATTTTTTTCCCTGATTTCTGGATTTACAGAACCTAATGCTAATCTCCTTTCCTTTTCCTTTCCTTTTTTTTCCTTGTTTATTTGAACGATGAGTGCAAAGCAGAAAATAGCTTTCTGGCAGTAAACGCTCTCTGGCAGTTGAAAGTATTTGATGGTTAAGTTAAGAATGAAAAATATGGGGTTGGAATATGTGGTGGTTGAGTTGCTCTGCTGGCTGGGCACCTTCCCGGATGGCCAGACGTGTCTTGCTGCCACAGATTTATAATGTGGCATTTCTGCACGAGGGAGAAGAAAATACTCTTTGTAAATGGGGAAGGGAGAGGCTTAAAAAAAGAGAAGCTGTTTTTGCTTTGGATTTTAGATGCTTTCTGAAGTCATCATTCATTTCTTGCCTTCTAAAGGACACCACCACTGAATAAAGGAGTGATGCCTTGCATGGCACCTCCTTCTGTAGAGTTCACTGCTGTACCAGAGCTTTCCTCTTGCATGTTTGGAGAGTGTCTGGCCCACGAAAGCCCAATGCTAATGGAGCCATATAGGCCACAGTACATTAATAATATTAATGCCAAGCTACCACATCTGTGTTATGTTTCCTGTGCTGTGGAATTACCCTCTTAGCCAGATAAGTGCCTGCTTTCCACTTTCCATTCCCTGCAAAAGTGAGATTCGTTTCACTGCTCACTAGCTCAGAGAGGGGCTTTGAACATGAATTTCTCCTGCAATTGCCACAGTGGGACAGCCCTTGCATACCAGTGTAATTTGCATTGCTGTCTGAGGACACTTCCATGCTTTAAGCACTTCAGGAGCCACCAAAGCAATTTTCGCACTGGGCAGCCAAGTATGCTCTTTCCTGTACCCTGCTGTGCAGATCTCCGTACAAAACAGAATCCCTGTGCACTGCCCCACCTTTCTCCTTCAGCCTCCTCCCCAGCTGTGTCTCTGGAAACAGCTCTCAACCCAGAGCTGCCTGCAGAAGTGCCCTTTGTTCCTGGAGCAATCTCCCTGCTCGGGGCAGCAGCTGGGGAGCGTGGGGATGTGGGGAGCAGGGAGAGTGTTTGGTCCCTCTCTGTCATCATTAGTTCAGTGCACACTGGGAGCTATGAAATGGTGAATGGTGATGACCTTGCGCTCCCACATAGGCAGCCTGACCCAGAATGTTTCCCATAGAAGAAACTTGTACTTAATTTCCAGTGTCAACGCAGAAACCCACCATCTCTTTGTTACTAAATACATAGCTAATGCCACTGTCAACTTGTTCTGTGTTTTGGGTCTGAAGTGCAGCTTATTTTTAACCCCAAACTGACTTTGGTGAAGAACATCCTTCCTACATTAGGCTGTTTGCAGAGGTATGGCTGAGCAGCCAGAGGAAAAATGAATGTGATGTTTCCCATGAGTAACTGCAGTGCCAATAGGAGGGCCAACTGCTAGAGACCAACTGCTACAGTGGGGCAAACGATACTGTGTGGTTTGTTTGATAGGAGAAAAGTAGATTTAGCAAAAGGAAAATCATTGTAAAGGTAACATTGGTTTTCATGGAAATAGTATCTTCTTATTGCATGGTATTTGCTATTTTATAGCAATAGATGCCAAGCTAGTACTTAAAGCATGGATAGATAGCATGATTTATATTCAGGGGCCTAGCAACTGGTACTGTTTTAGGAAGAAAAGGCATATGCTTTTAATAAGTTAAAATGTGTCTTTGGCAGCATAACGGTTTTAAAATACTTTTGCTCTTCAATCTCTGTGTGCTTCTCCCATATCTTGTTTCCCAAATTCCACAAGATCCACCCATCTGGCTTTCTCATTATCTGGCCCATTGTATATAGTTAGTCTACTCTTCTTTAAAGAAAGGGAGACAAAGAAATTAATTATTAAATTTCATATAGTTATTTATTCCCTATTTTATCCCTGGATTTTAGTTTAATTTGTGTTTCCTTATGTGTTTCTTGGTCCTCCCTGGTTGTACTGTGTTGGTGCCTGGGGATGGTTGCTGGCTAAGTGTGGAGGAAAGTCTGGGGTGTTGGTTTTTGCTTGCTAGATAAACGTGGGGGTTTTTAACCCTTTGTGCAGTAGGGACAGTGCAGTGGGGTTGTGTTCAGGTTCAGCAGCTGCAGACCGACCAGCCTTGGGCTTGGTCTCTGTGTGCAGACACTTGTTCATTTTCAGGAGCTGTGAAGGAAGTGTCCAGAAACTGCTTGTGACTCCCCTGTGCAGGGACAAAGCAGTGACAGCAAGTGCTTATGCTAAAGGCTGTGTGACCCTACTTTAGTGCAGGGGAAGGAGTGCAATGGCTGTGATTTAAACCCTTCAGAGCAGGTGGGATGGATCCTGGACTGAGCCCTCCGGGTTGATCCAGGTGATGAAAACTTATCAAGAAATCCAGAACTCTACTCTGCTTTATTGTACCTGAATGTCCTGAAAATTCAGGTGCTATTTGGAATCTGCTTGTGGGCTGGGACTGAGTGGGCTGGGTTGGATGAGAGCATCAGAGCATGGAGTGAGGGCAGAGCCATTCCTGTCCGAGCATCTGAGCTCTGTTCCACATCAGCTGGAAGGGGCCCTGTGTCCTCAAGGGAGCATAAGAGTCAAGGACTGGGAGAAGTTAACAAAATCCATTGATATTAATCCAAATTAACCTTGGAACACCCCACATTTTCTGAATGCATTTTTTAAATGGCAGCAGACAGCAGTAAATGATCTTGTTTAATATCTCTAGCTTCAGTGAATGTGAAACATTAGTATGAAGTCTCTTATTGTTATAATAAATATCTGGTTTAGCCTGATAAGAGGTGAGATGGTTCATAAAATGCTGGATGAGTAAGCCTAAAGAATCTGTTTAATTGAATCTTCTTTTTTACAACGTCAGGGTAGTCGAAAATAGAGGTCTGGGGAATTGTGCTAAAACGCTGCTTTGGCATTTCCTCATTGGGGAGCTGGGCTGATGATGATCCTGTTTTGTGTCCCCGTGAAATCAACTGAATACAAGTCACTCCTAATGGCAAATAAGGCATTTTCATATAAACCTTTACTGTATGAAAATGTGCGTGTGTGAGTTGGGAGGCACATAGCTTAATTTCATAGGTCAAATAAGGATGTGGGGTTGAATTTAACCATACTGTCTGAAGTAGCAAGAAATGTGTTTCTTAATGTCACCGTTTTTCCTTTTCTTTTAGGAACTGTTACATTGCATAGAGAACATTTAGCAGTTGTGTCTCTGAATCCCTGTTGTTTACTGATGTGACCTTTTATAGCATTCAAATGTGGTGGGGTTTTTTTCCCCATGTAAAATGAAGCTTAAATTTCCTTTACCGTTCACATTGGCATGGCTTTGTCTTACACAAGCTGAACAAGTATCCCTGCCTCGAATGAGGAACCTGCTGGAGATAGTAATATGAGAAAAGGCTCTGGGAAAGGTTAGTAAACCACAACAGTTAGTACATGCTACATTCAAATATCCATCTTGCATATACAAAACCTTTGGTTTAGGTGACAAAGCAAGAAGATAGAAGCATAAGAAAAGTGATTAGCTATCAGGAATTTATAAACTGTAAGCACTTCAAAGCAGGTTAACAGATAGTTAAGGAGATCATAAATCTTATGCCCAGGTAGTAAATACCCTCATTATATTCAACGAATACAAAGAAATGCTTGCTTCTTCATGCATAGGTCTGAGCTCTGACCTATAGATTTCTGAGAGTTCTTGGAGGTTACTTCTTATTTTATGTCATGGTGTTTCAATTTCCTGCCATGCTGCAGCTTTCTCATCATCTGGGAAGAATCATGTCAAGTTGTCAAACAGACTAATTGGTTTAATATTTTGCAATTCTTTCACTTGAAAACTGGTTCTTAGCTGGTGATAAAATCACTTTTGTTTTAAATGTTAGTGCCTTTGACAGATAGAAGTATTAGATACTTTGATAGGATTTTCAGAATTGCCTGTGGGTTTTGGACATTTAATTCCCATTAATTTCAGAGAGGTTCTTTGCTTCCCTCGGGACACTTTCAAAATCTCAGCCTTTGTAAACCTTCAGGAAATGGCTGGTTTTAAAACCTTTTCAGTTTCAACTTAGTGGCAAATCTGTTTCTCACCCAGCTTCTACAGCTATAAATGGAAGGTGGGGCTTTTTCTCGGATCACTGGGCAAGGGACGCAGCCAAAACAAGCAGAAACAGGATCACAGTGACAAACCTCACTGAGATCCTGATGCCTCTTTGGGAGGGAGCTGTGTTTGCTTTTGCAGCCCTTTGAGCAGAGTGCACATCCTCTCCTCCACGCTGCTTCCTAGCGGGACTGAGGGGAGGCGGGAGAGGTTTTAGGAGCACAGAAGTCACCCAGCAAGGATTGCTGTGCTTTCCCCCTGCTGTGCTGCACCTCCCCATCTCGCCATGCAGGGAGGCATGCAGAAATTTCTGGTGGGCTTTGCTAAAATGTGCTGGTGGAAGAACAGGGGTAGATCTCAGTTCCCTTGAGTTGTTATGTTCTGTATGCTGAAGCACAAGCCCCTATTAGAAGGACACTCAGCTGGAAGGCTGCAGCTCTCAGGGAAAAAGGCTGGTATTTGCTGCAAAACCCTCCCTACATTTTGTCTAGAACGTAAACCTTGAGGAGCTTAGTAAATTCTGGGTTAAAACTGATGAGTGAATTCAGAGGCAGACAATATGGCCTGTGAAATCTGGGCTGATAACTGTGAGGGAGCAGAATGTGTAAAACAATGGGGCTGGAAGCAGGCTGGGAGCACGGAGCCAGCTGCGCAGCCTTGGGCGAGCCTGGGAGTTGAGATACACGTGATGAAAGCAGCCTGGTCCAGTAGGGAAATTCTGTCTGAAAACTTCACTTCTGCCCTGAAATCATCAGCCTTCATCTCTGTATTGCTGACATTTCCTGGCTTAGCGGTTTGACTTGTCAGTAGCAAAAGACAACGAGAGAAAAAACATCTTGCAATTCATGTTGTTCCTTTGCGTTCGTTCAAAATGGCTGCTGGGCAAGGGAGAGACAATCTTTTCCCAAAGTTTGAGAAAGGGAAGCACAGCAGAGTGGCCCTGGGTCATGCTGTGTAGTCTGCCTGTGTTCAGCCTCAGCAGTGATCCTCCAGGAGTTGCTCTGGAATGCCTGAAGCTCCTGAATGTTTTCCTAATGGGCCTTTTCCTCATCACAAGGAAGGGTGTGGAGACAAAAGTGACCTTTGAAGTGGTGTAGGGGTTGCAAAAACTACATTGCTGTTGATCAGAGACAGTGTTGTAAAAATACAGAGCTTCCAGTGTGCTGTCTTCATTTTTCTGACTTGCATTTCTCTGCTGGTAATAAAGTCCTCTGCTTTGTCTTCAAAAGCACCAGAGAGATGTGCAGTGTGAAAGGAATGATCCTGGCCACTGAAGAGTCCCATTTTTTTGTTGTTGTTTATACCAAAGTATTATGTTATACTATTGGCAAAGTAATTTTCAGCTCCAAGTGAGACAAGATCAGTCACAGTGGTTTTCACAAGATTGATGTGAAGAGCTAGAGTGGTGCTAATTAATCAGAGATGGGGAGAGCGTGTGCCTGCATACTCAATTAGTGTAACATTTCCTAAATTGGAACAGAGCTCTGCCATACAGTAATAGTACAGCAAAGCCTGAAGGGTGCAGGGATACAATTCATAATGAACCACCTGAACTCTACTCAAACACTTGCACCCCGAGACACCACTGAGTGCTGAGCCCAGAGAGATTTTCTGTGGTAGGTGCTGCAGAGCTGGGAATCACCAAAAATGCTGGAAAGGCAGCATTTCCTTTTATTTAGATGATGTTATATAACTAGGCTCCTTAATTATATTTTTGCTTAAACAGAAAGAGGACTGTTTGTTACAGTAAATCATCTTTGACATAAACAATACTTAGTTACGGCTGCTTTTCACTGTACTTTGAAATTCAGTCTCTTTTAAGAAAAACTGCAGGTTGTGAGAGCTGCTACAATGCTATAAATAACAATAAAGTGGTAGTTCCAGATTTGTTTCAGTACTGCACGTGGAAGCTTAAAAATGAAAACTGATCTCTAATGTAAAAAAAGTGTAGATCGTAAGACCAAGTACTTTCTGTGCTTGATATCTAAATGAATTTCACTCTTAACCTCTAGTATTTATATTTTTTTGTTCTTATGTTACAGCAAAGGTATTTTTTTCCCTATGGGTAGAAAAATCTGTAAGCCATTGTGACCTGAAGCAGCAGAAGATTTCTGTTAACTCTTTGAAAATAAACTGATTTAGTGCCATAGCAGCTTTAATTTTATCCAGATTTGTAGTTTACATCAGGCACAGCTGTGGAGTAAACCTGCAGAATGAATTAGAAATGGATTAATGAAGCTCTAAGACAAATACATCAGAATATTTTAAACAGCTCTCAAGGAAACAGTTTAATTTTAGTCATGTAATGACTTTATACTCTGAGCAAAATAAAGTAAAACAATAGACCCAAATTCTAAATTGACAGCCAACGTATAATTTTTCTACAGGCTTTTGAAGTATGCAAAACCATATAATTATTTTCTGACTAGTGAAATTGGTTCATAGGGTTTATGAAGGAAAGGAGCCCTCCCTAACAAGTATGGTGTATGGCAGCTGGCCTGGTACCTGCTACACCATTCCTGTCTGTAAAACCAGAGGTAGCAGTCCAATTCCATTTGTAGTTGTGCTGCTGTACATCTGGAGGAAGTTCATTGGTTTGATCCAGCAGTAGAAACCTGAGTTCCTTTTCCTCTCCCAGACTCTCATTTCAGGCCATGTTCAGTGCAATGTAGTGTGGATGAGCTGTGCCTGGTATCTTTGATCTCTGAAGTCATGAGTAGGTCACTGAGGTTTGATCCTTGAAGGGAAAATACTCAGTTCAGCAGCCCGAGAGGGGGAGAGGAGGGGTGATATCTGCTGATAGACTTACTCCACTCAAGAAACCCTTAAGCTGATTGTATGCCTTCCTGAAATTTCTGCCTTGTTTCTGCTGAAACAGGACTTTCTCCCAGGTTTGCTGGTGGAACCTGGCAACTGGTTTCTCTCTTAGTCTTTGGTTTGTTGTTGCAATGCTCTGATCATGTGTCACTCCTCTGGTATGGCTGACACAACAGGAGCTGCCAAGCAGATCTAAGAAAATGCCAGCAGGTTTATTGGTCTTAATCATCTTGCTGTAGTTAAACTGCTGCAAAATCTCTTATAATTCAGAATATCCTCCTTTTTGCAGCTTGGCTGAAGTGTTACTATGGAAGACTTTAGTTTGGCAGGAAGAAGACTGTACCTGTGTGGAAGGAGTGTTGGCCTCCCACTGACAGACAATTTTGCAAGTTTCTCTGGAGTATGACTGTTGAAGCTGGCTAGAAAAGGATTTATTCTTTGTTCTGCTTATTTGTGGCTTGGTTTTGTATGCTTTCTCTACAGTGGAATCTGTTCCTGTAAGAACTTGAGAAGGGGTCAGGAATCCTTAACAAAAGAGCAGGTACTTGGGAATATGGATAGAACAGTGTTTGTAAGAAATAATTATCCTTGCCTTACATCAAGGCAGACGAGGTACGCTCTTCACCTTACCAAACACAGGTCAAACTGAGCTTAGCTCACTCTTGAGAGATGAGGAAAGTCTGTGCATGTAGATAAATGCTTATGCAGTGGAACAAATCCTCTGGTTGATGTTCCAGAGTAGATTGTTATTCTAAAAATGCTACTGAAATTAGAGAGTAGATAAAGGAGTCTGTCTTGGCCCATCCATTCTTCAAAATTGGTTAAATTTGGAACTGCTCAGAATTTCATGACCTTTGGCCATTAAGCATGGCTTGTCTGGCTCAGAGTGGCCAGGCTCCATGCCCTGCAGAATCACCTAGAGCAGGGTATATTTTTCTTTTCTCATTGCAGTGACTTGGCCGTGGTTAAAGTCAGTGTGAGTAAAGAGAAATAAAATTCAAGTCAATAAAATGTAATAAATGGCATCCCTGATACAGGTGCAAAATGATACTGCTGTACCTCAGTCATGCAGTTGTACAACAGAAAATGCTTCTTGAACAAAATCTTGATTTTTGACAATTTAGAATATGTTTTTCCCATTTCTGTGTGACTTCATGGTTTAGTCTAAAAAAGCTCCCATTCTGTCTGTTAGACTATAATTTGTCAGTCTTTGTCCCTACTGCTTTGAGTCCTGTAATCAATCCCAATTATCTCCATGTCTCTGCAACTGATTTCAAAAGATGGTCTCATGCCATACCTAAAGCCACCAGGGTTACCAATTAGATAAAATATTGCTGAGTGGGTTAATGTATTAGCAACCTTTGTTCAGAATATTTTTGTGAAGATAATGTGAGTTATTAAAAGGCTGAACAGGGACACAACTTTTGTTATTAAATGCAGCTGGCTGAAAATTGAGATAGGTCTTCTAATTGAATGGACAAACATCCCTGGAAGCTGTTTCTGTTGAAGCCATTGTTCTTTGATCAAAACGAGTTTGTGGCAGAGATTGTTGTTTTTTATGAGATGGGAAATGAAATGTGTTACCTTAATGTCATTTGTTACATATCCATGTTTTCAAACTTTTCAGAATGAAATATGATCCCACAGTAGGCTATAATGATAGGGCTGTTGGGATTTCTTTTTTCCTTTGGATGGGAGTCACTTATTTCTTGTCTTTTTCTCACTGGTTTAATTTTAGCCTTGGCATTAGCTGTGACATTCTGATGTTTTCAGTGACTTCTGTGAAACAGGGTGATGCTTTAGCCCCTTTCCAAAGGAGCAGGCAGTAACTTCTCATGAGCACAGGCACGAAACACCTCAGGCTTTTTGATCCATGAGAGGAGGAAGGTAAACTAACATGCTAAAATCTCACAGATAAAAAATATGTGAAATCATGGCCCATTGGCCTGAACATTTCTCATGTTCCCAAGTTCTGATGTCATCTCCCCAGGAGCAGCTGTGTCAGGGTTCTGGATGCTCCTTTTGCTGATGGATGCACTTAAGGACGGCTGTGTGCCAAGAGAACCTGGCATGGAGGAACTTGGGAGCAGCTTGCAAAGTTACCTTTCGCGTTCAACATGAGCTAATTCATGTGCAGCAGAGCTGAGTGTCCCTGCCCAGCACCTTTCAGGCTCAGGGAGTGAGTTGCTGTTAAGGATCATTTGTGAATCCCCTGAGTGTGCTCATGAGAATCCTTGTGAAGCAGTGTTATCCAGCCTGGACACACAAGCTATCTGCCTGATGGGAATGAATGCTTAGGTCCTGAACCAGTGGTAGTATCTGGAATTTTCATCTTCTGTTTACCAGCTGGTCAGAAGCTTGGCTGAAAATCTAGAGAGCCTTAAAGGAGGGCCCAGCAGATGGAGATTGGTGTGGAGACTGGTGAAGGACATAGAGAGACATAAGACACAGCTTGTACTGCTGCCCTCAGGGTGCATCTGTTATTGGAAATAAAACTTGGGGTTATCATTATTGTCACTTGTCAGAATGTATGAGCTGAGAAAAAGCAATGCTCGTGTCTCTAACATTTCCATGATAATGCATCTGCTGTTTCTGCATTAGGACACATCTCTGTTGCTGCAACTTCAGCTGTAACACAGACACTGAACACGAGAGGTGTAGTCACACCCCTGCTCAACGTCATGCATTTGCTGTTAATCACAGGTGAATTGTATGCCAAGTCAGCTGTACGGTTTAATTTCTGCCCTCTGTCTGCTTGCAAAACATGACTGTGCATATTGAGTCATATTATGGATATTTTATTCACAGTAGCTTTCTTATAACCTTATACCTAAGGCTATGTTTGAGTGGCTTATCATTGGCTGTATATCTACAAAATAAATTAAGCACAGATATTTATAACAAAATTACTTTTTAAGCAAAGCAGTGAAGTGATTATGGTATTTTCAATAAGCAAAATATTTGAAAACTACTATGGTTCCCTTTTATTTTGCAAGTGAATTGGTATAATTATATGTTTTAATTACTAAAATAAAAAGACAAATTGCAAAGAATGTTTTTATTCTATTAATAAACTCTGCTAAAATGCTGAGTCTTTAAATGCATTCTACTAATCAGGAAAGAATGAGGTTAAAATTAAGAGAGCAGGCATGACATGGTATGTGGTTAAAAAGAGGTTGAATTGGAAGCTAAGACATAACAGTCTTTGGATAGGAGTTCTGCATGGTAGAGTGTGTGTGCATGTATACTGACAATCTAATTAGAAATGTGTTTAAAAATGGCATTTTATGTGAACTGCTGAATACAAAATGTATATTACATAAACTGAATACAAAATGTATATTACATAAATTTTCTTCTGCTTTTGGTTAGTGTGTGGATGTAAAGACCTTATTTTATACGTCCTTTTACAATTTTGTATAGAAACATCAAAACCTAAAAGAATTCTGCACTGTTTGTATAATAAAACAGTCCTGATGGTCTTAATTTGATCGGTAATTAAAAACAAAGTTAACTTGGTACTTGACTGAGACGTAAAGATGTTGGTAATTCAGTGTTTCTCTCTCCAGAACAGTAAAGTTTTGGAGGTTTGGTTTTTGTTGGCATTTCAGTCATTCCAAGACATTGAGTCTTATGTCTATGGGGCCTTTTGTTTGTTTGTTTGTTTTGAATTTTCCTTTGGATAAAATGATTTTGATTTTTGCAGATAGATGACACATAGATCTGGCTATGTTTACTGTGAGATATGCAGGAAGCTATGTAACTTTTTAAAGCTTTGGGGGGGGGTCTTGGCATTCTGGACTAGATGGTTGTGTAGTGAATTCTACAGAACTGGATTGTTATAAGGGACTGGATGCCAATATTTTCCCATTCATATGAATCCCAGGGATACTGCAAGTGTTACATAGTCTGAATCCCTGTGTAGGATGGGCATGGAAATCTCTCCAGTATTTGCAATGCCAAGAAGTCCTGCTAACGTTTGTCCTTGGCATGAGCACAGGCTGTTGACCTGACAGCAGGCTGGGAACTCCCCTGGCTGCCAGGTAAAGCTGATTCCTGCCCAGCCTCTCTGGGCTGGCATGTGCTGGATGTGTTCCAGGAGCTCTCAGAGTCTCCTGGTCAGCCACTGAGCAAGGAGCCTGCATGGCTGACAAATTGACTTCTGCCCTATTGGAATTAAAAACAAATAAATAATTGCCTCAGGGTGACTGTGTACTGTAATATTAGTAATAAATCTATGGTAAATTATATTTCTATGGAAGCAGGGAGGCGCCCTGTATCTTGGGTAATTTATTTACACAAACTGCCAAGTTACTGAGCTAATGGTAATTTGTGGGAGGTTATCAACCTTGGTCTGCAAGATAATTTAGATTAACACTTGTATGATTCCAGTGCATTCACATGGAGCTGGGGAAACAAAAATATCAATAAAGAAAGTGAAAATGGAAATGCTTATGGGAAAGGAAAGGCCCCATACATCCCTGAATAAATCTTGTCCCTTACAGGCTGATTTATTTTTCAGTTCTCATTCTATTCTAGGATGATTTCTATAGTTTTCTAGCCTGTACTCATCACTATGGTTTTTGAACACTTTCAGGTAGTCCATTAAGTAGCATGTTCATCAGATCGTTATGTCCTGTCATGAGGAGAGGATTAAATAGTGATACTGGATCTATTAATCTGAGACACTATGCTTCAGTTGCAGCAGACTGGAGAAAAAAATGGAGATGAGTTTTATTGGCGTACGGCCTTGATAGAATATTGGTTCTTTACCTAAATTTGGGGTTTTTTTTTCCCTAATGTATTTGACTTTTTTAAAAATAAAATTTTACAATCCACATACTTGTAAGAAGAATTATCCGTCTTTTACTAGAAATTATTGAATTACATGTAATAGTTAAATAAAAAATGTTAGAATCTGTCTCTCCTGTCAAGGAGAAAAAAATAAAACATCATTATTTTAAAAACTCTGCGAGTAAGCAGTCAATCTCCAAGGAAGAGGTGAGGAATAGAAAAATTACTGAAATATATTGAGATATGAATACATCTGCAATAGGGGAAAACAAACCAGAAAATTCCATCTCCTGCTAGTTAAAAAGGAAAAAACTCCATCTGCCAGCACCTGAGATTGGAGGGAACACAAATGAACATCGACTAAAGTTATGATAAAATATTAAAGAAATATTTTAAGCTATTCCCTTGCAGCATTCACACTTCACTGCCAGTATGTGCACAGGGACAGAGAAAACTCTATTGCTAGATTATGTCAGCTTGCTGGAGCAAGATGGAAAAATTCAGAAGTTACATAAGGGTTTTCAAACACAGATACTGCATCCTGGCAGGAAAAACAACTGTTGGGAATGGTGACATGTAAAGATGTAAATGATGTAGATAAATTTTTAATTCACTAAGTTCATTACTTTTTTGAAGGCTTTTGACTACATAATTGAAAGTTTTCCAGAGTGGTGGTGTTATGCAATCTTTGCTTTTTTAAAAATATAACAAACTAACCAACCAACTTGTCTTCATCAAGTTACGCATCTTTCATTTATATTTATTTTAAAAGCAATCATTTAAAACCTTAGTGGGGAGAAACTAGCAAAACCTGTGTATTCAGCTGAGAGAGATTTGCGGCCAGAGTTTTCCTGGTGATATTGATAAGATCAGGTTTATAAGGGGAGCCAAGGGGTCTGAAATGCACATTCTGGGAGGCCTGCTGGAGCAGGAGGGACATCTGCAAAGGCTTTGTGCCTGCGTGGATGTGGCTGTTCCAGAATTTAAAAGGTGCAAGTTTACAACAGGAGATTGTCCCATAGGTGAATGCTGGGTCTGTAATTACTGCTGCTCTTGTGGCAGAGCCAGCCTGGGAGGGGAGGCAGGACCACACTCAAGGCTGTGCTGCCTGGGGTCAGCTGTCCCTGCTCTGCTCCTGGTGTTACCAGAAACGCAGGAGCTGGGGGGGTTGGCAGGAGGTGGTGTGAGGGAAAGCAAAAGTTCATGTGAAATGTTAGAACAGCACCATGGGGGAATGCAGAGAGCTTCCGGAGTGCTGCCGAGGGTGGATGTAGCTCATAAATGGGATGACATTTAGTGGGTGCATTGTGTGTGCCTGCTCTGCAGCAGAAACAAAAAATACAGAAAGAACAGAGAAAAGGGCACGCTTAGGAGGTGCATTTCTTCAGTGCATTGCTCTGCTACCTCTTTCTTTTATTTGTTTAAAGAAACTTATAATTTGTTTATCTTCTGGTTTTACCACAACAATTAGCTCAGCCCCTCTGTTCTCTCTAAAGGTGCTTGTGATGAGCAATTAATTAGGAAATCACTTTATCACAGATTCTTAAATGCAGTTTTTGTTGATTGACCAGTGACAACCTACAGATGATTACCCGTAACTCCTTCTGATTTATCTTGTTTTACGGTGAGCTACATTTAATAATACCAACCTTGCTTTGCCTCTAGTCCTCTAGAGACTTGTTTCAGTAATCATTACTTGCAGATACAGCTCATTCGTGCCCTGATTCACACCCATCAGCCCCAGAGAAGTCAGACCTTTCACATTTGTTTTTTTCCATTTTAAGCAAAACAGTATGTTGATAGAGAATATGAAAATGAAATACTGCAGAGTTTGTGTGTGAAGGCCCATGGGAACAAGAGCTTTGCCTCACAGCTTCTGGAGAGTTTTCCTCAAGGGAACACTGCTGCCTCAAGATGATAGAGAGTACTCTCCTTCTGCTAGGGGATCCAGTTTGGCTGAAAACTTGAAAACCTGCTTTTGACCAATATACAACCCAAAGCAGAAATCAGGTTGCATAATTGCTCAGGCTGATGATTCTGTCCACCTGTCTATCCCCACAAAAATCTTTGCACCTGCTGGCATGGCTCCTGAATGTCATGGGATGGGAAAAGCAGGGTTAGGAGCGTTCAATACATTGCAGTTTGGCAAATTTCATTAAAACCCAAGGCAGGCTAGAGAAGCAGAGCTCTGCTGATGCCTCTCCATCAGAGGCTTGGTGCTCCAGGGACTGTGCTGGCATTAGACACCAGCAAATCCCCTGGGGAAGCAGCTGCTGTGAGTGCCTGTGGAATGGGGGAACCTTAAAACACTTTACACACACTCTTAAATGTTGGTGGAGATAACCACAAGGTGCAAAATCCATCTCAAATCCGAGTTTCATTACTTTGCTACTTAGCTTCCCATCACGTGTGCAAAGAGTATGTTCCTGTGAGATGCTAAGCACATTTTGCTGCAGAAGACTCTGATCACTTGTCTTTGGTCTCCCCATGCCCTTATGGGGATTTAGAGGGTTTTATGTTGCATAATCAAACCTCTGCCAAGTAGACCTTAGTGGAGAGGAAGTGGGAAGTGTGACAAATTTTACTCATGAAATTTCAGAAGTGCTCCTGTCTGGGTGTGCCAAATGAGGAGAACTCTGTCTATTTATATGCAATGTCTTTGGGTAGCAGTGACAGAGATAACTGACCGCTGGGTTTTCTGGGAAAGAAAAGGGCACCATCAGGGAAGATGCTGGAAAAATTAATTAGAATACTAAATGAGCAAATATTTTACTGTCATTACTTCAGCGTTCCTTGGGAAAGGGATAACATTAATTGCCTATCAGAGAAATGGTGGAGGATTATGACAAATGGATATATGGGAGACAGGATGAACATTCAGATACGGGAGAAGTAAGGCAAAACAAATAATAATAGTAATTTGTGAATGTGTGTCAGAAATAGTTGAAAAATGTAAAAAAAAAATTAATTAATCTTGTATGTGTGAGCATGCACATGCATTTTTTTATTGGATTACCAGGGACATCTTTCAGAATTATGAAATACAAGCTGTATTCTCCAATACTGAGAGCTCTTATAATTGCCAGAAGTACAGTAAATGTCCCTATCATTCTCTGGGTTTAATCTCAGCATAATTAGCTCCTTGCACAATAGAGTGTTTAATTTGAATGGCTGCCAAGGCTCATTAAGTGAGAGAAGTAGTTCCTGAGATCTCTGTTGTTAAAATTGGGATTCTCATATGAGAGAATTTTCACTGGAGGTGTCACAGGGTTCTTTTTGATATTCCAGTAATAATTTTAGGCAGGAAACTAAATATTTAAAGAGATACTGCTGTATCTTTCTACAGATGCCACAAGTTGAACTTCACACCTTGCTGTGTGAAGATCTGTATTCTAGCATATTTTTCAGAGCAAACTGGGACAAAACCAGTGTATAATCGGCAGGGAAAGGGAATATTTTTCTTAGGAGGAGTATATATCCATTTTTGCTTGTGTTAATTGCAAAATAAAGATTCTTCTGCATTTGGACAATAGGAATCCTTACAGTAATTATGACTGTTACTAATTTGTAAGAGTGAAATCCTTTTGTTAAATATTTTCAACCATATTTTCCTTGATCTGATTATCTCTAGTCTGCTTCCCTGAGTTGTTTTCCCGCTGCAAAAAAACAATTTCCAATGCCTGCAGTGGGACTCTGGTGCTGACTGAAGGCAGTTGTGTTCCTCCTGTTACCTGACAATTACCTGTGACTCATTCATACTGTCATCCAAATTATAGCACTGCTAGACTGCATTATGGTGATGGATCTCATATTTCTGGGTTTTTTTCAGATTAGAATACTAACAGTGCTGCTTCGTGTCACCTCTAGACTGTTTGAAACTGGATGTCAAAGGCTGTACCAGAACATTGTGGAAAATATCAAAAGCCAGCTGGTGTGTTTGTGGAGCTAGAGGGGATTCTGTGCACTCACATGCTGGTTTACACCTTTGGGACCTTGTCTGTGTTGCCTGTTGCTTGAGGAGTAAGATAGCAATGTAAATAGAAGCTGGTGTGAAGAAAAAAAGCCTCTCAAAAACCAACTGACATGTCCGTGGGCCCTATTATTTTTCTCTGAGTTTGGATATTTTGTTCTTTCAGAAGTCTGATTTTTTTTCGAGTAACAGAGCAGGCAGTGTGTTTCTTTATCATGTGCTTTGTGATAGAGTTGGGACAGTAGAAATTCTATGATAAAAAAAAAAAAAAAGCGAAGAATCAGAGCCCTCAAGAAAAGGTTTCTTTAACTGTGTTCATTACTGACAGTGCTGAATTCTGGAGTTTGAGAAGGCTGTACCAGATGTCTTTATGTTCCTATCTTGTATTTCTTGGTAGTGACTTGTGCTTCCTATCCCTTGGGATTGTACAGCACTAGGCTAAGACTACTGGACATGGTTTCCCTTTAAATTACCTGAAAGATACAGTAAGGTTACTCATGGTATGTGAAATAATTAATTTAAAATGTTTCTGTTTCTTCAGTTGTGGCATGAAATCTGCAAGAGATTCTCAAATGCTTTTTCACTGTACTTAGTTTGCCCATCTGGAAAGATCCACTCTTGTCTCTTTTTGAGACAGTCTGGGAGAAGTGCACAGACATTAACTTAAAAAATTTGAATTCTGTTCTTGAGGCTCTGGTTTGGAGCTGCCTCATCTCTGTTTATAGTCTTCTATGATCCCTGTGTTATGTTTTTTTAATATTGCTGGCTCTGTGAGGCAAGAACTTTCTCTTCCTCTGTTTGCAGAGGACACGATGGGACTCTGTGCTCAGCTGGGCTCTAAATTCTAGCAGGGTATCAACATAATCAGTACGAGCTTCAGACTGCTGAGGATGTGGAGGATGAATTATTTGTTTATTTAAGATAAGCCTAAAGAGCTTAGATGGCAAAATTTGCATGAATTATACATTGCCTCAGAGTGGCTCTTTAAATTTTCTGCTTATTCCTGTGCAGGTGATAGAGCTTTGGATATTACTATTTTTAGTGCATGATCCCATTGCACCACAATTAAATGTGTCTCAGTTTCATAACTTTTCATAGGAAAATACCAAAATGGCCACAGAGGTCTGTTTAGCCCAATATTTTTTGGGTTTTGAGGGGAAGGCAAAACGTTTGGGACCTGCCAGGCATTGAAGGTCTGGGCTGAGGGGCCTCTTCAGCCTGGGCTTGTATCTGTGTAATTGCTTTGTGTAGCCCTTGACTGGATTTTCTCCAATGCCTTTTCCTGATTGATTTATTGCACTAAATAAATATTTTTGGCCTCTGTCCTGTGGTAACTTAAGCATTAGCCAAAGGAAGGAGCATCCACCTGATGCTCCGGAGCTCTTTGTGCACCAAGTGTGAACGCTGGTTCTGCATTCATCTCCTTCGTGCCACTTCTGATTTTTGAAGACTGCTGGTAGAGTCCTCTCTATCTGCCCTGAATCATCTCTTTTTCAGGCTTGGATTTTTTGTTTTTCCTTTCTGAAACAGAAGCCGTTGCATGCCCATGCTCATCCTTCATGCCTTTCCTGATCACTTTTCCATCCTTTTGGAAAGGAGCAAGCAGAAATGCTCTCAGTGTTCAGAAGGTGAGTTCATGAGGTGGCTGTGATGGTGTTTCACTCTTCTCTAATTCTTTAATAGCAATTCCTTGGGTTCTGTTTGCCTTCAGACCCTTGTGGAGCATGGAGGTGACACAGGGAGAACTGCCAGCCTAAGTGATTACTCTGAAGTCTTCTCTGAATATTAACAGCTAATTTCAAGTCATCATTGTATATATAATTAGCTTTGATTCTGCATTGATTGTCATTGAATTTCATCTGCTATTTATTGAGCAGTGCTGTGAGATCCTTATATACCTCTTTGAAGTCATTTTTGGTGCATGACAGGAGTCAAGAGCTGCTGGTTAACAGACTTTTTTTTTTAACTTAATCACAGATAAATTTTAAACTTTTTTTTTTTCCTAGATAAATTAAGATTTGAGTATCTGTCTGGAGTGGGAATCCCTTAGTGTCAACTTCCTTCTATGGAAAACTTGTCCAATTATTACCACTGTTTCTTTACTTTTTTAGAACAGGTTTGCATCAACTTAACATGCTATGTGAACATGATTTTATTTTGATATGTTAGTGCTGCCCCACCTCTTTTATGTAAAAGTATGTTGTATTTTTGCAAATTAAGTAAAGTTGGAACATGTTTAAGTTCACCCTTTTTTATAGCCTATCAGGGTATGTCCCAGTTTAAAGCAAATGGATTAGAATTTAACTTGGTACCATAGTACGTGAGAAACCTTTGCAGAAATGAGCTTATGTGACGCTGACACTAACATTTAAATTAAAAATGTTCAAAAACAGTCTATAAAATTTGTTTTAAAATAATTTGGGGCCTTAAGGCTGCTGTTTAATCTATAAAATTACCACTCTGAATTTATATCCTCTGAAATTTTCTGAGTCACTGAATTCAGTTAAATATTTCAACATTTAATAAAGCCCTACTATATATCAGAAGCTGTCATTTAGGGATCTCTTTCTCTTCATCAAATAATTAGAATCAATGAACTAGAGCAGCCACTTTTAAGGTCAGGAGAATGATCGTCATTCTATATTGTTATTTTAAAAACAAAACCGAATTAAAATAACCGATGATAAAGAGATGCTTAAAATCTTCAGCTCTTGCTGCTTGCAGGCTCTGAGTGAGAGCTGACCATAAAGTGAAAGCTGACTGGATCTAAAAATGTTGGGGAGGGAAATGAAAGGTCCTCAGAGAAATCACAGTAGAAAATTGCAAAGTCTGAAGTTTTTTTAAGTTGAGTGTGGAGAAGATACAGCTTTCATCCTTCCAACTATCATCTTGCAGTCTGCAGAAGTGTAAAACTGAATTTCTTTAATGCAGTCCTCTTCAGTACATGTGGCAGCCTTTAGAAGAAGTGATGCCCAAGGATGGGGGGCAAAGAGCGATGTGAGAACCGATTGTCCCATGTCCCCACCTCCAGGGGACATCCTGGCAAGGAAGACTCATTTAAGCAGGGAAGGAAATTCTTTTGTAGTAGTTTGGATTTAGACATATTTTTAATTGCCACCACAGAGTTGTTGGGAAACATGAGAAGGTAAATGTAGCTCCAGGAGGAAATCAAAGAGGTCGGATTTGCAGGCTTTTTGCTCCTTGTAGGGAACACTTCAGGCTACCTACAGGTAAATAAAAAATGGCAGGATCATGCTATAAATTGTACTTATGCCATAAATGTTGATGTATTATATTGCAGTAGGGCTTATTTTGGATTATAAGTATTTTATATTCGAGGTTTTTCCTGTTTAGTTAGGAGAAGCTGCTTGCAGAATTGCAGAGGTATGAAAACCTCAAGGTGCAGGCAGAGCTGCTCTTGCCAGCACAGCTTTTTTCAATCATGTTGTATGTTCCTTTTGCATCTTTGTAGAAAGTAAACAGAGCTTAATGTGACCAGGGTATTCCAGCAGAAAAACAGAAGTGGGACTACTGATAATCTGTGAGGAGAATTTTGTCTTTTCCTAGGAATGTTCTTCAAACCAGGGCTGTGACCGTTCCTCCATTAGCCCAGCGAGACAACACGAAATATAATATTGATTGGACATAAAAGTGAAAGCATGGCCATAGTCCTGCAGTTCTGGGCAGGCAAATCCTGCTGTTCCTAGTGCTAATGGCTAAATTATGACCTCAGCCCTGTCAGCCCAAATGTGGCCCTGCAGGAATTAATAATGCAGTTGGAACAGAGCTATATTTTGCCTTTCATCTCCATTAGGTCTGGGGGTTGACAGTAGAGTAGGAATTGGCAGTTTGCCTCAGACTACAGAGATGGCCAAAAGTATGAAAATAAGATCTTGTTCACTCAAACAAACGTCAGCCACAGGCTACTGAATCTTATCATTCTTGTTTTGCTTGTGAAATATTGTTGAAACTGCAGTGATTATTCACCACTCCTTTATTGTCAGTCATATTTTATCTATATCCTTCCCAAAGGAGGAGGGGAGTTAGTTTATGCTTAATTAAGTGTAAATAAGTGATTGCCTGTTTCTTTCTTTTTTTTTTTTTCCCTGAGTTTTATGGACTTTTATTTCTTTATTTACATGTCTGCCTTTGGTCTGTGCTAGAAGACTGATCTACAGAAGGTCTGGCCTCTTTATTTTTTCACTTATTTAGTGAAAGCTGGATCAAAGAACTGATCCATCCACACATACAGTTCCTGGGTGCTAAGTAAACTAATGAAGTGCTGTGTGTGCCCTGCCAATGAAAGGTGAAATATGGTTCGTATTTTCCTAATATTACTCTTGGAGCTTTGCAGCTGGAACTAAACTGCCACTTTTCTTGTAAATTGAGTTGTAAAGTGCTTGTGCCAAAATGACAAGGAGTTGCTTGAGAAGTTGGATGAATGGAAGGCTGCCTTTGGCCAAATTACTGGGCGCCCAAGTTTAAGTGTATTGTGAGGGTGAAGAATGTCTCTGTTGTGTTCTCTGGGTAATGTGGACTCTGTTGGCCATGAGCCACTGAACTCCACAAGGGATTGTGTAGGGTTGAGATTTATAGAGGAATTGGAGTCTGAAAAGAGGTTGACAGAGAAGGTACAGCAGAAATTGGAGACCTCTTCACTGCTCTTTTCTGACACTTTTTAATCATTTTGTTTCCGGCAAAAAAATTGTGAATTCTTGAGGTTGCAGTCTTGGAGAAATACGGGAAACAACCTCAGGCTGGTTGGCTACAGGTGTGTCCTGTAAGAACTAATGTGGTGTTAAATATGAAGACTTTTTATCTTCTTACTGATTATCCCAAATAGTGTTAAAATAAGGAAAAGAATACCATTTGAAAATTCCTTTAACTTTCTATTCTTTGCCTAGTTATGTAAATTTTTGAAAGGTTTTGGGCTTAGAGTGTTTTTGGCTGGTTTTGTTTTGTTTTGTTTGTTTTGTTTTGTTTCTTTGGGTTGTGTTTGTTTTGTTTTGTATCTGGAAATCCAGTACCTGACTCCTGCCCCTTGTCTAGATTTACTGGATAAGTATTTTCATCTCTTTCACTAGAAGCAGTGCCCTTATGTGAAGAGCTTGATCCCTGTGTTTTTCACACTCTCACTTCTGAATAGCCAAGTGGCTGTACATGGAATGTAGCTTTCCTTTCTAATACAAAAGTAGTTTCCTGGCTTTTGGCTTGGAAATATAAATGCAATGTAATTTTAAATTGCCTTTTGGTAATCTCACAATAATATTATTTCTTGTTTCAGTTTTGATAGAAACTCTGTATAGTTCTACAAGCATTACACTGTTGCTGCATGTACTGGAGAGAAATTTAACACGAATGCTCCAGCATTTAAAAATTGTAATTTCTTCTGTTTAGGGTTTTTGGAAGTGAAGGCTAACACAAATGGCTTTAATGGTTTGTTTTTTTGTGGTTTTTTTTTGTGTGTGTGTTACTAACAAGTACCATTATATATTATATTTGTATATATATATATATATATCCTGCTTGTCATGCTGCAGGTTCTCTTGCTGCACAGGTCCTGGCAGATCCTTTGGGTTGTTGTGACCCTGCAATATCACAATCCTTCCAGAGCAGCTTTTGCACAAGACAATTCCTTTGTGCATCTCCTGGATGACACATAGTAATGGTGGACCTACAGATTTCTCCTGTGAAATCACTGGAGAATTGGGTGCTTGGAGTAACTTTGGAAATTGCCATGTGCTCTGTTTTGTGTCAAGCAGCAAGGAGCTGCCAGTAGATAGAACTGAGCTGATAAATGCCATTGTCAATGGCATAAATTTTTATTTCTATTCTTCTCATGTGTCTATGGCCTTAGGACAGATCAAGGTTAAATCTCTTCCATGCACTGTCTGGAACATATCAGAGTTTGAAACTGTAACTACAGAGCCAACTACAGTAACTGCAGCTGATGGCATTTTGGTTGAGTGTAACCATAAAAAAAAAAAAGAAAATACTGCAAGCACCTTTTTTTCTAAGGTATAGATTTAGATGCTCTTTGTATGTTCTTGTTTCAATCCCTTGGTTTTGGAAGAAGCCTTGATGACTGACATAGATGTGTCTTGGGTAACTTGGGTGAGGCTGGACCCAGTTTCCTCTGTGGGAAATGAGGCTGGGGCAGTTTGATCACAGCTGGCTGTGAGCATCCTCCTTGCACCCTCCCTGCCTGGGCAAGACAGATGGACATTGGGTCCCTGTGAGCAGTTTTCCACTGGACAACATGGAGTAACTGCTGCCTAATTACTCCAGCACTAACAAGACTGGGAATAGCTGGCACTTCAACATGAAAAATACTATATTTGAGTGAAGTACTTGTTGCAAGTTTGTTTGGTTGCTTGTTGGTTTGAGGTTTTTGGAACATTTTTATCCCTTAATTCTAAACATTATTGTGACTCTGTGGTGAAAACTGGTAGTTTTGTATCCATTGATGTGTTTGTTTCAAAAAGACTGTTGCATATGGTGATGTGGTGGAAAGGTGTTATGCTGTGCCAGGTTCTGCTTACCACACACAAGCCCAATTGTGAGACAGTAAACTCAAGTCATGAGTCTTTGGAAAAGTCATATTGTCTGGGACATGAGTGGTTCTGTCCTGGGAGACGTGAAGCAAATGGCAAAGCAAATAATTTTTCTTGTGCTAAGACTTCATGTTGTTGTAATATACATTTGTGTTTTTAATTTTATTTTTGAAGGCGTTGCACTTTCCTGACCTTTCTAAGAAACATTCCTCTGTGCAAGCAGGTGCTGGAAAGAGAAGTGTTTTGTGTGGTTATCTGTCTGTTATCACTGTAATTATCAGCAGAGAACTCAGCCCAATTAAAGAGAAAGGGAATAACATGGGCCATGATTATAGCACACAACACTTCTTAATTTGTGTACGTAGTGGTTTAGTTTCCTGCTTACTGAATGTAATTCTAAATGATTTCATTATTGTAAAAGAAAACTATGACAAATTATCTTGTGCTGCTTAAGTTACTGGGCTGTGCTGCTGCTTAACCTATGTCAATTAAAGTTTATTACAATATCAGTGTCCAACGTTCTTAGCTGTTTTGTCTAAGGTGGCATAATTTACTTTCCTCCAACCTAAAGACAGAATTCATAACTTGACTCAAAAACTAGAAAAATATATGACATTCATTCTATGTTAAAATTTCTGTTTTGTTCATACAGAAACATTAATGGATTTAGTTTTATAATTCATAATGTGTTAAATGGATTTATGGGTTAATGCTGGTTAATAGCTGAACAGAAGGTGTAAGAGGGTAATTAAAAGTCAAATTTTAGTGTTCAAAAACTATGTTGCCTTTTTCTCAACAAAGGAGTGTGACAGATGTTTTACCATTCAGACTTAATCTTGATAGGTGACAAATCATTATCAGCAACTGTTGATTAAGAGCATTTAATTCTATAGGGATATGATGATGTAGAGGTGAAGAAGTCTTCACTTGAACACACTTCTGTGTGTACTTAAAATTTAAAAGCTGTCATCTGAGTTATTAGAACTGTTTTCTTCCTTCTCTTTTATTTCCTTCTTTTCTTCCTTTCTCTCCCCCTTTCCCCCCGTTTTTAAATTTTTCTTCCCAGAAAAAGCATGTGTTGTGTTCATTTGGATGAATTACCAGCACTGGAAAATGTTACATAGTCAGCTAATCTTGGCATATTTGGTAAAATGAAATGTTACATTCAACTTCCCACATCATCCCCAAGTCTTTTATACTTCCAAGTTATCATGTAAACTTGGAAAATAATCAAAATTTAGTTGTGTATTTTGTTCCTTTTTGTAGATGTTAACTTTAACCTATTTTAAATGGCTTTTTCTTGATTTCCGATGCAGGGATGTGACTCATCACCTATTTTCCTAATTTTGACGCAGTGCAAATAAATAATGATCAGTGACTAACTTGTAAATTGAACCAGAGCACACAGCCTTGCATTTTCCCAATGAAAACCTTTGGCCTAGAAAACCTTGACCGTATTTCAGGAGCTGACTTGGCTTTGGTAGAGCGTTAACATGTTGCCTTTGATGATGGAAAATCACACACAGCACCTTGCTACAGTTTGAGTTTTGGACATTTACAGTTCTTGCTAATGTTGGATCTGTAATGGATGTTGGAATATGCAGCAAAGCAAAGGGAGGAATGCTCCATGAGAAATGCTGTAGCTCAGGGAATTCATTAGGTTGGTTTTGATCATCTTCAGTTATTGAAGGAAAAAGTGTATTTTGTTCTTAAAACTTCTTAGAAAAAGGAGCTTTATAAAATTATTGCGGTTTATGAAGCATTGGTTTGCTGTTATGCTGAGCTCCTCATGTCTTAGTTATGTGTTTTTGCTTGTATAAGGCATTTAAGAGAGCAATATATGACTGGGTTGATGCCTATAAATTCAAATAAATCCTCAACTGAACTATTTAGGGGCAATAGACACAGGCTGTTGGGGGAAGTGGGACTTCATTACATTTCTGAATGAATTTAGGTACATTCAAACAATGTTTAAAGTTTTGTTTAAACTGATAGATGCTGGAAAATCTCCCAGTCAAAGCAGCAATTAGGGCAAATAGACTGTGTGGAAAGAGATGTGAATCCCTGCAGATTCAGATAAAATCCAATTTTATGACCCCGTATAATGGTGTACAACTTCCTGACCTCATGCAAATGAAAAATAACCCCAGAAGATGAATCCTGCTGCTCTGGCTTTGGTTCCCACACACACTGGATATGGGACATGGGAAACTTCAGCCTGTGCAAAGCCAGGCAGGTGCTGAGCTGTGCCTGGGGCTTGGCAGAGCCCCTGTGAGCCTGGCTGTGCCTTTGGGCTTTGGCTGAGAGGGGCACCCTCAAGCTGGGACTGTGGTTGGGTATGAATGGCTTCTATGCCATGGATCCAAGTGCTTCAGCTGGGTGTCTTTGTTGGGATGAGTAATGAGACACTGAGGAGAAAAGGAAATGGAAGGAATTGCACAAATCACTGGTGGCTTTGGTCTCCTTTTCTTTTGATGATGAAGTCCAGCGTGCCTTACTTTCTTTTGTGCCTAAGAAATCAGAGGAGGGATGGTGTAATCTCAGTAATAACAATACTGGGGTTTTTTTGTGGGTTTGATTTGAGAACCTGGCAGGAAATACTTTCTTGTAGGACAAGAGCAGATGAGCAATGAGGACAGGAGTCATTCCTTTTTTTCACTGGTCTAACACCTACAATTTCTAACCCTTTATAACCTTTGAGGTTGCCTTTCAAAACCCATGGAGATGTTATGCTGATGAAGCACCACTCTTCTCAGGCTGCAAATTTTCAAGTGAAACAGTACACTCTATGTTTTGGTTATTAAGGGCAGGGTGTTCGTGCAGATGTGTAGTACATTCCTGCAGAGTTCATGCAGCTGTCTGAGGCAGCAGGACGTGGATGTGTGTTCTTGGCCTCTCTCACACGTGAGAGTAATTCAGTGTCCAGAATGAAATGAGCCCTCAGCCCTGCAGCCCCAATGCCCTGGGGAGCTGCCTCATTAGAAGGGCACTGTGGATGGCTGTTTCTCATTCAGAAAGAGCCAGCATGCTATTAAAGCAAATATTCAGTTATTATTTGTTGTCTTCTTGTGTCTAGACATTAAGTTGATGTTCACATCCTGCTAGAGTAATACTAACTTACCAAGTTAGGAGAATGAATCCTGCCCAGGTCTTCCAAAGAGCAAGGTTTGTGGCTAATTCCCTGCCCATGACCACTGTGAAATGCAGTGAGGGTTTGCTGGGGAGGCATGCAGACATTGTTGTAGTTGGGGTGAGTTGGCTGGAGACTCTGCCCAGGCTGCTCCCTGAGGAGCTGCTGGCCAGCTGTGCCCCCTTATTTGTGCCTTCATTGCCAAATGTGATTCCACTGAGGCTGACTGGATGATTGGCATGTCAGATTCGCACAGGAAAAAAAACAGATCTTTCATCTTGACCTAAGGGGCTGGCAGAGTCCTTAATGAAAGGAAATTGCTTCTGCCTTAGTGGAGAGGAAAGTAAAAGCTTTTGGGTCTAGCATCATCTCACAGCAAGAATTCAGAAATCCTGCTTCAGCATCCCTTAATTGAGCCTTTAGAGTTTCCTCCTGAAGTGCTTACCTGGAAGAGTTAAATTAATCACCAAGTCCTTGTGCTGTAGCTGCTCTCCTGTTGTTTTTCTTGTGCTGGGAGATGATTAGTTGCCTGGACAAGCTTGGCATCTTGAAATCTGAAACTGTCTCTTGGCATTTTTTAATGCTTCAAAATCCTGGTTAACATTTAGCGTGTGGTATTAAATATTACTGTACCCTGGTGTTCTAAAAATGGATAAACTCGTTAAGAGAAATGCAGGGCAGGTGAGCTTTCGAATAATGGTTTCTCAGAAACATGAAATATAATTTTATATATAGTGGAAACTCTGTTTTTCGTATGGTAAAACTGACTGCGAATTATTTGGTTGACATACCTGTTTAACTTTCTGTTAGTAATACATCTTCATAGGAGCTGAAGTTGAAGACTATTTCAGATTTTAATTAAGTGGCTTTTATGTGGCCCAAAGGGCAAAGCTACAAATGTTTGCTCAAAGAGTATACATCCTCCTCTCTTTCATAGTTAAGAAATGCTGGAAAGCAACAGTTAGAAATACACTGCTGAAATTTTCCTTTTATGTGTCTGTTATTTTGTTCCTATCCATCACACTAAAACTCAATACAACAAGTAGTAAATTAGCTGGTTCTGAAGTTATTTCTTTCTCAAAATACTGAATAAGCTTCTTCTGTAGTTAAATTTGGATGTTAAGAACTTGGCTATGAACTATTTGCCCACTATTACTAACTGTACTAACATCTTTGGGGTTTGGGGGTTTTTTAAGCTGGTTTTCATCTCAAACTTACTTTTTTTAAAAAGGTGAGCTGAATATCCAGTTAATATTTATTAACTGCTGAATAGCAGCTAATATTTAATTTCTTAGAGGTGAAAATTTTGGAAAGTTCTATTTTTAATAGATTGCATTAATATACATTACAATTATCCTATTTGCTATTAGTTATAAAAGTGATGAATTCTGTGCATGGTTTTGAGTAATTGAGGTATCAAGGCATGTGCCATTGTTGCTTTCCTTCAGTAAAAATGCACATAAATTTTATGTTTCCAAATATCTTGTTGTGACAGATCAAAGTGAGACTGTGATCCCAGAAATGCAAATAATGTCTTTCAGCCTTGCCTGAATCAGGGTAGTTTCAGATCTACCAGCTCCTACATTGCTCATCTTGTGGCACTGAGTTGATTTCCCAGAGTGTAAGTGTCTGTCTGTCTGTCTGTCAGGAAGGAAGGAAGGACATTGTTAATCCAGCCCGGGTGGGTTTCATCCCACAGTTTGTCCATTCACAAGATCCTCTGTGTGTGGGTCTCTGCATGGTAGGTCTGTGTAAAGCAGTGCTCACTATTCTTTTGCTCATAAATTAAATTTGGAGATTTCCAGTAAGTGAGAACACAGCAGGCTGTAGCAAGAGGCGCAGCAAAGACACAGCTCCCTTCCTTTTCCTTTCCCTCCTTGCATTTTGTGACATATTCTGAAGTCCAGAATTGCTTTTAGACCAAGCTTCCAAAGCACCAGGGAAAGTGTGAGCTAAAACTGGGAGCTTTTTAAGCTGCATATTGTACCAATATTCCTTTTATTTATGTAGCACAGGAGGTCTAGTCCTTCTAGTGCGTGTGCCTGGAAATGCAAACTAGTAAATACTACAGATTTATAAATTATGGGTTTCTCAGATGTGATTTTTGAGGTAGTCAAGGATCAGTATTAATTTTTGTGTTCTCCATGACATATATTTATGCAGACAGTCAGAGCTACATGGGATATCAACCTTGCTATTTATCCTACAGAGAGATGGCCCTTCTCTGACTTCTCCTTTACTAACACAGCTCAGCACTGAGTGCTAAGCATCGATCACATAGAGCAAATAGGAATCAATTATGTTTTATGAGGTTAAATGGACCGTAATGAAAAGTCTGTTGATATAGCATATATTTATTATAATTAATCCACCTAAAAATGAATGATACGGATATAAAAATAATTGTAGTAATGTCAGTGTGACTGGAATACTAAACTGCTGTTGAGGTCATCTCGGGCAGGGGTGAAATAGTTGTATGTGTATTCACAAGGTCTGATAAGGATTTTTGTATTTGTGGGCTTATTCATTAGGGAACTCAGCAGGAACTGCCCAAAATTTTGTAGTAAGGTTTCTGTGATTTCTGCAACATTTCAATCCTCAAGATGATGTGTAGAGAGAGTTCACAAGGAAACGTGCCAGATAATTTAATTGCTCTGGTAAGTAGGAGTCACTCGTTTTGTAAGGGTCCAGATGCTTCGAATACATTTTATTTTTCATCCAACATCTTCAAGTAACTTTATGGTTCCAAGTTTCTTAGGTAGCAGTATCTTAATTTTAAAATATGCTCTGCTATTCTCCCTTTCACTCTTTTCAGTAAAATTTATAGGTGATAGGAGCCTCTGGAAGGAAGACACATGTTTGCCAAATTCCAGGTTCCTCCTGACCTGGGAGTCACGCTAATGGCCACCAGGAACCGTGCACTTAGCAGAAGAGCAAACTAATTTGATTTTGTGTGCTGTAAAAATGCAAACCAAGCATAATGATAATAATGCAAAGTGTAACAGAAATATTGTATTACACTAACCCTTTGACCCAGGGGCATTTAACTCTCCAATATTTATGTATTAATGTTCTTCAAGAGGTTTTCTTCGGTATCAGAAAGAGATGTGTTCAGGGGATGAATCTGTGGATGTTTTCATCTTAAGTGAGAATAAATGTTTACTGCAGAATTTCATGCTGCTTCTGACTACCTACCATATTTATTGGTGCTATTTTATGACTAACAAAATAAATGTTTAATTTTGGGTTTTTGTTTGTTTGCGTTTTTTGAAATTATTTGTGTGTAAAGCAAATTGATACTTTATAGATGTCTTTTTCTTGCTTCCTTTTTTTAATTAAAATGTAATTACCAATTCACATTTAGGAGTCTGTCATCTTTTAGCACTGGTTTTTCCTTATTAAACCATAACCACAAATGTCACGTAAGAACACAATTGCCCTGTAATTTCAGATTATGGATTTTTTCATTATGATTGACTTGGATATACAATATTTGAATATATATGAGATATGAAGACACTTGGATGTTTGCATTTTCTTTTAAAATTGTGCATGAAACAGTAAAGATAATTTTCATTGTTTTGTTCATACCCTTAACATTAAATCAAGACTAGAAACTTTAAAGACAAATAAACATTCTTTTTTTCTGCTTAACAAATCATGCTAGATCTGTGAAATTCCAAATGATTACAGAAGCTGGTAAAGCATACAGTCAGAGTGATTTCTGCAGTGCAGAACATAATGGAGGTTCTTGAACAAAATGCATAAAGATGTGGGAGTCACACGTTGATCTGATTTTTATTAGAGTTGTGTTTAGCTAAGCTCTCAGTCACTTTATCATTTATTCAATGAACATTGTTTATTAGCATTGGTTTTTCAGTTAATCTATCTCTCTGTGCTGTTACAGTTTTTCCTGGTTTTAAATTTTTCTTAGTATGTGCATAATCATCTTTGTAAAAGATACCCTTAGCACATTTGATCCCCACCAATATATAACAGAAGGTCTTCTTGAGAACTCAGGGCATGAGTGCACAAGGAAATGCATCTAAAGCTAAACTCATCTCTATGGCTTTATTTACTGCCCTTAGAGGAACCATGGGATGTGTTTGGGAAGCGGTTAAGGAGAAACTCTTTGCTTCTCACTTGGCCTCTGAAAAGACTGTAAGACTGGCAGCTGATGTTCTTATCCCTGACCCACTTTGTTAGTGTTTTTATAGAATCAAATCATCCAATGGCCTGGATTGGAAGGGGCCTTAGAGCTCATCTCATTCCAACCCCCTGCCTTGGGCAGGGGCACCTTCTACTTAGACCAGGTTTCTCCAAGCCCTGTCCAACCCGGCCTTGGACACTTCCAGGGATGGGGCAGCCACAGCTTCTTCATTTTGTGTGTCTCTGCCCAAGATGCACTTTGGATGAACTGCTGTCTGACCTTTTGCTCCCTGCTGCAAGCCCTGGGTTCTGCCATAGCTAATTCAGGCACATATTGTAGAGTAATTTCCCACTTGAAGCCCTGCTCCTGCTTTGCTGAACGATTTTGCTGTTACCTGAGGAGTACACTTTCTTTTGGAGACTTAATAATTGAGAAAACAAATAATCCCTCCTTCTAGCATACAAGGGAGAGCAGTGCATGGAAGGGCACAGGGCAGTTTCTACCCAACAGCTTTGTGTTATGACCTGCTGAATGTACTCTTGGAATGGAATATGTTGCATGCAAAAAATGGACTGTCCTCTAATGGTCTGATAAAAAGCAGAGTCCTAGCGGTAGCTTATTCATATAGTGTAACAAGTTAATCTTGTTAGTGTGACTTTTATCTAGCTTCATAATCACGGAATTTGATCATTTCCTCTCAGATGTTCTTCTTCCTCCTGTTCTGTGCATAGTCTGCAGTACCCTCCCCTGTGCTTAAGCTGGAGGATTCTGAACAGCCGTAGCCCCTTTCTGCACAATTCAGAGCTGCAAAATTCTGCAGGAGGAATTCAGGATTCCTGAAATGGGCTCTGCCCTGTCACCTTCAGATAACATGCAGGATAAGATTTTTTTTCCCCCCCCAGCATAGAGGTGTCTAGTCCTTATGGCCAAATTCAAGGTGGTGCCTTGTGCCTGTCCTAGGATCCTGTGTGCAGAGAGCAGCTCCAGAGCCTGACACAGGGCAGGGAGCTTGGTGCCTTCCCCTCTGCTCAGTCTGTAGCCACCCTTCCCCATTCTGGGACTTTTTTTTTTCTTTTTAAGTGAAGAGAAGCAATGAAATGTTTGTGAAATGGTTAAAAACTCTTTTTAACACTTTTTTTTGGTGTTATAAAACATTAAAAATGTGGGGTTTGCATTACCACAGTGGAAAACAGCTACCGAGAAGATCAGACCAGGCAGCCAGGCCATGATTCTTAACTGCAATGTTTGGCTTTTCATCTTCATTTTAAAAAGGTAGATTGATCCATTAAAATGTACATTTTAATTTTACCAAGAGTGCTATTTGCAATTAAAGAGCCACTGAAGGTCAGTGGTAAATGTCTTGGGAGGTTGGGAGCTGACGCCTGAGAAAGTTGAGATTACAGCTTCCTGCAGTAAAACTGCACGTTTAAAAAGAGCGTAAATAAAAATGTATTCTTGGCGGGCCTCTTTCAAGCCAGGATGTTGGATTCCTCCCTGGGGATCTCATTATCTCCTGAGTGTGCTCATCTTTACATGGGCTGCTTTTTGACACTGGGGATGGCTGTGGGGCTGTTGCCTCACGGTGCTCAGCCAGCGTGCGAAGGGTTGCACGGACTGCACACAGTTCTGGCAGCATCTTCTCCAACTCCTGCTAAGCTTACAGGAACCTGTGGCTGTGACAGTCTTCAGACAGCAGTGAAGAGTGAGCTCCCAGCTGGGAGCTGTAATAACTGTTGTCAGGAGCATCCCAGCAGAGGGAAGAGAGATGGATTCTGTTTGTTTGTATCTTTATTTCTGTGGGGAGGGGCAAGCAGTGAAAGCCTCTTTTTAATACCATCATTTCCTCCTTTAATTTTTCCCCCAACATTTAAAACGAGCAAACAGAAATAAGTATAAGATGGCTGGCTGCCCTCAGGGGTATTGTGTTAATGTTCCTCATCGGACTACTGCAGCTACAGAGGAGCTCTGTTTGGGAAGATAATTAGTATTTTCAGTTGTGGTTACATATACAGCAATGAGGACCTATAATCCCTGTGCTGTCCCATGCAGCTTGCTCCTTGGAGGAGAGGCTTTTGTGTGATAAACAGCAATAATATCAATCTGTAGATAATCTAGCCCCCTTTGCTCTGTTCCCCCTGAGCAAAAAAAAAAAAAAAAAAAAAAAAAAAAAAGCAGCGGTAGCTGCATGTCATCTGCATTTCTTTTAAAAGACGAAACAATGATCTTGAACAAACACAGCAGAAAAGGCTGCCTCCCCTTATTTTTCTGTTGCCCTCAGCGTTTCCAAAGAGCAAGAGAATTTCTTGATGATTGGTTTGAGAACCTGGAGAATTGTGCTGAAATCCTGATTAATGCACAAGTTTTTCAAGCCTCTCTAGTGCTTTCAGCATGAAAGGAAATGGCATTTGCAAGAGAAAGAATCATTGTTTAAATAGCAATGTCAAATTTCGTACTTATCTTATTTTCACTGCCTTCATGATTCAGGTGAATGCTCAAAGCTTGCAGTCCTCGATTTGCAGTGTACTCTGAGCTTTATGTGAAAAATGAGCAGCTGAGGCATTCTTTCCTTTTTATATTTTGGTGAAGGAAGAAGTGGTCTTAATTCTGTAATTCTGTGATTGTTTTTAGGTAAAAGGAAATTAATTTTCAGCAAGAAAACTGAACCTACCAGGAACCCATTAGAAAGTGCATGGGATGACACTGTCACTATTTTAATTTAGCATTCTATACCCTAACATCTGCATCTAAGGGAACAATAGAGGAAATCTTATGCAATGACATTGAACTGCAGCCAATTCTGTTTGCATTTACTGCCCCTAGCTGAATAGCAAAAAATAATTGCAGCCAATTCCTGAATTAATGTTCCTGTGCCTCTCTGGATTAGAAAATATGTGGGAAAATAAAATACAGTAAACTGCTCATCTACTGGAGTTAATTCTAATAAATCCAGAAGCCAAATAGCAAAGTCAAGTTAAGGCAGAAGTTTTTAATAAATACTTCTGTTCAGTAAATCAGATGATGTATTCATATGAGATGTTGGTGATTTAACTACATACCATCACACTGACAAGTAGGCATGATATTGGACAGAAGGTATTAAAATCCATCATTTTTATATCAGCGGGGGCAGATAACTTGGATACAAGCATTCTTGCAGAGCTGAGGAGTTGATTTCCACTAAGGATGAATGCTGCTAAACTGTTTTGAAGGAGATGCAGACCCAGCTGAGAGGCAAGATGTAAGGCACTTATCTTCTATGCTGAGGCTTTTCTCTTTCCAGCTCCGTGAGACTGGAGGTCCAATGTTTCAGGAGCAGAGTTTGGTGACCAGAACTAAGGTGTAAAATTTCTT
>VZSR01001459.1:4171513-4186099 GCA_013398615.1 Brachypodius melanocephalos
CCCCTGCTACCAAAAACCAGGCCATACAAAACCAAAACAAAGAGCCACAACAGACACTGCTGTTTGATTCTGGACTTTAATTTCAAATAACCTCAAGTTCTTTAGAATTCTATATTCCCAAGAGAATTCTGGATAGCCTCTTCTGATGACTGGAGGAGAATAATAATGTTGTATTAAAAGTTACAAACATGAGTCATGGATTACTTATTTTTTCTTTCTTTCTACTTTGCAAATTGTTGGTGTAATCTGAGATTTAAATTCAGAAGAGTTTTACTTTCCCTTCCTTGCTAATACAATGATATATTCTAATTCATTTTACAGTGAAATGTATGTAGAAAACAAATTAATACATAATTACTAAAAATAATTGTCTTTTGAACTGTGCACTATATACAGGGCTAAGCGTTAACACAGGAGTCCTTCATTTGCATTTGTAATTCATGCTGCTGCAGTTGCACCAGAATAAAATCTAAAGTTTTAAATGTCTGTCTCTTCCTGTCCCTTAAATCTTGGTGAATAGATGTGACATTCTTACCCTGATGACAAAGGTACAGACTAAAGTTGGTTAAATATTTTAAAGCTTGTGGTTAGATCAGTATTTCACAGCGCTGTGCAGCAGGATGTCATCTGTACTTGGTCTCTTTGAAAGGCAGCAATTAGAGTGATACGGACTTTAAAGGTGTGTTCAGAAAAATCATCATCTAATCAGGTGTGCTGGCTGGCAGTGGTTGCTTCTAGGTCAGAGCATTAGTTAATGCTCAGTGGGCACACTGCAGCTGTTGAAACAATGTGAATTTGGTTGGTGGAGACATGCCAAGCAAGACTTGTGTCTCCTTATTATGCTTCAGGAACTGAGGCTTTCAGGAAGCCTTCTGCCCTGCAGTGGCTCAGATCATTGCATTGCTATGTCATGCTGAATAATTTGCAGCATTTAGCACTTAAATTGGCTCATTGCAGACAATCCAATTAGAATAAAGTCTATTATCATTTTGGAACCTTGGGATGAAATAGTGTTTAAGCAATGAGCCGCCTGCGCTTCCTGTAGTTGCTCAGCCTCGCAGGCCTGTGTGCTGTGCTGTGCTGGGGGGGTGCCTGGCACTGATGGAGGGATGCTCCTGCTCAGCCTTTGCTTGCAAGCTGAGCTTTCATCTGAAGATGTATTGGCAACCTGCAGTCTCAAAAAGGATTTGAGGTGCTTCATCTTTTTGTCTGTTCATACGTAAAACTTTCTAAGCGTTTTTCTTTTTGTCAGGGCAGACAAATTAAAACACTGATGCTGTGATGTGAGCCTATACAGCTGGTGAGATTTGGTGTGGCTGTTGGCCTGGGCTGTTTCCCATCCCAGGCTCAGGGAGCCACATATTCTGTGAATTTTGCTGTTGATCTTTTGCTCAGCAGAGGCCAAGCCTGAAAGAGGTGGAGTAAGGTGTGTATGGAAATTCACAAAAGCACCCAAAATTATTTAGGCATTTAAATCCCATGGACTAGTTGGAAGCAGCACTTGAGCTGCAGGAGTGCACTTTATGTCTCAACTAGATATGTTCATATTTTTGGGTTGTGTGCTGGGCCTTTAGTGCTGCTCTGCTTTAGGGCATGGGGTTTTGGTTGTATTTATTGGTGACAAAATGGGTACAAATGTTTTTTCCCCCTTCCTCCCCCCAGCTTGTACCCAGCTACACGCATTCCTCTTCTGCCAGTTTTTGAGCTATGCAATGAGCTGATCTGGGAGCTGTCCCAGGTTAAAAATAACTTTTCTTCATTAAATTTCAGCAGAAGCTGATGTGGCTAACACATTCAGATGTTTTTTTCTTGTATTCAGTATAAAAACTGTAATAAGGTAGATGGAAAACCGAATATGAGCAAGTGTCTATGCTGAAGTGTTGTATATAAGCTAAAAGACTGACAAGAGAATAATACATGGATATTGCATTTTAATACTAATATTGGTTCCTAATGCTTAGATAAGTCTCTCAGCACTCAGGATGCTTTAGCAAGGGGAGATAAGGGCCAAATCCATTAGCTCTGGTGAGATTTGGATCTGCTTACCTTTGGATTTCATGAAATCGGGTGCTTACATCCCGAGCAGCCGTTGTGCTGGGTTGAATACAGCTGTGCAGGGCCACGAGCTCACAGAGAAGCAGAGCAGGGAAACTGGCACTGAGAACATTTTTCAAGCTGGGAGATCAGATGTGTGTTGTGTGTGTTGTTCATCTTGTTGAAAGGTTTTTATTTATGTACCTTAGATCTGACTGTGTATGTAAACATACATGCATATAACATTTTCTCAGCCCTGAAAGATGTAGGCTGGGATAGAGTTTTGTAGTGTTTTGTATTTAGGTCCTTGCCTTATTCCTCAGTGTCATTAATTTGTCCACAGAATAACAGTAAGCACATTAATCTTCTGTCCAAGAAGGTATTTCATGCACAGTGTTTGCTTGCCATGCAGTAGCTGCATATTACCAAAACCACTTTGATAATAAAGTTCTCCTGTTAAAAAGAAAAAGAAAAAAAAAAAAAAAGACAAGTGTAAGTATTTATGCAAGATACTTATATACTGTGACATATTGAAAAGGAGTGTTTTAATATACTAATTAAAAAGATGCCAACTCAACATGTTAAGAGTACCCCTAAATCTTGTCATTTAAGCAGTTCAAGATTTGTGGCCAGAGATGGCTGGTTGATATGGACAAACTAAGTTTGCTGCAGAAGTTGGACTTATTTTCTTGCCCAGTCTCATGGTGTATATGGTACCTGAGATGAAATGTGTTAGCTTTTAAATCTTAAATGCCTGTGTAGCTGAAACATGTCTCCTATGCCCTGTTTGTCCATCAGTTGCAAAGGAGTGGTCTATTACATGCAAGAGCTTTTTTGTTCAGTGGGAAGGTTTTAAAATACAATTGCCTAAGAGTCAAAGTTTTGTGGTGCACCTGAGCCAACTCAAGATTGCATTATCCCTGGAAAGCACAGTTCTGTCCTTGGTCACCACCACGTGCTGCTGCCTCTCCTGGGGCTCTGCTCATCTGACCCACTTGTAGTCTCTTTAGGAAAAATTCACCTCAGGAAGAAAAGGAGTAGCTCCAGGCCCCTGTGGGATCAGCCCAGCAGCCAGAGCAATTCAGGTGCGTAAGGGAGAAAGGTCCCGTCCTTTGAGCAGCTCTCCCTGCTTAGGATGGCTCCACCACAGGGCTGTGTCCCACCCTCAGGCATTACTGCCCCATATCTGGGTATTTTGACGTGGCTGATGCTTCACCACTGTGCTGGGAACCCTGTGGAGTTGAAAGTTTGTGTTCACAGTGTGAATATTTGCTTTGTGTTTCAGTCAGAATAATGTTTTGACAGGAGCAAGCAGGACCAAGGAGCAGCATTTCTGTAGCACGGCCATTTCTGCTCTCCTGACTGCAGCACAGCTCCAGGAGAGGTGGTGAAAGCTTTGTTGGATTGGATGAGCAGTAGGTTCAAAATAAATTTAGCCTGTGCTGCTGTCTTCCCTGCTCACCAGTGTTGGCCAGGCAGAGTGTGGTTGGTCAGTGCTGGTTCCATCCTGTCTGTACTGGAGCTGCAGGCACTTCTGCTGAGGTGGGGCTTTGTGGCTGCTTTTAATCCAGCTTTTGGTGAGAAAACACTACGCATCTTCTGGGCACACACTGCTGTAAAACGCAGGAAAGAAGTGAAGTTTGGGTTGATTAAAAAGCTTCTTTGTTTATTCAACGGTGATTAGCTTCAGAGCAGTGGTTGGGTTTTGTTTTTAATTTGTACGTGCAGAGTCTCTCGTAGAATAGCCAATTAAAGAAAACATAAAAAATGAACACTTATTTTTAACTGTCTTAAAAATAGAGGTTTAGATTGGAAGTGTTATCTCAGCTTTAACTAAACAGTAGTGCAAGCCATAATGATGTGGTAGGAGTTGAAGTTGACACAGCAGGTAGTGAATCTTCAATTGGATATGAACTTTATTATCCAATGTATGGCTTCAGCTTGAGTCTGTCTCTTGTTGTCACAAGAGCAGCATTTGCATAATTAAATAAATGATCTTAAAACTGTCTGCCCCTGTGTGGCTGTGAAATACAACGCTTCTTTCTGTCAGTGCTGAAGCTCATACTCATGGATTATTGGAAAATGCATCACAGAAAATTAACGTCAAATGTTTGGTCTTTTATGAAAGGACGTCCTGAACCAACAGCCTTGGTTTTGTTTTTCATCTCAGTTAATTGATCTTAGAGCAACTCTTCATTAAAGAGAAGAATTGAAAGGGGTATTTTGAGGACCTTTTTGCACTGGCTAAAATTCAAAAAAAGCTGCCATGGTAAGGAAGACTGAAGGCATTAGGTAGTTTTGTAAGGTGGAGAGGTTGATAACTTGTGTCTTTTTTTTAATTTACTTTCAGTTTTTCGTGAAGTAGATTAAGCTAAGACTCATAGCATTAACATCAAAAGGCATTTCAAGGGTGTAGCTTCCTCTGTCTTCCTGTGTGGGCTTTCTTTTATTATTTATTTTTATCCTGTTGTTGCTAGGGAGTACATTTTCCTTTTTTAATTGAAAAATTCAGTGCAGCCCATGCACGAGTGTGTTCCTATTGCCATGCCCCTGGAGATCATCAGCCTGTCTAAGCTGTGCTCCAGAAGTGTTTGGGGCTTTGGGTCAGGATACAAACTTGTTACTTTAGTCCTGCCAGTCACCAGTTTGGTCCCTTGTTTCGTCTGAAGCAGTGTGAGAAGTAGAATAGTATCATCATGCCTTTTTTCTATTTTTTTTAAATCTGTTTTTTTGTTGTTGTTGTAGTGGTGACTGTGATCAGTTGTAGTAAGGTGTAGCCTCAGGGCTGTCCCTGTCAATGTGTCCTCCCAGCCTGGGAGGTCCTGGGGTCTGTCTCCTACAGCTGGTGGAGAGAGCTGTGCTCCGGAGGTTTAATTGCTAATGAGTCTGGCAAAACGTAGGCAGGGGTGTGACCCAGCCCACCTTTGGGATATAGTGGAAGATGCTCCCACTTTGGAATGCTTCTAAGATTGGGAAGCAGACTAGAATTTAATCTGGTACCTCACTTTGAGGTAAATAGCGTACAGACAAATCCAGGCTGTGATTTTTCCTAATGCCTGGAGACAGTTCCTCGGGCCATAGGACACAGCAAAGGAACTGACTGCTGAAGGAATGTCAGTGGCATTGATATTCTCCTTCTGTCTCATCCAGCACCCACTAAATCCCATGGAAGACATTCAGCAGGACATGCACCAGGGGCTTGTGACACTTGTGAATTGTTACACGGGCGTTGGCACTTCTCAGGGAAGGAAAAATAAAAGAGAAAGAAACATTACTAAAATGCCATATATGTGTTTGCAGGCTTTGTGTTTCTCTAAAGGTGTCAACTAGCACCATGGTATTTCCCAGACATAATAGAATGTCATAGTTATACCAAAAACCTGTGATTGATTGCCACTATAATGAAAGCCAGTGTACATCCATGTACACGTTTTAAACTCTTTTTGCCTTTATGCTTCTCTTGTTTAACCTGACATTTCCGATTACTTTATCTAGGTGCCTAAATATGTCATGTGTTTATAGTGCATAGATTCCCCCCCTTTCTTTTAATAGCACTAATTCTGTCTGAACCTGCAGTTTCTTGGAGGTTTTTCTCCATTGTGAGCCACTGCTCTGTTAAAAAAGGAAAAAAAGCCCAAGAAATATTGCTATGTGGCTTGTGAAAGGAGGACAACTGATTTATAACAACAGTCCATTCCTTTTCTTTAATCCATTCATTGAATTCAGCTTGTTCATCCTGAATTTATTTCCCAAGACACAGAGCAAACATTTAGTTGAAAAGTGAGTAGCTTATTCCATTTCCATATGTTTTTAATTGTCCAGTTCCTCTGAGAAAAGGCCATTAACTGAACTAAATTACAGTTTGGATGTGAATTTTTCAGCATGGATCTCTGCCCAAAAGGTGATAAATTAGATGCTAAGCTGTCTTTGATAGTGACCTGGGAGATTAACACAAAACTGTTTTGAAAACAGAAGGAAAGATTTGTTAGCCAGTCAGTGACTGTCAGGTTGGGGCATCATAAATTGCTGCAGTACTTGCTTTTTTTGATGTGAATGACGATAAATAGGAAAATTTCAAGCAAACTTAAGCCTTTGGCATCCCCATAAATTTTGGAATTAAACTTGAGCAGCAGTAATGCTGGAATTGTAGGCAAGCAAATGCCCTGCAGTGAACTACTGTTTGCTGTTTGGATTTTTGGTACCTTTGACTGGTGCTGGAGCAGGTAAAGGGCTGGGAACCTATAAAGAACATGAGAGCTGTAATCCTGGTGGGGGGGTTTCAAGTTACAAATAGAGCAATAACAGAATACAAACAATTAAATCTCAGGGCCTCTGTGGCTTTAGTTCTCGTGTTTTGATTTTATGCAACAACACAAGTAATAGAGAGGTGTGTTTTTTCTCAGCCACTTTTAACAGCCCTTGAGTTAAGTGAAAAGTGTTTAGAGTGTTTTGTGCAGCTGTGTTTGGTACATTAAATGCACAGACATGCTGGCTGTATTGACCTGAAAAAGGAGAAGGTATGCATTCCTGTAATTTTAGCTGCTTTGTGGTCATTAGGAAAATGTCATCGTTTTTATGTCCACAGCTGCTATTTGGAGATGACCTTTGGTGAATGCTCCCAGTCCCCCTCGTGCCATTAATTTGTGTTGCTGAGTAAGGCAGGGCTTTACTGCAACCTGGCCCAGGCACAGTTCATCTTCCTGGTGTTGGTGGAGAGTCTGCATGTGGTCATTGTAGGACTCTGATCCCCACTTCTGTTAACCAGCTATGCTTTAAGAGATGCTTGCTTAAAGGGTGTCTGTAGGTGGAACTTGCTTCCAGGATTTAACTGAGAAGAAACTCAGTTCTGAAAGATGCTTGTTCTCCTCTATTAAACATTTTCTCTCTTAAAATGTCTCCTCCCTCAAGGGATTTAAAGAGAGCCTGGGCATGACATTGGAGAGGATAATCTTTGCAGCTGCCTTTTTCAGCAAACCTCTGGGGAGAAGGGGGTGAAGCAAACGTCTGGGAAGCCAGAAGACAGGATATTTCTTCAGACAAGTTGAGAAATAATCAGGGGCTATGGGAGGCTTCTCAGGATGAGAATGAAAAGGAACAGATGGATTCTGGAGATTACCCAGCGGGATTTAGTGGCCACGTCAACATGTAGGGTAGGGGGAGGATATTTAGTTTTAAGAAGTTTTCTGATTGCTTTTATTTTAAGGCAGCCCTAAAACTAGTGACAAGGCTGATGCTGTGTGATCCTTGGTGCTGCCAGTCACTGACAAGGTTTTGACTTGGTCTCAAAAAAATATGGAAATTGTAAAACAGAGGGAGCTGCCAGTGAGGAAATGGTACCTCTTACTTTCAAAAAAACATTGGACTTGCTGGGACAGCTGGGAACTCACGTTTATATCTTTTGTTTCCACTGGGAAATAGCTGCCATTCAAGGCTTGTGCCTTTCTTCCAAGTCCTTTTTTTCTGGGCTTACGTTGTTAAAATCCCTGGATTTGTACTGCGGTGTCTTGGTCAGGTGTGAGAGCAGTAGGTCTGGAGCAGTGTCCCTCTCAACAGGCAGGTTAATTCAAGTCAAATGCCACCTTATCTGCTAAAATGAAGGAAAGAGCTCACACTTTTCTGATACTTGATCAGGACAGTTTTAGTGCTTTTCTATGTGAGGCACTTTTTGTGCTGACATGTTCTTTTATTCTTAAAAGAAATAGTTAAATTTGCTTCTGCAACAGAAAGATGATAAAAAGCACCAACTAGCTAGATTATTTCTGGTCTCCCCAGAAGAATTGAAAATGCTGTATTTTAAGACAGATTTTTTTTTAAATAAGTTTAAGCTATAATATGGAGACATAACTATCAAACATTAAAGAGCACCTTTTTTTGGCTGTCAGCAAAGACATGAAGGACATGAGGGCACACATTTATCCTGTCCTCTTCCTGATGACCCTGTTCAATACAGTTGTGGGATTCCTACATTTTTTTCTACTTATTTTTAGACATGGTTATTCTTTTGTTTCTTGTTGCTTGGCAAAGCCACTTGAATGAGGCAAATCTCTGCAGAAAAATGATTGTAATTACAAACAAGCAAGTGCCTATCGGGTGATGCTAAGAAATGACTTGAAATGCTTGCAAAATAGTTTGAATTGATTGGTTGAATTGGTAAGTTACTCTAAAAGCATAATGAAGAGCAATGGTAAATAAAATAGGAAACACTGTTCTCCAAGGGCAGGTAGCACTGATGTCCATTCTGCTCAAAATGGACTGTAAAAGGCTTGTAGCTTTTTGTATAAATCATGCTCCCTTCAGCTCTGTGAAAGCTTTCAGTGGAGCTTTTGAATCTTAAACAGGCAAGGCAGTCATAGCAGATGTGGCCTTTTTTCTTTCCTTCTCCTTCCATGGGGCACATAACAGTAACCAGATGTAGGAGCAGAGGCTGGGCAGAGAGCTGTAATCCCCACTGCCCCTGTCACCAGTGCTGATCCATTCTGTTATGTACCTCATTCTTGTACTTTTCACAGTTCTAATGACCCATCTTCTGTGTTGCTGAATGTCGTTTTTAATCTGCAAGAGTTGCCTTTTGGGTTTTCTGTATTTATTTCCATTGAGAATGTCATATAATAGATACAACTCATTGTGAATTACAGCTCCCCACAAGACAACAGCTGGACTCAGTGCTGAATGCGTTTATCAGGTTGGCTTTTGTAGCAGTATTGGCCAAAATTTTGTGTAGGAACAATTAAATATTTAGATTTGAGACTTAAATCCCACCTTGGTACTAGACACTTTTACCTTGCAAGTCTGCATTTGTGGCTTGATTAAAAAGAAAAAAACCCCAACCTGCTAGCATTTTCTGTCTAATAACTGATTTGAAACAAATTTGGTCATGTGGCTGACAACTCTGTGTGGAATTGACTTCTGTGGCACTGTGGCTTTGAGTGAGTGAGTGTTCCCCCTCAGAGCCTCCTTGTATATTTATTAGCAGTTCCTAAACCCACTGCAATTACTGATTAAACACGTTTTTCATCTTTACAAACTGCTGGTGCTCCTAAGAAGCTTTCAGGCAGTGTAATGAAAGGGAAAAGAATCCTTTATTGCAGTTTGAGGAAGAGCAGATTCTTTTCAGCAAGTACTTAATGATAACCCGGAGGACACCAGCATTTTGTCCTGCTGACTATCCCGTGCTGGTTTCCTGTTTAAATCAAGATTAATTTTGATGCAATGTCTATTACAGTGTTCTGTTTCCTTCTCTGGACAGTTAAGTTTATATGAACTCCATGTCCTTACAGGTACTGTTAAGTTCTTATGTCTTAGACTTGGTTTTTATGGTGGATTTGGGAATGTTTGTGAATTTCGCTGGGAATGTCATCATCATTCTTATTTTACAAATACTGAGGAGAAGAAATGAGCACCACTGTAGTGCACAGATTGTGGAATGTGCACATTTGATTTGGAGCTGCAATGTTTGAAACAAACTTCTGACCTCAATTTTGCATTGTGGTTTTCTTTTGCTTTTGTAATTGATACATAATTTTGATCTTGATTCAAAACGTTAAAATCAATTGACTCTACTTGTGCATAGAGAGAGAGAAGCTTTATTCCTCTCCAGCCCCCCCTTGACTGTTTCCAGTGAAGACATCTGCCAAATTCATCTCAGATGGTGAACACTTAGCCCCCAGGCGTGATGTCTGGGCAGACATGCAGGAGCCAGCTGTTTGCAGCTGTGCAGAGCCTGTCGTGGCAGTGGGAGGAGACCAGCCCTGCTTTCCCTTCATCTCTAGGGACGTGTCATGGTGCTGATCTTGATATGTGCTGCTCTTTGTAGTTTGGGGCCTGGCTGATGAGACTGTTTTGGGGTCCAAGAGCTGCCAGGCTAGAGGAGGTGGATGTGAGGTCTGTTCTCTCAGGCAGCCTTAGCTTGGAATTACCTTCCCCATGTGCCCTGTCACCTGGTGTGTGCTGGCATTTGGGACACCATGGCAGGCTCATCTATCACCTGTGCTGTTGCTCGCTGGGCTGATTGCAGAGATTCTGATGAACTTAATCTAGGGTGGGAAGTCTGTTTTCCCTGACATTGCTCAATAAACCATATATATTCTTGTATATACACAGGCCTGCAGACCACATGGGATAATGCATTTACAAATCCCTAAACTGATGGCCTTAAACTTCATGAGCACTTTTTATATACATGGAGAATGTAGCTATGGACCTCTTTCAATGTAGTCAGTTTCTGCTGCTGTTTCTGTAAAACACACAGGATTCACTTCTCACATCTGCTCTTGGGTGGTACAGTCAGAAGTAATGTAGCCCAAAAATACATTGACTCAAAGTGTGCCTCAGTCCTGCTTTACTGCTTCCCCCTTGGATTCCCAGAGTTGTGTGGGCTGACTTGCTGATCCCTGTATGGGTGAATGGTGGCTGCATCAGAGGGATCTCTGCCAGCAGCCCAGGAGCCTCCCTGTCATCAGCTGAGGTGTGAGAGGAGCCTCCCCTGTGGTCACATCTGCTGGCATTGCCCCTCTTGGGACCCAGTCAGGCAGCAGGGCTGGAGGGAGGGTGCACAGGTTTCCCACATCTTCTCTTGTTGTGGAAACCTTGGTGAATTCCTGCCTCTGTGGAAACAAAGGGGGCAGTGGCGATGATGGTGTTTTATATGAAGAGACAGAACAGGTTCATGACAGCCATGGGGATGGAGAACGCCAGGGAGAAGGGACGAGCTACCACAATATATTTGTATACCAAGGAACTGTCTCAATATATCATCTCTGCCATGTTGTATGACTTTGTTTCAGAAGCTTCTCCTTTTTCTAGTTGCTTTCTAAATGCATAAAACAGGAATGTTTGCAAACCAAGTGCTTGCAGTTTGCGCAGATCCATCTCACACATTAAGCATTCGCCAGGACCGCTGACACATGGCTCTCCAAGCAGCCAGCTGGCCACTGCCATATATAAAAGTTTTGGCAAAATTGTAGAAACAGATTTCACTTGGGAGAGAAAGATGTGCTGGCTTGAATATGTCTGATGAACAAGGTGGAGTCACCAACACAAACCCAGCAGTCCTGTCCCCATCTCTCCCTCCTTCCATGCATCTTGAGCCTTTTTGGGAGGTGCTGTAGTTGTTTTAGTAACTCCTCCAAGCACACATGTACAAGCTTGGAGCCTGTTTGCTTTCAGCTCTGAGGCTATGAGGTTTTCTGAAGATCTAAGGTTTATACTACATGATAGTGCAGCCTTTGTTCTTGTAGGACAATGAAAGTAAGTTAGAAATTATCTTCAACAAGAAAAGAACACCCTAGGTATCAAAGGGGCTGCTAGTGTGAATTTATGGGGCTATTTTATGTGAGCCACTGAACCTACAAAAAGCCATCCTGACACACTGGACTGTGTGCTTTTCTTCTGCTGTGAACCTGCTGCTGGCAGAGGCAGCAGTAGTTCATACCAGGATGCACTGGGGTTGTGGGTATGAGCAGTTATTGTTTGGGAAAGTGTAGGCTAAAAATAGAAATCACTTGTTTCCGGATGAGGATTTCTTTCTCTTTCCCTACCAACATGTGCAAGCATGAGCTGTATTGTTTTCAGGTAACCTTTTTTTTTTCCTTTGGAACACAGAGAATTCCTCTCAGAAACTTCTTGGGGAGAATTCCTCGTGATATTTATGTTGTGAAAAAGGGCATTATTGCCCATCTTCAAAGTCACGTGACAATACTGTGCTACCTCTGTGAGACTGAAAAATATGAACACTAGTACGAGTGAGACAGTCATCACTGAAGAAGGAAGATTGGAATGCTGAGATGAAACTGCAGCTCCCAAAGGAATGACAAAACCTCCTTAGCTCCTTGTCTGGAGCAGCTGTGTTTTGGGGGTACAGCAGGGAGGTAAAAGCAGGACTTAGGGGTGTGGTGTTTTACCCAGTGAAACTCAAAAGGACAGAGAAGAATCCCCACAGGGTCACAGATTCATTCCTCCTGAACTTCAGCATCTCCCTCATTCTTCATGGTGCCTCTTTCCCCACCAAAACAGACTCCATCCCTTCAGACCTCTATTCTAGAATTACCCATCATCTTCTGCATTCCTGAGTCACATTTTCAGGTGCTCCTTCCCAGCTTTGAAGGACTCCCTTCTGTCACAGTCTTTTGGCTCTGTTCCTAGTTGTCTACCAGCTGTGCAGTCTGCCCTTGCTGGTCCTGCACCCCAGACATTTTCTTTCTTTTTCCTTTAAAGTGAAGGATATCATTGCTGCCCTAAGAGCAGCACTGTTCCTGCAGCTTCTCCGTTCGTGGAAAATCTTAAGCAGAAGTCTTCAGCCAGGCTGGAAACCTTGGCTGACCACTGACAGGGAGCTTTAGTGGGGCTCTGCTGGCTCGGCTGTGATGGCAGACTGCCACTTGAATTACCTGGGCTCAAAATGTTAAGGAAATTTATTCAGTTTCAATTAATCTGCAAAAATACCTTAGGACTTTATGTGAGAATCAGAATCTGATGTTGTAAAAGGATTTCACATGATGAGACTCTTGATGCAGTAAAATGTCAGAAATCCTGCCTGTTACTAAAGAATGTAGATGTCTGTGTGAAATTGGAAGGGCAGGAGATGTGATCAGGGGTTCTGTCATTGATACCCAGGACTGCGAGAAGGGAGAAATGGGGCTATCTTCTTTACTGTACCCAGACATCAAATCAACTCCTCTGGGTTACTTTACTACCCTCTGAGTGTATCTCTGAGAATTCAGAACCCAGATTTGAGTGTAATAGAGTTTAGGATAGTTTAAGGACAGGAAGTTTGACCGGATGTGGGATCAGTTTCATCTTGATTCCTCAACAGTGTGTTAATATTTTCCTGTAGTTAATATTTAAGTAGCTTGGTGATTATTTCTAAGGAAATGAGATCAAACTATTGGCAATGTTCAGGAGCAGAAAGACAGTGTGCCAGAGTAATTTGTTTCAGGTTGTTTTTCACTGGAAATCACGAATATATATATTTCACTGTAAAGCATGCAGGGAACTTTGCAGTTAGTGATAATTTTGCATTTGTTACTTATTTTAGATCTTGTAATTTGTGTGTTGCTTGGATGCCCTTATTGATACTGAGTTATCACAGTAGAAACCTGTGCATTTTTGGTGCTGGGACTCATGTTTTGGGATGAGGGGAAATGCTCTGGCTGTTTTGTAGCTGGTTGGAGAAGTCTGTGGTCAGGTCAATGGGAATGAGGAGTGCAGCATCCTCAGAGTGCAGCACGTGTGGTCCTCCTACTCTCCTTTCCTTCCATAATCCCTGACTTTATTAGATGTTTTCTGTGGGATTTTTGTTTCCTTCTTTTTTTAAACATTAAGGCTGTTTAAAATGAATCCGTTGTAATCCATGTAGCAAAGCTGTGCAAGTTCCTCATAATGCCTGTTGGGTTGTTTTTTGAATGAAAATCCCTAATCTGTTATCTGTCTCTGTCTTTAGAATAATTTTTTATAGCTGGGATTATCTCCTCCCTGGGTAGTTGTGTCAGAGGTCATTTTTGAGACAGTGGCCAAGCAGCAAAACAAGGGAGAGGAGGCTGAAGATGGGAAAAGCATTGAATCAACCCCCAAAGAAGAATAGCATTTATCCATGCTGAAGTGCAAACAGGCCAAAAATTTTACAGCTAAAAAAAGCATTTCTTTGAAGCCTGTTCTTAATTCTTTTTCGAAATATGACTCCACTGCAAAATTAAGTTTTTCTTCAGAACAGAAAAATAAAATATTTATTTTAAGGCTGATCAAAGAACATGTGAACTTTTCAAATTATTTAGTTGAATTTTAGGAAATTTCTTCCAAGATGTCAAGTTGTGTGCCAGGGATAATCCAGCCACTGGCAGTGGCACAGTAACTGATGGAATAGTCAGGTTCTGAATGCTGTCTTGTGCTGAGATATTTATTTGCAACCTTAACAGAAGATCCTTACCAGAAGAAAATAATTTTAAAATGTTATGAAAATGTTTAAGTAATTGTCAAGATAAGAATTTGCTTTGTTGCAAGATGATTTTGTAAAACATTTTTGAAAAGGATTTTGAACACCTTAGCTAGTAGGTTGTTTCAACCTTATCTAATTCTGTACTAAGAGGGACAGTTTCACAGACATCTCGTGGGTGTTATTTTGTTTTGATTTGTTTGTTTTAATTGAAGTGCTACATACTGCCTCTTTTTTTTTATGTTTTCCTTGCCGAAAAATATTAAACTGAATGTTAAGAGTAACACACAAGCTGCTCATTTCACAAAACTCCATGGCTGAAAAAGATTCTCAAAAGTGAGCTTATTTCTATTTGTGGGAAATAGCAATTTTCCTTTGGTATTTGAATATCAGATCTGAAAGCAATTTAAGGCATGCTTTCAGCATATTGCTGTCTTCTGGGCAGCAAGCTGTTATCAGCATAGGTATTTTCTCTTTAGAACCTGTGGTCTTGCATGTACTGCACAGTCCTTAGAGAGCAAAATGAGGAGTTAGCAGAGTTATTTGGTGTCTCTGCCATCTGCTCTAATTTTCACTTTTCTGCTTCTTTTGTTTCACCCTCTCCTCTCCTCTCCTCTCCTCTCCTC
>VZSR01001459.1:4191438-4436408 GCA_013398615.1 Brachypodius melanocephalos
GGGGGGGATGGGTTGGTTTGTTTCTATATTTGTTTTTATTTTAGGAGCAAACACATCTTTTCATAGGGGTTGAGAAAAATTAATCCTAATGCTTTGTTGAACCATGTTGCCACAATCACAGTCAGGGCTAAATCAAAGTAGAGGTATGAGAGAAATTGAAGTAAATCCTATGGTTACTTAGTTTTCTTTTTAAAAATTCTCAACAGTTTAGAACTGAATTTGTTGAAGCATTATTAAATAAACTCTGGCTGTGGCATGTTTGCTTTAGGACCTTATTTAGCAAAGCACTTTAGTAAATACATAATGTGAAGCCCATGATGTATATTATATCTGTGCAATGGATAGAGCACACAAGTGAGTGCTCAGTGTCCAAGATATGAGGAGCCCTTGAACTGGAACTATTCACACAATTAAAGTTAAACATTTCCTGAAAAGACATTGGATTATTCAGCTATTTAAAGTAAAGCGTGTGCTTAAATACTCTGCTGAATCAGAGCCTATAAAAAGAAATGTTCACAAAAAACATGTGAATGCTGAAAATGGAAACTAATGTCTAGTTAGCTGATATTGTGTGGCTACACAAGTGAGCTAAAGCTGGGTAGAGCACTGTTGGCTGGGTTGGATCTGTGCATCTCACATCCAAGCTGTGAGCTTTACTTAGGAGTGTCTGTGCTGGCTGCCTGGGGTGAGTAAAACTGAAGTCAATTCTAGGGCAATAAATCCACTGCTTAGTTTGCAAGTCATCATAGCAGGAGCATTATGCTACATGATATGCATGCTATAAAATGCAAGGCTTCTCTGAACCACTTAATCGAGGCATAAACTGGAGCTGTGAGGTAAACTCTGGAGGCTGAGCGTGAGTAAAGATCAATAAGATGTGTCTCAATAACTCTTAAATTAATAAACTTCTACTACTGATTTACTAGCTTCTCTGTGTTAGTGGAGTTATAAGTGGTTACATCCAGAATTTACTTCAGAACAAACACTGCTTGCTTTTTTGCTGCTGTGAAAACCTGAAAAGACCAGTGAGACCAGAAGTAAAAGACAGCTGGTATCAGTCATTGCTAGTTAAAAAGAGACATAAAAGCATTGGTGCAACCATTCCCACAAAGTTTAACTATTTACTTGAGCTTCTGTCCCTTAGAAAATAATTTCCCCCCAAAGGTGTGCACCAGGTTGTGTTTCTGAGAGCAGGGGCTTGTACAGGACATCACAACTGAGGAAGAAACAGAGTGCTGTATGTGTTTTTAAAGCAGTTATGGAAAAAGACCTGGAAAAGATACAAATAAATCCTATTTTACCAGGAGGAAAACCCCAAACCAACACAGTTTTTATTGTTAGATACTATGAAGATTATAGGTGTCATCTAGAGTGTAGGTGTCACCCCCATTCTGAGATAAATAGCAATCCATGGATTTTCATTTGCTTATAAAGACAGTGGAAGTGGCTCTGAGCCAAGCACTGAAAGATGTTTGGCCCTTGGACACCTGAGTGGATCCAGGTGTATTAGCCCAGCTCCTGCTATTGATGGTCTTGGTTTCTTTTGTTATTTCCTCTGGATTAGATTCTTTTTTGTATTTGTCAGTAAAGTCAGTACTCTGGAGTACTGCCAGGATCAGGTCCTTGAAGGTAGTGAGACCCACCAAAACAAATCAGGGAAGATTGAAAAGAGATAGTAATTTTAAGGTTCTCATTTACCTTCTGGGTCCTGGACTTTTTTTCCTTTTGGTGTGTGTGTGTGTTTCCAGATTTTCCTCTTGAGCTTGGAAAGTTTCTAGTTTAAAATGCTGGACATAATTCATTCTCATGAGACCAAGACTTCAGTCTCTTAAGTCCACCAACTATGGCCTTAATAAAGTCATTAAATTACTTAAGACATGCATCAGGAAGGTTATGTTTAATTATATATTTTGGTCCCTGTTCCCAAATATGGCTTATGTGATTGCCTTAAAATACTGTGAATACTCCTAAATTATTCCCATACGTTTGTACTGGAAAGAAATTCCAGTCATGGATTGAAATCTATTTTGTATTTTACTTTGAGCAAAATAAAACCAGAAAGTCTGTCTGCTCCTCAAAAGGTTCCTCCTGGATTCAGTGTAAGGTCATAGATACCGTAGGAATACAAACAAGTGCAACAGAGCATTGCTCAGTGTAGTAGAAATTGATCTTGTCCCCACAGTGAGCCAGTCAGAATCTGGATTTTTGTAGATGAAGCTAATAAGGGTTGACCTGAAGGAAGAAAACAGTTTTGAATATTTGTGTGTGTGGTACTTAGGCTGGATCTGTTGATCTGTTTCCCCCACTCCATTGCTTTTTGGATGCTGCAAGTCCATTGACAAATTCCATCAGAGCTGGAAGAAGGAATCTAGGCTTTGGGAGGATATCTGTGACTTAGGAGAGACAGGATTCCTTTACACATCTCTTATCCAAGAAATATCCTCTAATTAAGGCAGTGGAGGGCTCTGTTTGGGTCTATTCAGTGCTCTCACTGAATCTCCAGCCTGGCTGCCTTCTCTGAACGATAGTTCTGGGCAGTGTGTGAGCTTCCCTCTGGAGAAAAGTTGTCCAGCACTCCTGCCTTTACTGGCAAGACCCTCTGCAAGTGTCTGGATTGAGAAATCTGCATCTCCATCAAGGGAAGATGCTGTGTCCTGAGGATCACCTGCAGTCTGTCACTGGATAGCAAATAAGGACCAGGCTGGACACCTGGTGAGCTGGACACCTGTAAGAAGTAAGCTGCAGATTGAAACTTGGAGAGCAGTTAAACCTTTAAAAAATAAAACCAAAAAGCCCCACACCGTGACTACTCAAGATTTGAGTTCTTCAGTACTCAATACCTTTCAGAACAAGGTGAAAACTGTTTTTAAGGCTCTGAGAGGTGGCCTCATGAAGTGTAGTGACTCATGCTTGTCATGTCAGTATGTGTTTTCCAACTGTTTCCTCTGGCATGAAAACCTGTTAGTTTTTACTGATACTATAAGAGTGGAAAACCAAAACCTGAGATTCCTTCCCCTGAAACAGAGCAAGTTTTGGCAGTCTTTTGGAAATATAACAAGAGTTTCCTTGATTAAATTAACTGTTTGCAGATCTGGGTAACTATTCAAGGATACCAGGGGTTAAGTGAGATAATTTATTTTTGATGAAAGTCAGAAAAAAACCAAGATCTGGTTGCTATTCTGTGCATTAACATGCCAGTTAAGCAGCTGGAAATACTGTTCAAGGAACATCTAGTTTGTAAATGAATAAGGATTCCAGGCCTAGAGTAGGGAATCTGTACGAACTGTGCAGCAAAGGCTGCTCTGTTGAAATGTGTGGTTTTGCATAACAGGTGAACTGAAAATGATGGGTATGACAGGAGCTATATTTAAATGAGCCGAGTTGAAAGCAGTGCAAGAATAGAGGAAATGATATACACAAATCACAGTGAATTCTGTCCTCCGCAGATCTATTGCTTTTGTCCCAAGCAAAAATTGCTGTGATGGAACATGAGGAACTAACTTTTGTGACCCAATGAGTCGAAACAATAAAATCTGAGTTTGGCAAAGGTACATGCCTTGTGGCATGTGAAGGGGAAAGAAACAAATATCTTCTGGAAAAAAAACTGAGGAAAAGAACGGTTTTGTTTTCCAGGACTTCTGAAGGATTTTTAAGGATTTTTTTTTCCTTATGTAGAAGGAAACTTCAAGATAACAATTTCCAGTGTTTTAGGTCAATACAGTCATTGAATTTCTGAAAGGTCAAAGCTGTAATGAAAAATGCTGTGAATGGGTCTTTATACAAGCAAGTTTCTGGGTGTTTGTCAAGTATTTTTTGCATATATTTTCAAGTTTCAGCTACTGTTGGCTTAAAGGAAGGACCAGGAGAGTGCAGAGCAAGTGATGTGGTTTTGTTCAGCACTGGCTGGACTGCAGCAGCATGGTGTGAGGATCTCATTCTTCCCAGCCTCTGGTACTAGAAAAATATTGTGGGGATTAAAATGACAGTTTAGGGTATGTTCAAATCAGAGGAGAGCCCCACAAGGCCGTGGTAGCTTTCTATTCTCAAGGGAAAGTCCTGGTGTTACCAAACTCAGTGACACCAGTGTCACATCAGTGACACCAGTCTGCACTGGGGTCAGCCCAGCATCCCCACACTGCTTCCTCCTAAGTCACCATCCCTTTGTACCTTAGCCTTAAATACAGCAGCAACTTTACTGCAGTTTAACTTCTTGACATTACTGAGATGACTTAAATATTTCAAGTCATGTTCCTCAGTGGACTCATTAAGTGAAGCATACAATAAATTTCTTTTTTTTTTTTTAATTTAGGGAGTTTTCACTGCCATTTCTCTAGGCTTAAAAGCATTCATGCTTTAAATAGCAATTTATATTTCTTTAAATTTGCTGTAAAAGTCAAAATGCACCGTTTTTCCATACTTCCAGACACCTGTAATCTCAGTGATGCTGCATTGAATTGAATCCTATTTGCATTGAGGTGTTTTTCTCCCATTTTCTTTCATACTGTGTGAATCCTGTGTCTGTCCTTGTTACATCAGGCATCCACAAGGGACAATCAGGTTGATCTCCAAGCTCGTCCTTTCAGTGGGCATCTACTGCTTACCAGGTTGTCTCCCTAAGGAAATTTCCTAGGTGTTGAGCAAAAATGGTAAAAATTATACATTTTTGTTACCTCTCAAAAAGCTCCTGCTGAGATGGGCAGTGTGCTGTCTGTTAGCATTGTATCAGAAAGAGCTGCATTTTTCCTAAGGAGAGCTTTGTTATGAAGTTCATTTGACTGAAAACATTTTGCATGCTTAACTACCTGCTGGTGAATTTTTCTATGCCAAGTAATGTGTCAGGAGCTAGCAGAGCATAGTAAGTTAATTACTTGTGTGCATACTGTGAAGGAAAAGCAAACAGCAAGGCACCGGTGATACGAAGAATGAGACTTCATTTCAGTCACCAGAGATTGTGTTGTTAATGAATCCACTCAATCAGCAGGGAATTGGTAGTGTAGATAAGCCCAGGTATGGCTGTGTACTGATAGGAAGATTAGTCCCTCAACCAAAACATTGTTTTTAGTGAGAGTTTGCTAATACTGAATAGTTTTTTCAAAAGCACCGGTGAGATAAAGTAACAGCCTGAATAATTATGACTGTCTCGAAAAGACATGATGAGCCTGATGATCTTCTAATGTGCTCTGCAGACACCATATAAATCCAATATCTTACAGATTTCGCAGTGAAGGGATACACTCCAGATTCCTTGTGATGGTGTGTGTCACCATGGGCTGCCCAAAGGCTGCTGTGGCTACAGAGCACAGGGAGGCGTGTTCAGAGCTGGCTGCTGCCCTCCGCACACCAGACAGAGCAGGGTGGGAACACTGCCTTGATCCCAACATCCTTGGTGGCAGCAAGTGAGGATGCTCCCATGGGAGGCAGCAGGAGTGGGGTGGAGGAACAGGTGATGCCCTTTACATTGCCCTTGGGAAAATTCATCCTGGGAACAGCTGTGTCCCAAAGCCTGCAAGCTGCACTCTGGGGTGTCCATCCCTAAATGAACGGTTCATACGGTGCTGGAGGAAAGAACTTTTATCCCAGCTAGGGTATCTTTTGGTGTTTGAGTGTACACCACAGATACTGTGGGAGTGAATCTCCTGCAGCACTCACCCTGACTCCATTCATCACAGCAGTTCTTCACTGCCAGCTCTCTGCAGCAGCTGGTTTTCCCCCAGAGCAGCTGCTCAGGTGTTTGTGTGCATTTCCCTGCTGGCAGAAGGGAAGGGATCTGGGGCAGGAGAGGGGCTGCTGCCAGTGCCCTCCTCCAGCACTGACGGGTTACCACCTAAAACTCATCTGGAGAGAAGGGATATAAGTGAATAAAAGCCACATTAGGAACATTAGGTCTCTTTCATTATTTTGATTTGTTGGGTTTTTTTGGCTTTGCTTGGGTTTGGGGGGTTTTTTTGGTGGGTTTGTTTATTCATTTTTTCCTAACTCTGGACTTCCTTGTTGGAAAACTAAAGCTGGTTTGGAACAGTTTAAGCCATGCAGTGTAAGATACTGAAAATTACAGATATAGAACAAAAATGAGAAAACTGGTTGTAAATGTTCTCTGTCAGCCACAGAAGCAGTGCCTTCTGATGGAGTACCTCAGGCTGGACACTATGGCTGCTTATTGTCTTCCTATTCATTCCTCTTAAATTAATGGTAGAAACATAGACTGAATGTTAATAGAAGTTGAGGGCAGGGTTCACAATGTGTCATTAAGTAAAAGCTAGCAATCTCCCAGCAACTCTCCTGGGAGCTATTTTACTGGTGAATATTAGTGAAAGGGACAGCTGGATTGAGAAGGCTGTTGGAACAGAGATGCCATTAAGAACTTAGCTGGGCACAAGTTGATTTTCACCTAAAAGGCAATATCATGGCAAAGCCAGTATTTGTCAGGATTTGATGAGTGATCTTGGGGACTGTAGTGTTTTCTGTGGTGTGATTAAACTATGAGGTCCTAATCTGGTGGCTGTCAGTGGTCTGGTTAGGATCAAGAAGGGGTTTTGAAAAGCTGAGGGTGACATATTTCAACAACAGATAATTTTGTCTTCCTGGCTTTATTTTTTAAATCCACCCTCTGCTTAGGACACTTCTGTTTTTTCTAAACCTGAGCCGAAGCAACAAGTGAAAATCATTTTTGTAGTAGGTTTCCTTTGAAATGATGAGTACTTTCAGCAGTGCCTCTGGATAGGCTTTATTGATATCAGCCCTCCCTCCCTTTATTCCCTTTCTATATTGCTCTGTGCTCTCTGTGGGTCTTTTATTAACTTGCATCCTGCAAAAATTCAATAAAAATATACAGCTTTTTCCTGTCTTTCCTCCTCCTTTTCTTTTTTTTTTCTTCATGCTGGCTTTCATAGACAGAGCTCTGGGGAGGGCTTCTTTGGTTAGTTACAAGGAACAGATGGGAATCAAGAAAAGGTACTTTCTGTTCCGATACCCACCCAAATTGGAGGTAATTAAGTTACAGTGATGCATCATTTACGTTAGCAGTTTCTTTGGTGAGATCAAGCCTATTAAGGGTACATGTGAGAAGTAATAGGACTCAAGTCTGTGGCGCTTTGAGAAATAACTGGAACTGGTTTTTTTTGTAAACGTGTTTGCAGGTACCCTGGCACCAAGATATGTAGAGGGACAGTTGAGTTTTGCACAGCTTTTTATCTCCATAGCTCACTTCAGGTTCTTAGCCATCCTTACAGCTGCTCTGATGAGACGGGTGAATTTATCCCTTTATGTAGGAAGGGAGCGAAATGGAGCACATAGCTCCTGGTGGTAGGAAGGAGACTGAGAAGCAAGATGGGAATTTTAGATTTCCTGACGTAAATGTCATGGCTTATTGCTGTCACTGTCATTCAGTGTTCATGTCTAAGCCCCTGGGCAGGTTCAGCAGCATGAGAGCACTGATGCTTCAGCAGGTTCTCAGTCAAGCCCTCAAACAACCCATGATCTCTGGTTCAAAAACCACAAAAGTGTTCCTGAGCCCATCATGTCTATTCTTGCACATTTTCTTCTTGCCTCACTACTCCTGCAGCCTGAGGTCTGTCTCCCGCAGTTTCAGCTCAGCAAGTGCTCTCAGGCTGCTCCCCAGTTTCAACTCCGGATCCTGGGGGGGCTTTCACCTGCAGTGCAGGGTAAGATCACAGGCACAGAGTGATGAGCTGGCTGCTTGTCTTCCTGGCTTTTGCCTGCTCTGAGTGTTGGCAATGGTGGCTGTAATTAGCACTGAGCCAAATTCAGGTCCTCTTGCTTCCTTTTCTTTCAACAAAGTCTCACTGAAGCCCCCGAAGCCTCCATCTGCCTCCAACAACTCTTGGGTGGGAAGGTTTCTCGCCCAGTTTCTTCCTCTTGTTTGCTCAGATTTATTTTCTGAGAGCTTTGTTCATACAGTGCTTTCTCCTTAGAGTAGCACAGATGGAACCATGGTTTACATCAACATTCTATAAGCTTATGCTTTTTCATATGTTTAATTCTGTGAAACACCAGACTAATTTCTTCTTTTATCTTTGCTCTCTGGAAGAAATTGTTATTTCTTTTCTTTCTCACGGGGAGGTTGATCACCTTTCCTGGTGTGTATGAGTGCCAGCTCTGGAAGATAGCCTTGGAGAAGAAAGCATGAAGCAAGGTTTTACAGAGAAGGGGAGGTTAGCCCAGGGGGATGCATCTGTTCAAGTCTGAGAAGTTTTATATTGTGTTGTCTTACATTGTTCAGTTCAAGCTTCTTGAGGCAGCAGCTGTTTGCTAGTGAGGTTTGTTAAGAATGGAGCCCCTCTTCCTTCTGCTGCATTGGGGCTCCACAGCAATATAAATATCCCTCCTGTCAAGGTCCATCCTTATACAGCTGTTGCCCTATAAATGAGAAAAGGGATAGTTGAAAAGGGAGACCCTTCAGAGAAACTTGGCCTGGATGTGACCTGTCCAATGCACCCATTACTGAAATCTGTGTCTTCCTCCCAACAACACAAAGTGCTCTCACTGAGCTACTGCATTGAGATAATACATCTTCATTCTGTAATTTCCGTTAGGATTTATACTTTTTAAAATTATATTTAGGACAAAATCTATTTTTATGTCTGTCTCTAATCTTCATAAGGCTTTACTGAACTAGTATAGGAATAGAAGAAAGGTAATTTACGATGCCTTCATATAAATTAATCTCCTGTTTTTTCTTTATATTGTAAGTTATCACCTCGTTTATTATATGCAGCTCAGGGTGAGCAGTTTTTAAAAGGCCTCTGACAGTTATGAAATGAATGGTGTGAGATGTCAGACACATTTATTAAAAATGTAGAAAATTATAAAAATCAGAAGATGTAGATGTACATTGTCTCAGTCACTTGCCACCAGCAGGCACTTTCAATACCACAATTCATCCTCCTACTCAGTGAGTTCTGCATAATAATTTCATTGATATTGTTGTGCTCTGTGCTCAATATAAATAATTTTGAAATATTAGTTGTAAAATTCAACAGGTCATTAGGCAAGTCTATCTACAGTTTATTGTGTGAGACACCCCTGAAAAAGTTTCAAACTATTTTGCCAGCACAGCTAAACTTAGTACCATTTTCACTTTTGTGTGGTGGTAAATTATTCAGCTCACAAATGCTAAAACTCGAAATGTTTGTGGAAAAAGCTTGTTTTAGTAATAACACTTACTCCACTTTTTTGTGAGCTTCCTACAACGTTAGTCCTAAGGTCCTGGTGTTTCCTAATGTTGGATATTTATCATACATTTGTGCCACTGGCGGGCTGATTGGTACAGTGGGACCTTCAAACAAGATTCATGGCAGCTTCATACTTTTTTGAGGAACAAAATTGGGATGCAGAAAGTCTGTATATGAGTTGGGGGGTGCGATATATAATAAAAAATCACTACATTTGTGGCTGCATAATCAAGAATAGTTCACTAAGGAATACAAAGGTTGAAAACATACATTAAAAACTCCACCAAAGGTAATTGAAGGTTAGTAAGTTTAATTAAAAATCCAGCAATAACTGCAGCATCTGTGGATATGAAAATTTAAGGAGAACACACACGTCACTCTGTCTTTCAGTTTAAAAGCTGCAGACATTATAGGATAGTTTATATTTAGGAGCATGATTTAAAGCCTTTCTTTGCATCTGCCACATTCTGGCAGTGTGACAGGATCACTGACACCATCAGTTTTGCAGATCAGCTTTCCTTCCACAGCCCCATGGCTGGGCAGTGCTGGTGCTGCTGGTGGCTCAGAGGTTATCTAAATCCAACACCTTTTTTTCCATCTCCTGTATTCTGTATTTGTTCCAACAAGTACTGGTTAAGATATGCCCTATTGGAAATTGGTTTTGGGTAAAGTTTCTTTGATATTTTTTGACTTCTCAGAAAACTGTCCCTGCTTGTTTACACCTCTCCCATGCCTTGCACAACCTTCCCTGTACTGAGCTTGCAGATTGCTTAGACCTGTTTGTGTCTCAGCAAGCTCTTCAGGATCTTGCTCTTGGTATTCGGTCTCATTTTTCAAGCAGTAATTGGAATTTTCTGCAAGCACGAGTGTCTCATGTTAAACAGAGTGATGACAGAGAATAATAAAATGAAAAGCCCTTTTCCCCCAGGGCAGGAAATCTTTGTTCAAAGCAGCACTGTGAACTCTTAACTACAGGCTCTTCTTCTCCATCCCTTTGATTTTGGTATGCCATCGCTTTAGAGCAAGACAGTATAATTTCAGCAACTTTTTCCCCTAATATAATGATTTAGCAACCTGGTTGCTTTCTCTTCAATGGGAAGACCTCTGAAAGATGCTACTGATTTTTATCAAGGCTTTAGGGATTTTTATACCTTTAGCTCTGCAGCCTCATGCTAAATCAATCAGCAAGAGATATGTCATTCAAATCATTCTTTTTGGCCTTGTATCTAAATGCAGTCTTTAGGCTTCATCCTACAGATTTCACTTTATTTCTGCTTCCCAGGAGGGGACTGGAGGTGAGAGGAGAGGGTAAAGGGAGGCTGATTTTTCAGCCAGTCTGGATCTGCAGTATGTGCCTTACCTCCTGTCACTGTTTATGTGGCTTAAGCACCTTCTCCAGTGCCTGCCTGGACTTACTGATACAGCTCCTTTTAAATGGCAAACAGTGATGGCAAGATCTTCTGGCAGCAAGTAACAGCTTCAGGTTTTTTGGTCCCAGATAACAGAGAAGAGCCTCGGGACTGAGATTTCTGAAGGATCTTAAAATGCTTCACTTCTGTAGTGAATTTCACTGATATTTGTTTGTTTAAAACAATTTTTTCATGTTTGAAAAATCCAGCCTGCTATTGAAGTTCACTACTTTGTAGCTGAGCAAGAGCACCTCTTCCTTGTTCTTTCTCTGTGTGGAAGAAAGGAACTGATTTGGTTTACTGGTGGTGACATTTTAGTGTTTCTTGAGATTTGGCTCGTGATGGAGCAGTTCAAGGAGGACAGAGACTTGGAGGCAGATATTCAGACCTGTAGTGCTGCTCAGCTGAATGCTGCATTAAAAAACAGGCTCTGCATAAATGGAGATGCTTCCCTTTTCATGGACTGGCAGCTGTGACCAGAGCTTGTAAAATTTACAGAGGTTCTTACCCGCTGTGGTCCTTGAAGTCTGTAGGCTGCCCCTCCAGAGCTGTGCAAGCAAAGGCTGGGACCTCTGTTTTTATTTGAAGAGGAAATACTAATTCCTTCCATTGGTCCCTAATAACTGGATTGGATTTTGCCCCAAGAGAAACATGGAATTTTCTCCCATATTAAGATGATGGGATAGGATGTCTCCATGAAGTGACCAAGCTAATTGCAGAAATGAGGGGATTTGATTGCTTTGTAATCATTATTACTATTTTCGTTCAAAAATGAAAAGAGGCATTGAGAACAGACAAAGATTTGTCAGAGGTAATTCTGTTAAAAAAAGAACAAAGAAGAACAAATAATAAAAAACCTCCAAAATTAAAACCCCTAAACTAGTTCTTTCCATGTCAGGCCTGAGATTTAAAATCATATTTTTGGAAAAAAATGTTTAGAAAACAAGTGATTTTTTTAAATGGTATTTCTACCTCTCTACAAATGAATGGTGAAAATCATATTACTCAAAAATTGCTAATTTCTGTTAAAATAGATCTGTGTAAAGGTGTATGTGTTACACACCAGTTTATATCAGAGTAGCTGATCCATTAATTAAAAAGTTACATAAAATCAAGGAAATGCCAATGTTTTTAATAACAGATGTTTTAAACAAAACCTGTGGGAGAAAACCAAATATATTTGATTTTTTTTAAGTGGAAGTTTTTATACAAGCTTTAATTAGATTTTGGCAGAATACATTACTTTAATGGTTTTTCATTAATGAAGACTGCTCATTGCTTTGTACAGTAAAAAGAAGAAAAAAGTAATCTTGGGCTATATTTAAGGAGCAGACTGTGTTTTAAAAATATGATCAGTTATCTTCCTTTCTGTGCTGCCTCTGTGTCGAATATTCCAGCTCTAGGATGGCGCTGTCTGATGTTTACCTTTGCCTGCAGCTTGTCCCACCATCTCAGTGGAAATGTGTATTATTTATTAACACAGGTGTGGGCTCTTAACTTGGTTTCTGAAAACCGAATTATGTACCAGCCTTAAAAGGCCAACTCAAATTCATTTGAAATTTTATTTGATTTAAGTCACCATGCTTACTGTTGGAAAAATGAAATACAAATAGCCATGAGTTCCTGTGTTTCAGATGGGTAAATGTCACACACAGAATTACAGGATTTCTTTTTTTAACTAGGTTTAAGTGAAACAGAGTCTTTATTTAGTGTCATGTTTTTATTTAAAAGCATTTATTTAAAGTTCTAAAAAACAAAGAATTCAATAAAGCAAGACAGGTGTAACTGCAAATGATTAATGATATAATTCTCAGTACTTTATAAAGTGTCTAACGCTGAAGAGATTTATACAGTGCAGAATGGCAATTGTGCTTTGATGGAAGGAATAGGTAATCAATATCTGCAAGCTTGGAAAAAGTGTTCTATTTCCTCCTCTAATGATATAGGGCTTTTTTTGCAAAGCAAGGATGTCTGGAGCATGAGACACTTGGAAGAAGAATTAATTTGAAATCTGTAGTGGAAGATCAGTTTTAATTGAAACTCCACTTGAACGTCCATGGAAAAAAACAGGCAGTTGGGCCTGAACCCTTCTGATGGCCACTGGGAATTTGTGAATCCCACTGCACTATTCTTGATTACATTTTATAGGTTGTTGAGTGCCTTTTTTTTTTTTTTTTTCCCTGGGTAAGGGCTGTAATTTTTTTAGTTTGGTTTCAAACTCAAAGGTTTTCCTCTCCCCTCCCTGGCCTGCCTTCCTCTTTCTGTGGTCATTGTTAAAGCTGGGGCAGCCCCAGTTCTGCACTGCTGGGAATGGAGATGTTGGGGTCATGGCCTCTATATCTGTGCAGGTCACGTTGCATGTAGTCATTTACATATCAAAAACTTGTCAAAGAAATTAATGGCAAGCCTAACCATTTATAAAATCCTGGGCTGATTTTAACTAGCAGGTCTTGAACCTCTAAATCTGAGCTCAGCCTTATGACTGTAATTTGTGACTTGGAGTCACAGCACCAGCACTAAGTTGAGGTTTTGAATTGCTGAGAGAGTTTCATTGCATTAGATTTTTTTTTTCTTTAATAATTCAGCACGAGTATGGAATCATTTTATGCATAGAAACTTAAACTGTCACCTGAGGAAAGCAGATATTGCTAGGCTTTGTTTTGTTAGATTATAGATTTACAAGCAAGTGCAGCTACTGTGTTTATCGAAAGAGATTTATTGCTATAAATTAATTCAAGCAAGTTAAATTAATTAAAGGAAAAAAAAGCAGACTTGTTTTTTACCATGAAACAAAGCCTTCAAAGAGCTGTGTAACACTACATTTCTGCAAGAGTCAGTTCAGGTACCTAAGTCACTTGAGTTTTTAATTCAACATGGTGGTTTGGTTGTTTAGCCTTATGGCTTATTTTATTCATTTTGACAAGGCAGTTTTCACTGCAAATAGGTTGAGAGCTGGCTATACTTAAAGTAAACAAATAAATAAATAAATAAATGTGACAAGATGCATGGAAGAAACCCTACAGTCCCTGTTAAAATAAATCTGCCCACTTAAAAAAGGGGGAAAATTCCTCATTGACACCAGAATACTTAAAAAAGAAAAATTGGAGTGCACAGCTCCTTTTGAATGCACAGCTGAAACCACTGTGATAGCCTCTGTGGGCAGAGTACTTTTGAAAAGCTCACCCCCTGTTTATAATAAAGCCAAAAAATGAGAGCTGGTGGGTTTGATTATATGTAGTGTTAAATATTTAAAGCAAATTCCCAAATTTCGTGGGGTAGATGCAAGGTTATATGTAAAGTAAATCTGAATTTCCAATTAACTCACTACAAACCAATTACTAAGAGCATCCTGATTGGGGAAAAATAGCTGTGTTTGAGTGGAAGACGTTTGGTTTCCCCCATGCAGGGGTTTTAATAATTCTGTTCTCCTTGGTTGTGGTACATTGGGAAATAACTGAAAGCAGCTCTTGCTGACAATATAAGTTGAACCCCGAGATTAATAAAACTGATTTTTAACTTGGGCAGATGATGTAAATGATTTTTAAACAATTGTGAAATTTTACCTAATTGTAATTGGAAATAACATTTTCTTGTTGTTTGGGTACCAGACAGCATTTGTGTGTGGTGAGTGTAGCAAAATCCTACTATTGATTAAGTGTCCTGCATCAGCTCATGAGAAGAGAGCACAAATGCACTTTGCAACTAGACAGATTAAAACCCAGGGGCCAAAGAAATTGGCCTTCCCAACTGTTGGGTTTGGATGGCACTAATTGAATATGCATATGCTTCTCAGATGCGAGGGTAAGAACTGCACATGGGTGCATCATTTCCTGCTGGCTGCCTAGCGAGCAGAACTGCTGGCTGTGTAGTTCAGAGGTGTCACACCAGGACTCTCAGGAGAGCAGAGTTCAGCTCTGGGTTGTAACTTGGTTTTGAGATTGGGCAAATTGCTTCCCTTCTCAGCCATCAAATTCCCTGTCTTTACATGAGAATATTGTAGCTGATTCCAGCTGTAAAGCACTTCAAGAACTGTGAGCAACAAGTGCTTTACAAGAAATCTATGCTGTTATTTCGGGAGCTTAAACCATTGTTTGCACTCATAGGAAGATAAGTTCTCAGTCTTTGTTAATACAACTTAAGGGTTGAAGAGGGAGGTAATAAGAAAAATGTGAAATTCATTTTAGATCCTCCTAAGTGTGTTGCTGAGGGTCCCTGGTGTTCTGATTCATCTCGGGCTGTTATGTGGTGTGGATGACAAGGTCTTTGCCTCAGACTTTTTATTTTTCCTTATTATTTTAATTGTTCATCAAAACCAGAAAACCCATGTAAGAATAGCAACAAAAGAAATTTACTGTGTATTCCTGACAGGTCATTGTCCTGTTTAATTCTTCCAGAGTAATTTTTTTTCAGTTGTTGTATTCTTCAAATTTACTAACATACATTTAGTTTAATTCTTTCCTTTGATCTTTTCTGGCTTCAAAACCTCCAAAAGAAATGAGATCATTAATAAAGATCATATTATCTAAGCATAGTATTGCAAGGACACAAGTTAATGTGTGTCTGTTACATTATTTGTTCATCATAAAAGGACAAACTATACAGTAATGTATTAAGGCTGGAGCTTTAGGGAGGTTCCTGGAGCAACATGGTAATTGATAACATATGCACGAGAGGAGCTTGGGAACTGCAGAAAGTTTTATAGAATAGTTGTTTTTGAAAAAGGCCATTGTTCATTACTGCCAGAGGCGAAGCTGGAACACAAAGCCAAAGGATTTCAGTCTCCTCGTAACTTTGCAAGTCTTAACCTCTTTCAGATGTGGGAATTGTCACTGTGGTGGAGTTACCTGGGGAGCTTAAGTGCTTCATCCTCACACTTAAGAGTGATCCAGCACTGTTGAGCCACTGGGATGTTGACATTGGTGTTTTTTAACAGGTACCTATGGTCCCGAGCACTGGGTGACTTCCAGCGAGAAGTGTGGGGGGTCCCACCAGTCCCCCATAGACATCATAGACCACCTGGCCCACGTTGGAGATGAGTATCAAGAGCTGCAGCTGGACGGGTTCGACAATGAATCTTCAAACAAGACTTGGATGAAAAACACAGGAAAAACAGGTATGTTCTCTTCTACTTGTCTCCATAGCCTGACTTCAGTCAATTAAAAATTCATGCCGTGTTCCACCCTCCTCCTTTTTCATTGTTCTGTTGTTTGGGTTTTTTGTCATTTTTTTTAATGTAATTTTCAGTAGAAGCCACCTACCTTTGCCTCTGCATTCTATGCAGAGCTAGTTCTGCAGATTGATTTTAAAGGGTTTTTTAAGGGCTGCTTTTTTGGTGGGTTGGTGGGTTTTTTTTTTGTTTTTGGTTTTTTTTTTTTTTTTTGTTCTCAGTCTAAACTAATTCTCTTGGTAGTCAGTTATTCCTCAGAATAAAAGGCTGTGTAAGAGTTTCAAGGTGTAACCTTGAATTATCAGCTTTGGGAGGCTCTAACACCTAATCCAAAAGAATGCTGAAATGCAGGGCTCATGGGGAAGGAGAGGGGAAGTCTTAGAAATTGCAAGATTTCAGAGAAGAAAGAGCAATAACTGCTCAGAGTAGTGGGGGCTTATTAATGTATTTCTGATATGATTATAGCACAGTGTTCTTCACTGAATTGAATCCTTTTCTACTCTGTCTGTTCTGGCTTTTAGAGAAAAAAGAGCAGGCATGAGTACTGCTTATTTTTACCAAAACAGTTCAACGAAAGGTCAAGGTTGATTTATATGCAAAGCCTCATGCATTTGATTACTCTTTAATTCTAAAAACGTAAAAAGCAGAAATTATAAGGCCACCCTCTTCATTTGACAAGGTCAAGTATTTTTAGGGAATTGGATTAAACCACTAATTAATTCAATTTTATTTATTGGAAGTATATTTTTATCTTTATTAACATCTGACATGCATCTCTATGGTGCTGTGTGTACCATGTCCCCTGTCACAGGTTGGGTAGCCAGGCCCAGGGCATGTACCTGCTCTGGAGTTGGTGGCTCAGCTGTGCACACAGCGTGACCTCAGATACACCCATCAACTCCAGGGCACTTCACATCTGAGCCATGGCCTGGACTCCAGCAAGCACCTCAGATCCAGCTCCAGCAGTTCAGGATCTTAGCAGGAGTTATTGCCCCTCAGATGAAATGGGGTGGCAGACTGTGGGCCTGCTTTCTTTCACTGTAAAGCAAATCCAGCTAACATAAACCACCACCAAGCATAGCTGGGGGTTTTGCTGCATTAGTCAGGTTTTTTTGCCAGCTTCACTGAGAAGTGCTCCTGTTTGCTTTGAAATCCTGACTTGGTTGCCCTTGGTATCAGCATGAGGTTCAGGCAAGGTTGAATACTATGGAAATTTGGTTCTTAATTAATCTACTCATGTTATGCACCCTGCCCTTTATGGTCAGAGAGTCTGTTTGTGGTAATCAGCAATAAATCTAATTAGAAAGACCAAGAAAAAGTGATGGTGCTATTCTTCTAAGAAGGATGCTAATGCTTCCTGTACATGTAACAGTAACATTGCTGCACATATAACAGGAAACCATGTTGGCATCATAGAATCATTTAGATTGGAAAAGATCTTTAAGAGCATTGATTCCAACCATTAACCCAGCACTGCCAAGGACACCACTCAACCATGTCCCCAGGTTCCACATCTACATGTCTCTGTAATACCTTTTGAAATTCTTTCTAACACTTAGTCTAAACTTCCCTTGGCAACACTGGAGGCCATTTCTTCTTGTCCTTATTACAGAGACTGACCCCCACCTGGCTGCAACCTCCTTTCAGGGAGTTGTAGAGAGCCAGACGGTTCCCTGAGAGCCTCCTTTTGTCCAGGCTGAGCCCCCCCAGCTCCCTTAGCGGTTCCCCATCAAACCTGTGCTCCGGACCCATCCGCAGCTCCAGTGCCTTCTCTGGACACACTCCAGCCCCTCAGTGTCCTTCTTGTAGTGAGGGGCCCAAAACTGAGCCCAGTGTCGAGTACAAGAGGCAGTCACTGCCCAGGTCCTGCTGGCCACACTCTTGCTGGTACAAGCCAGAACCTTGTTCTGTTGAACTGCAGAGTGTCAGCAGATTTTCTGGTCTTGGCACAGTTGGCAACAGAAGCTGAAGCTTCAGTCTTCTCTGCTGGGTGATTTTAGCAGTGCTGCTATATTTGATTTCCTCACCCATTGGGGTATGGATTTTTGCTGACAAGTTATTGCTTCTCAGAGCAACAGTAACTGTCACTTTTCTTGGTAACTTACGGCCTTTTACTGGTAACGTGAAGACTCTTTTTGCCTTGCTGTCAGCCCTGATTTCTTCTGCTGAGCTCCTAACTCCTCCCTTGTTTTATCAGGTCCCATTCCTTTTCTTGGTTTTCTGACCTTTTGAAGAAACTTGCCTGGCATTAATTTTCAAGGTGGTAAATGGTAGAGCAGCAAACCAAGTAGGTTGTTTTGGCTTGTGGGTAAAAGATAGAGGCCAACTGTGCCATAAATCGCGATGCATTTTGGCAGCAGAGTCTTGGAGCAGATGGCCACACGAGACCTTCATATTACAGACTGACAGAGACAGTAAACTAAATAACTGTTTAAGAAATGGTGATGGATGTAGAGGGCATTTCTCAGCAATTAATGACTGGTTTAAAGAGACAGGGGTCCCTGGGAAAACTAAAGGCCCTTAACCTTAATGCTCATTAACTGGCAGGAAATATGTTGCTTGGGTTATTGTTATTGCTGTAGGACCTAGTATTTTTTTTTTTTTTTTAACGACAGAACAATGACTTATTTTTAGGCTCTGAAAGGTAATTCTGTTTAGATTTGTTCTGTTCTTTCTTGTTTGTATCCCCCTCTCTATCAGGTAAAGGGCAGACAATGTACAGAAAGCAGCGTTTCATTCAGAAAATGTCAATGGATTTTTAGGTCTCTGTCTTGACTAGAAGTGCTGTTGTGCACAATTACATTGGCAAAGGCACTAATGTGGGCTCATTTTCATCACTAGAGTAGCTGGCCATAGTATTAAGTGCTAGAAATCACTTGGAGGATATACATTTCATAGCTGTATTTGCATTAATTGTGTTCATACCAAAAACTTCTAAAATCAGGTGAATTCTGCTTAGAGAAACTTATTAAAATTTCTACCAAAAATGTGTGTTTGTTAAGGATCTTTCCGAAGTGATGTGCATCACTCTGGCTGGTCCTGACCATCAGAGACACTCTGCTAGGACAGGGGAAAAGCTGCTTTGAGTCCAGGTTTATTCCTGCTCTCATAGGGGTGATGGGCATCCAACACCAGCCCTGAACCTGAAAATGACAATTGTGGTTTTGGTGGCTGCGCAACACTTTCTTTGGATTTGTAATCTCAATTATATAGTATTTTAAATTAGTGGGCTTTGAGGGTTGATTCCTTGCACTCTACAGAAATCCTGGGATAAAAGCAGTGGCTCTCAAAGCCCAGTAAAGTGATGTTTGGTTATTTCAGTCCTGAATACCTGGGGTCACTGAAAAAGGAAGGAAGCTCCTGGCAGTAAAGGGATGCTGCTTAGCTGGGAGGGTGATGGGAACACGTGTCATACAGCTCAGCAGTGTAAGAAATACTGTAAAATGAACAATTAGATGAACATTTCAGATTGTACATCCTCCTAATTATCCTTTTAATTATTCATCTAAAACAAGTAAAATGACCCCTGACAGAGCCATAAATTATTTGGGAACTATCAAATATTTATTAGATGCAACTGAATCTCCACAGAGGTTTTTAACAGATGCATGCGAATCTGCTTTGCTGTATTCCTCATCTTCTATTTCATCTATGGAATTTTTAACTAATTGAATGCGATTTTTCACCATTTAAAATGCTGCTGAGCTCGTTGAGAATTTTTTAAGGGAGGAAGAGAGGCAGTGGTGCTTTCAGTCACTTATGTTTTATGGATTTGGTGTAAGCAGACAGTGACTATCAGCAGTACCCTGGCTGACACAGGCAGGATCCTATAGCCAGTTCTGCACCACCCATCCTCCTGCACAAAGCACTTGGATGCAAAGGGAGTGCCAAAAGAAGCAGAAATCATGGAAGAAAACAGCCCCATGATTTTGCTGGCGCAGTTTAGGAACATCTGAACGTCTCATGCAATTTAACATTTAAATGGTTTAGATACAAACTGTTTAAAGTTGAGCTGTGTGTAAAAATGGCACCTGAGATGATGCTGTTGTAGTGCCTCCCCTCGTTGGCAGGGCAGGGCACCAAGCCTGGTCTGCAGCAGAGCCTGCACTGAGTCACCAACAGAAAAATAACTTTTATTTCACAAATAGCTTTTTTTTTTGTGGATTTTTTTTTTTCAGCAGTGAATAAAATCCTCCTTACATAATAAAACTGATTTATATTAATATTCCTGTTGTGATGACACAGTTGGCTTAAGAACACAGAGAAATCCTTGTGGGTTTTGCTATTTCCATTAAAAAAGAAAAAATCTCCAAAACCAACCCCACAACCTAAATCACAGGATTCTAGGCACAGCAAGCACTGGTCTGAAATGACTTTTACAGAAACAAAATTCAAAATTTAGTTCTGTTTTTAAGCAATGGTTTTGTGAGGAATGAGCAGAAATAATTTTGTGGGAAGTAATTTTTAGGAATGGCGTGTATTAAAATCAGGAGATGCTGGAAAGGAAGGGGATCTTCTAGTGAGAGTAGCAGAAAGGAATTTTTTGAAAGCTGGAATCAGTTCTTGGTTGGACCACAGGCCTCCTCTGTAACATGTACCAGCTTCCACCATACAATTCTGCCCTCTGTTTGGACCTTGGACTTCTATTGTTAAATAAAATACAAAGGCTTTTGGAAGTGAAAAGAGAATACAAAGAAGATCTTTCTGACCCTCATTGAATCACGTCATAATAATATCAGAGTTACTGTAATAAAACCCAGTTCTTATGGAGGATGTCTCATGAGTGGGTCTCAAAAATTATTATGACTCTCCCCATTTTACAGAGAGGAGGAGCAGGGAGACTAAGGAAAGCACACAGCATGCCCAGCAGTAGAGGTGGGACAGGGCACCGGGGTCCCCACCAACAAAAAAGAGGAAATCCAAGAAGCAGGAGACCCATTCTTCTCTTAACTTGTGATTTACAGACCTTGAGGGGTTTATAAGGGCAGGAACCATGGTCAGCCATTACTCTCTGGAACCACATTAAACAAGTTTTGATGTAGTTTCCATTTAAATTTTAATCAAAGTCCAATAAGGAGGGCAAAATGTCCTTGAGAAATTTGGACTTTGGGATTTTCTGTAGTCTGTGTAACTTCATAATCACTTCCAGAATTAGCCAACATTACTTGCAGACCTGTTTTTTAACCAATCTCTGTAAAGAGGAAAATGATGACCCGACATTTTACTTGCAGTAGAAGTACTCTGATCTAATGAGCAAAGACTGTAACTGTTTCAGAAGAACTGTGCTAAGAGTTTCTCTCTCCTTGTTCTGTCTGTGCAGTTGCTATCCTGTTGAAGGACGATTATTTTGTCAGTGGTGCCGGGTTACCCGGCAGATTCAAGGCAGAGAAAGTGGAGTTTCACTGGGGTCAAAGCAACGGATCCGCCGGCTCTGAGCACAGCATCAACGGCAAGAAGTTCCCCGTTGAGGTGAGTGGGAAGACATGTGCTTGTGTTCTCAGAGAAAACAAAATCAGAATGTGTTACTGTAGTCTGAGGCAACTGTGAAATAGGGCAATGTTTCTTTCAGTGAACATATCACTTTGCAGGCCCTTCCGGCCCTCACGGCACTCTATCCATCATCTCTCATGTGCTTCTGCAATGTCAGCTCCAAGCTCTGCTTTGCTGGCCTTGCCAGCTCTCCTGTCCCATGGGTTGAGTTGCAAACAGCCACTTTTCTCATTTCTCCCATAAGCTTTCCATGTGTGGGAGGATCTTCTTACAAATATCCGCCAAGTGACCTCGTTGTCCTCCAAATCTTTCCTTTCCCATGACGCTTACAAATAGCAGCAGTTTGGGAGCCATCGTGCTGAGGCCACTGTCTGTCATTGTCTGTCATTACTCCCTTGCACACACACAGCCCGACCTCTACCTGGATTCAGCTGCTACTCCTTGCCTGGCACTAACAGGACCTCTCCACAGATCTGTGCAAACAGCTCTGCCTGGGCTGGAGCCAGCTGGGCCCGAGCCAGCCCCAGCCGACAGCGGCCCAGCTGTGGCAGGAGCGAGGTACGGCCTCGGGCACAGTGCCCTGGGAACACAGCCGTGTTCAGAGACAGGGCCAGCACCGGTGTGGAGCTGACTGCAGGGATGGGGACAGCACCTGTGTGGAGCTGACTGCGGGGACAGGGATAGCACCTGTGTGGAGCTGACTGTGGGGACAGGGCCAGCACCTGTGTAGAGCTGACTGTGGGGACAGGGCCAGCACCTGTGTGGAGCTGACTGCAGGGATGGGGACAGCACCTGTGTGGAGCTGACTGAGGGGACAGGGACAGCACCTGTGTGGAGTTGACTGCAGGGATGGGGACAGCACCTGTGTGCAGCTGACTGTGGGGACAGGGACAGCACCTGTGTGGAGCTGACTGTGGGGGCATGGCTTCAGATGGCCCCCATCAGAGCACAGGACCAGACATTGTGGGGACATGGCTTCAGATGGCCCCCGTCAGAGCACAGGGCAGGGCACTGTGGGGCCGTGGTTTCAGATGGCCCAGGTCAGAGCACAGAGCCCGGCACCAGAGTGCAGCTGACTGTGGAGATGTGCCTTTGGAGGGCCCTGAGTGCAGACACTCTCAGGGAGCTGGGTGCCTTGAATGTGGGCACTCTCAGGGAGCGGGGTGCCCTCAGTGCAGACACTCTCAGGGAGCTGGGTGCCCTCAGTGCAGACACTCTCAGGGAGCGGGGTGCCCTGAGTGCAGACACTCTCAGGGAGCTGGGTGCCCTGAGTGCAGACACTCTCAGGGAGCTGGGTGCAGTTGGGTCTTGGCTTGTGACCAATAGCCCCACATCACTTTGTCCTCACTGCAGCTTTACTGTGTCGACAGAGCTTGTTGATAGTTTTCACTATGAAACCTTGACAGTCCAGGTTTTGCATGGTGAGATAAACAAAAGGTTATCTGGGATTACCTTTGCTTGTGGGTAAGCAGCTTGGCCTTTCCCAAGTGTGGCCTGTGGTTCCTGAGCAGGTTGAAGGGACCTGTGCTTGCTTTCCCAGAAAGTTCATGGGTGAGCAGAAGTGGCGGTCTTGGGACTCGATTCACCCCTCAGCTTGCCATAATTCATCACATGTGGCTTTAGACAAGTCACGTTTATCAGGAGATGGGAAGAGACTTCCAAAGCTCAAAGGGAGGTTGTAATAGACTCTGGTGCATTATCAAAACCTCCAATTTTCACCTGCCTGTTCAAACTGCCCCATCACACAAGAATTAGAAGCTGGTTTTTGTCTCCGAGTTGTGTACCTGTATGTTGGATTTTCTGAGAGGCAGAGATTTTATTTTTGTCTTCTTTTTAATGAGCTTTTCCATTATCATCTCCTTGATGTAGCTGTGATTTCTCACAAGGGGCCACCCCTGAGCAGGTGGAGCAAAGGCTCCAACACTGTCATGCTCCCCTGTCTGTCTCAGTTGGAAATACTGGCATTTGTAAATCTCAGGAAGATGCTCTCAGGAAGTCTACAGAGCTGGTCAACTCCTCCTCTGAAATTTGGGGGAGAGGAGCAGGTGAAAAAGCCTGGGTCTTCTTGTTTGTGTCAAAAATAGTATTTCTACTTCAGAAACCCTTTCTTATGATTCCAAGGCTATTTGATGGTGCCTTGATGAATGGAAGCTCTTGTAGTTTGGAAATAAGCAAGTTCCTAAGAAATAATTTCCATATGGTTTAAATATTCTTCATTTCAGTTGTTTAGAATATTAACTTGAAAATGGAGGGGATACTGTCTTGACTGCCTTCAGGAATTCATGTTGCTTGTTTATGAATGCTGAGCAAAATAAATTGCTGGATCAGATAGGTTTAGTGTTAATCCTAATAATTTCCAAGTGATTTGTGTTTGTTACAATGACATGGACCTCTGGTCTCTGGCCTTCCTTGGTATGATGACATTAGCAGAATTCCCACAGCCATTCCTTTACTTTTTTTTTTTTTTTCAAAGGAAGAACAGTTTCCAAATCAAGCCTTTCCCTGTTGTGATGCTATCTACCTCCTACACAAGAATCTGACTTTCAATCATATGCTGCAAAGGGTTTCTGTGGGTGGATTTTGGAGGGTCCAATAGGTCTAAGGTGATAAAATTGAGTCTTTATTGCTGATAGATGCAAAACTAGTCTAAATAGTTGGGATTAGACTTCTCAAACAGTAACTGTACGTGTATTCTCAGTGGGTGTTTTAAGCTGTAATGCTAATTGTAGTGCAGCTTGCAACTGTCTGATGCAACCCCAATTGCCTGATGCTGGGAGGTCTATGCCAAAAACACACTGTACTTCATTTGAGGAGTAGCATTTCTGGGGAGGCTGTAGAAAGGATAAACCAAATTTCTGTCCTACAGAAAGCAAAGCCTAAATCATTCTGATTATTCTGAGCCCATGGACACAGAAGAAGCTTAGAGGAGTGTGTAGGTATTGGCATTCAAGGTCTGCATCAGTTACAGTGGCAATGCAACTGAAAGGAAATGTTTTCTAAGTCTTTATTTTGCAACCAGATGTGGGCTATGTAAAACCCATTAGTTTCAAAGCACATCCCAAGGGAGCACAGATCAGCTTCATCCAGAGAGTGAGGTCTGTGCACATTAAGTTTGGAAGTTTTTTCCTCTGGGAAACAAAGTGCTTGCTGGTAGTCTTTTTTTCTTGAAGAGGATACAGAAACTAATTAGAAATGTCAGATATAATACAGAGCATTATTGTTTGACCATGTTGTTTGGTTTATATTATTACAACTAATGTGTCAGATGGTAAGGCTGTCTACGTTAATTGGTTTCCTTCATTGAGGCCCATCTGGATCATATTTTTTTATGATTTTATGTTAAATTAGTTAGTAAGATATATGAGAACATCCTTTTGTTTCCTGCTTTAAAGGCATGTTGGATCAAAGGCATATTATCTTGCAGTACTTTAATGTAGCATATTGGGACTTCTTTTCAAACTATGGCACATGTAATGGTATTCTTTCATTATGTGGTCTTGATTGCATATTTATTGATTAGATTTTCCTTAGTGATACTTGATCTTTATGAAGCCATTATGAGTTTGGGTGTCTCTGAAGCAACATTCATGAACAAAGATGTCCGTGTGCTTCAAACTTCCACGTACACCCAGATTGATACCACGCCTGGTCAGCATTCACTAGAAATTTCTTTTTCCCCTCTTTCTTGCCACTTTACAAGCAATATCTGGGTGAGGCCAGGAAATAGAGCTGTGATGCTGAAGATTAAAGTGATACCATTAGTGTATTGCTGTGTGAGTAGAGTGTGAATCCTAATGAGGACATGGGCTCTGTGCCAGTTTAGAAAGACTCTCTTTTCTTTTTTTTTTTTCCTTTTTTTGAGTTAAGAAAAGTTATTAATGTTGCGTTTTCTAAATTTTAATGAATTGCTGACTCCTTTGTATTTTGTTATTTTGTTCTCCACTGTAATTCCTCAGGTTATTTTTTTCTTTCTGAAGCCACAGCAATATAAGTGGACATGCAAACGCAAGAAACCACTTAAGTGGAAAAGTGACAAAATTAAAATAAAGAAGATGAGCTTCCCTCAGGCCAGGAGAGAACCTAGGTTCTCCTCATTAGAGCCAAGAGGAGTAATTGCAGCACTTCAATCTCCCGTGCCACCAAACCAATTCCCAGCAGCAGGCAGGGCTCACTGTGCTGGCTGGATGCTTGGAGGGAAACCCAATGCTTAATATTTCTTAGCAAGTGAGGAGCTGATGTGGCAGTGCTCTGTGTGCTGCTGGAGTGAGGTATCACCATCCCAGCAACACCGTGGGGTTATTTTTTTTAATTTTCTCTTAGCTGTCTCGTAGTAATTTTTATGCAAAATGCTGCTTATTTCTGTGAAGAGCAGAAATCAGAAGAGTGATTTTAATCATGGCTGTGTTAATTTGATGTGAGCTTTGGCTGTTTATGAGCGTTCTCTTTAATGGTGCTAATTGTCAGTTATAATGTGAACACCATTATACAGTACTATACAGTAATTTATTTGGTAAATGAGAATCTTATTCCAAGGACCATACTGCAATATGCCATAGAGACCTCATCCTTTTACTCTTACATGAACAAACTTGCACTGTTTAGGCTAAATTGCTTCTGAAAGAGCAATATGATTTCATACCCACAAGTACCAACATGCATGTTTTTGGAAATCTCAAGTTCTTTTCCATTAAAAACCAAACCAACAACAACAACAAAAAGAAAAGAAAAAATAACCCCACAAAAAAATCCCACCAAACCAAAACCAACAACACTAACACCACCCTCACAAACCATCCCAGCAGAAAATGAAGAGCTGACACCCTCTTATATCAATTAACAAGCTTTTACATTATGTTTATGTATTCACTTTATTAAATTATTGTTACAAAACAATCATTTGCATTAACAATTCTTGCTGTTCTTTAAGTGTGTTTCTTAGAAGACTTTCCAGGTTCTAATGGTGTCTTTGTTCTTGCTGCTTCTTTGATTTTCTTCCTTTTCTCTTTGAATCTACATACTGACATCTGTGTGGTCTAGATCTAGAATTAGTTACTCTAATTTGAATGCTCAGATAACCTTGCCAAAGTTTATCACTGTGTGCTGTTCTACCTCTCATTATATTACTTAAATTCTGATGGTTTATATTATCACAGGTAGATGACAATCAGTGTCATAAATGTAGAATAAATGAGTAGTATTCAGTGCACAAAAACCTTTACTACAGGGAATAAAATGAGCCTAGTTACTCATTTTACTAGGGTTTGGTGGTTTTTTTGTTTTATCCTGAATATTAAGACTTTCTATCACACCTGATATCGCCTACAGGATACATCAAGCCTTCTGTCCACCTGTGAATGGCAGGGAATATTTACTTCATAATGTTAGAAATGGAAGCATTTCTTTTCTGTAATTTTACTCTTGGTGCAGTTGTGAGTCTGTTTAGATTTGCACACACTTTATGACATTAAATGATGAACTGCATGTTCTCTTGGTATACAGGAGAGAACTAACACCCTGTATTGCAGCTGGGTTTATTATTTCTGACAACCAGCAGCATATCTGATAATTGTAATTTTGCAAAGATCTCTGATGCTGATTTCAAGCACAAGTAAAGATTAATTGTGAAACAGGGAGCCAGTGTTGGGTTTATTTCCTTATATTTTGTTTACTTGTTGCTCTTCAAATTTCCGTATCTCCATCTGGCAGGATGTAGCAAAGTAGAAGTCAAAAACTTATAGAGGGACCTAAAGAGGACCATTGGGAATATATCACAGTGAGAGAGTATGACTGTCTGAAGTAATTTTAGTGTAATATTCTCTCCAAGGACCAAATCCATACTTAGAAAGGGACACTTAGAGCTCCCAGTGACTTTGACGGGAGATGAGCTGGTGAAACTCTGAGTGCTGTCTGTGCTGTAGAGTGTCCAGGGAATTTAGCATGCTCTGCTTGTTCCATCTGCATTTCTTACAGCACCTCTGACTTAATAATTCAGACAAGGAAATGGCTTGGGGATTTTCACATTTAATTTCTGTTTTCTTCAAAATGACATTTAGCATGGTGGGGTTTTTTTGTTTTCTTACAGTCTTTTCTCTCCCCTTTCCCCACAGTCTTCAGGGGTCCAGATAGCCATAAAATACTCTAAACATACAATATGCTGAAAAACCACATCTGCATCTCTGTCTTATCTAAAAAGCTAAATCTACATCTCTGTCTTATCTCCAGTAAAGTAAGATTTTATTCTTGGAGTCTCTAGGCTTTACTTCTTTTTGCTCTTCACTGCTTTTAAATCTTGTTCAAGTTTCTCATTGTCAGGAAAACAGTGTGTCATCCTTTTAAAAACATTAAATGGATGGGTATATTGAACACATGGTTGAGTTTCTGTCTTGTTTCACTGTGAGTAGTGCAAATTAAACATCATCTTATCACTGTCTGGTTTACTGTTTTATTTTCCTTAGTGTAGCTGGTACACTGCCTCCTCTCAGTTGTCTTTAGTGTCTCCCATATACTGACAGGAGAGTCAGTTGAGACTTTAATTAATGACTTCATTGTAATCAAGGTTCCATTTTAGTGTAGAATGCTCCATCTTGTAGTAGTGAAATATTTAGTCTCCATCTGGCTGATCTTTTCTGTGAATGTCCCATGATAATTAAGAAGAAACAGGAGAGGATGGTCTGAAATTAAATATGTTTAGTGGAGGGGTTAGCGTATCCTGGGACTGTTCGTATAGAGACGCGGACAAAATTTAGGAATGGAACAGTGGTTTAGTTTTATGGCTGCATCCTCCTGCTGTCTGCCAGGCCCCAGTAATTTCTAGACTGAATCACAAATGTTACAATGCATCCAGAGTTTTATTTTGAAATAACTATCCAGTAGCATGAATCAGAGAGAACCCTTTTCATTGTGGCTGGGAATGTCCTGCTTTCCCCAAAGGATTTCCACTGACTTGTTGAAAAGGTCAGAGGCAGTAGCACTACACTGCAATTACAGTATGTTAATGATGAGCTAAGAGTTGAACATTCTTCTTAACATAAGTCTCTGATTTTCTACATGATTAATTGGAATCTGGAAAGACTGACAAGGAGAAGGAGGATCAGATGTGGTGAAAATAAGAGATAAGAGGCTGACAGCCAGCTCTTGTTGTAAAGGAGAGTTATTTTGAATAGGAGAAAAAATCAATACAAAGGTTGGAGAATTTTACAGAGTTGTAAGAGCTGCTTTAATGAAAGGTAGCAGATTCAATAGGATTGTTACTTGAAATGTAGGATTGTCTGAGTTAGAAAAATGGGACTGTCTCTCCCCAGCTGTAAAGGTGAGCTCTGCATGCTGAGCTTCCTGTGTACTTAGTCCACTGGATTTACTGGCATTTGCTCTGGGCACTCAGTGTGACAAAAAAAAGGGGGAAGATGTGTAGGGGAGCTTACTAAATTCTGTTTTTTTGGAGAAGTTACTTGATTATGGGAGGAGAAGGAAGAGAACAGCAGGTGATAGCTGTTTCTGCTGCTTCAGCATGTTAGGTAGCTGCCACGTGAAAGTGTCTAGCAGTCCCCTGCAAGGAAAAGTGATTCATTATGAGGATGGCTTCATTTGGCCTTGACTGTGATGAACAGGCCGGGACTTTGGTGAACTTGAAAGGCTGTTTAGCATGAACTATTCTTTTACCCATTCATGTCAGCTTCCTTTCCCCAGCAGTGATGGTGAGAGGTGAGTGCAGGTAGGAAGGCTGTGCACTGAGGCTTTCTAACTTCGGTTAGAGTTGAGGTGAGGAGTCAGCAGAACCTCAGCATCAAACACATGTTGGACTGCAGCACTTAGTGTGGATAGAGAAGGGAGCTTCAGCAACGCTGCAAAAGAAACCTGCTTCTGCAACCATCAGAGGATAGTTCTACTCTCATTAGAAATGGCCACTTCAATCTCAGAGAGTCAAGTTTTCCATAATTGCTCATAGCTTTTGAAGTTTGGGAATTTAAATGACAGAAGACAATTTTTTTCAGCCATGAAGCGTGTGATGCTTACAGGAAGGGGAGCTGCAGGTCTCTCAAGTGTGTCTGGGCTGTGGGCTCTGAGCACTAGGACAGGTGCACACTACATGCTGTGCCAGGCTGGCTGCACATGAGGGTGGTCCTGGCATGTTGGTTAGAAACATGTGAGGCTTGATAAGTGCTCAGCATCGCTCCTTTCCATTGGTCAAGTCCAACAGTCTTTGGGATGTCTTCCCCTGGAGATGTGTGAGCCTTCATGATTATCCCAATAGGCTCTCTGGAAATAACAAAGAGGGGTAATATTTAGGCATATGAGGGATAAAAGAAACATTGCACAAATATGTTAAGAAGTGATAATGTTTCCTTGACACACAAAAAGATCAAAACAAACCCTTAATGTGGTTAACGGGTTGGTTGGTAGCTGTCGGGAGGTATTTCCCGTGGAAGCCATTTCACTGGGACTCAAATAATCAGAATAGATTTCACTAATGTTAATCATGATTTAAGGCAGCATTTAAATTATCTATTATACTGGTGCTTTACTGATTGCATTTTACTTCTTTTGGGTTTTGTTTGGGTTTTTTTCCTGAAGAATTCTAAACAGTTGCTGTAATTCTGTGCCAAGAGAATAAATTACATCAGACATGTTTTTTGCTGTGAGAAAATTCAGTACATTTATTCAGACACTTTTTCTTTGTCATTTTATTACGTGTTTAAGAACTGCATTGCAAGGGATGACTACCAAAAGCTTGTGTAAACCAGAAAGGAAGATGCATCTTCTTGTCTGGTTGTTTGTGTACCCAAAAAAGCTTTTCATTAGAACTGATTTTCTGATGCAGGTATCCAAAAGGCTTTTTAATTCTAAGGGGGAGCAGGCTGTGAAATATATTCATTGTGGACTGTGCTGATCAGTAGTATCATATTCACCTTCTTGCCCTTCCACCTGAATCCCTTTGCAGTTTCTTATATTGAATCCAAGAGCTCTTTGGGATAAAGAACATCTCTTTGCTGGTTTTGTGGAGTACCTGCCCCAGAGGAATTCCTGCTCTGGGATGCAGCAATATGAGCATTGTCCTTGTTATTTCCCCAGTTCAAAGGCATTGTATTTCCAGACAGGATGGGAAGGCTAACTAAAGTTGAAAAAGGATCTAAAACACAGCTAGAGTTTATTGTCTGGTGGAAATGAAATAAAAAAAAATCAAGTAGCTGGAAACAAGAAAAAATGTATGTGTTTGCTCATGCTTTGAGACTCTCGTCTTTCTGTAAAGAAAAAACAATTTGGTGAAAATAGTTGTTTCCCTGAGTATGTGTCCTCTTGCTTTGTGTTTCTCTGTGTGGCTTAATAAGAAAAATTCTTTTTTCCCTAAATAGTTGGGCTTTTCAGCACATTCCATGAAAGGCCAATAATGCCCTTTTCTATCACTGGTCCCATCTAGGTTGGCTGTCCACAGAATGGGCTTTCCTTTATCCTCTGGTTTCAGAGGAGGCAGAGTGGGCTGGTATTTCCAGGAAATGCCTGCAGCTGCCTTCAGTGCTCAGTGCCTTTGTTACAATATCCCACATATCCCACTTGGCTATTGTTGGCCATTGACCATTCAGTAGGGTTTTTTATAAAACATAGCTCTAATCTACACATGTGTAAGAAATACAAATTTAGGCTTCCCACCAGAGCTAGAAACACCATCACCTGGTGAGAAAGAGCTGTTCCCCCTACCGTGGGCTAACAGTTTGTTAATGGTTTCTTCAAGCACAGAAAATGGCACCTGGTCTGCCAAAAGAGCATTAGTTTCTCCAGAGGGGATTGTTAATTGTCTGGGTAAAGAAGATTGAGAGTGTTTCTCTAATAAATTAGGGAAATCATTCTTCTCTGAGACTAGGGGCAGATTTGACATTTTTTACGGACTCTTGGGGACCAAATGCAGGGTGGAGAAGCAAACTTGCTCACCCCAAGTGGTGAATGTAATTTGAGAAATAAAAACATGCGTTAGTACAACATCTATCACACATCTGTTATGAAAGGGAGAGAGAGATCTTAGGGATTTGATCATGCCATAAATGGATGAAATTTATTTAATTTTGTAATTTTTGCCCTTATATACATTTTTACTACATTTGAAGTTCAGAACTGCAATAGTGCTTGTATTTGCTCTTTACCTTAACCAGATCACTGGGTTATTTTAGAGTGATTTTAGTTAATTTTTATGCTTACATAAAACCCTTCCATTCCTTCAGGGCAGTAGTGCCTACAAATAAGATAACAAATTCAATACTCAATGCCTGCATGCAGTGCTCAAGGGGTTTTCAAAGAGTAAAAAGTTTAGCTTTTTAAAATGCAAAACTACCCTCAGATGAGTAGTCAAAATTACAAAATTCATTTGAAAAGAAGAGGAAAGCCTCTTTAGCTTCATTTCTCATCCACTTTGGTTGACTGGGGAATTCCGTGCTCCTTTCTCTGTGGTCTTGTGTCCTCCTAGGGCAGGTTAGTGCTCTTGAGGGAGAGAGTGGCTTGCTGGGATTTGAGTGACACATTTGGTCCCGAGGTGGCATGTTCCAGACAGGACGATAATATCTCTTAAGAAAAAGGATTGTCATTATACCCAGTTCAAAACAGGAGATAGGCAATAACAGGATGATTTTGAAAAAGATTCATTTGAAATTCTTTGCTTGAGAGCTCTCATTCTGCTTGGGAGGCAGGAATGTGAGCACTCACTTAATGAGCTACATTCAAAAGATGAAATTTCAAGAGAGTAAAAGTAAAACCTGGTATTTCCTGAACATAAATTGATTCACTCATCCTCAAATCCGTTGTTATGTCCTCTTCAACCTCATCTAATATTCCCCTTGCTCCCTGTTTCACTAGCAAAAATGCAAATACCTGAAGTAGAGACTTTGGTACGTACCAGTCACTGATGTTAAAGCATGAGCTCTTTACTCAGTGCTGCTGGAAGCTACAGGTTGTTGTTGCTGGAATACCATTTCTGAAAGGCTGGTAGCCCTCCCACTGAACCATATGGTGATTTATCAGGCAGTTTAGCAGTAGCAAGACCAAGACCTAAGTTGGTCAAGTCTGAAAATGCATTTTCCTTATGTTGCTCCTGATAATATGTTCCTGTTCTGTTCCTTTTGTAGCACAGTGAATGTGTGCATTGAGCTGTGTGTCCCCTGGAAGGGAATTGCTGTATTTCCAGGGTGTGGGATTACAGTGTTACAAGTTAGTCTTTCAAGGACCTGAAAGCATTAGTTTCTGGATTCTTGCAGCTCAAATGGCTTTTGTGTTGGTCCCTTTTATAGAAAAGAAACATGAAGTATATGAAAGCTAAGATGCAGCTCTCAACTCTGAGGAGTTTGAACGTGAGACCATGTCAGAGGAAATTAATGTTTTCTCTAGAAAAAGAGCAAGCTCCCATTTTAAAGAAAGCTTCCTAGCAAACCGTTTTGGTTTGCTTAACACTGCCACACATGATCTCTGACATAATATTGCTGCATTATTAGCAGAGTTAGTTCAGATGTTTTTCCCATCATACTTAAGTGAGGTAAAAGTGGAAAGCATTCTGGTAACACTACAGGCAATAGTTTGGCAGCAGTCAGAAGCTGGAACTGAAAAAGGGCAGAAGGAGAGAAATATTTAGTAAAGATAATTGTCAGGCCTTGACAACCTGGTGTGTCTTTCTAGCAATGAAAGGATTCACCAGACACCCAGAGATAGCCATCTGATAATGGCACTCATATGATCAATACATCGATACTTTATCCTTGAAGCAGTATTTAAAATCTGTTCTTAGGTCCATTTCTTGACTTCTGTAAAGTTATAGCAATCTGGGATTTGAGATAATGCATTCATTACAGCCTTATTGGACCTTCTTCATTTGCTGTATTTTAATGCATCTGTGGTGATTGCTGAAGAAAAATGCCTAGTGAGCTTAATCTGCTTATGCTTTAAAAAGAAAGGATACTGAGCAGATTTAAATGGGGCCTCATACTGAACAGGTTCCAGAGTTTGCAGTGCTCACAATGGCAGTGAGTTTTCTGCAAAAGTTATTTCAATTTTAGAGCTTCCCTGATGCTGGCTCTGGTGACCTCGTGGAGCGGGGAGGAGCAGGAGCTGGGCACAGCTGAGATTTTGCTTTTGTAGATTGACATTGTGCTCAGGCTCTGATAATTCCAAATCATTGCTGGGTTAAACATGATGCTGCTTCTTTCTGCTAGTGTTTCCTGCTGGTCCACATCTCTTCTCATTGTGGAGAACTATTTGTGAGATTGTGATGCCCATCCCACGACCCAGAAATAGCGTGAGCACGGTTGAAATAATACCCATGCAAATGAGTAACCTGTATATAAGTATGGCAAGAGATTTAGGTGTGCTCCTCTGACTGTACTCACAAGATTTCCCCAACTGCATGTGTGTTGCATGAATTGAAATGGACTGGAAATTTTATTTTTTGCTGACCTGCTGTGAAGGACAGGAGACATTCAACAGGACAATATCACTTCCCTGACTGCACCATATATATGTGCTATCTCTAGCAAGGGAGAAGCTCTTGTTGAAAACAACCTATTTATCTAACAAGATTAACAAAAAATCATTTTTATGATAAAGACTGTAAAGATCAGTGGCTGCCCTCTGAGTGCCTGAGAGGAATTATTTGTACCTCTGCCTCTTATTATTGATGGGCTCTTCGTTGCAGGGCTGTTGCTGGCCCCACTGTGCCACCACCAGCCTCACTGGCAGGTGGAAAATTCAGCACTTTCATAACAAGTGGGTTTCGTTCATTTTAAGAAGATTATGGCGTGAAAGATGGAGGAAGAGATCAGAACTGGCAGGAAGCTGTGATTTGAATAGGACCTTCAATTTGACACATGTTATGTCCTTAAGAGAGGAGTCGGTGCCTGGTTTTGTTGACAGGTGTGGCGACAGCTTTGAGGGATGACAGGCACTTGACTGAATCACTAAATTGATTTGATAATCAGTAAGTGAATTTGCTAAGAGCGGGTACTACGTGCCTTCTTTGGGGCTTGGTTAACTTAGTGACAGCTTGTTTTAAATGTACTAGGAGGCCATAGTTTATTTTTCCTTTCTTTTCTGGGAAGAACCCCACACAGAGCCAAATAAAAGAAGCCTTTTCTCCTCTTTGGCTGTAAAACCAACCTGAAGATGACCAGACATCAGTTTTACAAAGAAGCTACTGTCCCAGGTTAAGCTATCTCCATTTTCTCCAGATAGCAGTGATCATCATCAGCCACAAGTGTTTGTCCTCTCGGTGTGGCTACAGCATTTCACCTCCCTTGCCATCCCTAGACAAAGGGCGTCAGCTTTGCAGCAGCCTTTGACTCACTCAGAGCCTTGGGAATAGCCTTGCTCCCGTTTCCAGCTGCTCATTCCCTGCTAGCCTGCTAACCCATGTACTTTTTCTCCTTTGGAGCACAAAGAGGAAGTTATTTCTTTCCTTGGTGAATGGCCCTGCCCCACACCAGAAGGGCAGGCAGGTGCCATGCCCTGGGGCGAAGATAGCAGTGGCTGGAGGGGATCTCCCTCAAGTGTAACCTTTGGGCTGTTTGTGAGCTCGTGGCTGGATTTGTAGTTGCCTCCTCATTAGTTCTGCTGTTTGTTGTGGAAGCTTGACACAGGACAGTTTGTCAAATTAAAATGTTCTGCCTCCAGCATCAGGCCTATAGATTAGAGTTTATGTTGGTTTGTACTGAAGCTATTCAGAAGTGGAGTTTTGCTTCAGGCATTTTCAAAAGGTGATAGAATTTGTAGAAGTTCAATATGGATTTATTTTGCTATTCCCCAACAATGTCTGTATAGTTTGCTTGGGTTCAGATAAAAAAATTTGTGGTCTAGGTAACTGTTACAAATCAGAGATTTTTTTTCTTATATGCATTCATAGTTGTCCTCTCAAGACAAAAATTGAATTTGTGTTCTTCATACCATGATGCTCAAGCAATTTCCTTTTCAACAAAGAGTATGTAACAAAGGTTAAAAATTATTTTTGCAATCCAAGCATTTAAGTATACATTACTATCTGTTTTAAGGATGGATAATCAATGTAAAAAATGATACTTCCGTGTATTCCTAATAGGTCACTGTGTAAATATCCATAATGGAATCGATCCCCTAGGTTGTGGCAACCATTAGTACAGAAGGGGTTTCACAATTAATGTATCAGACATTTGTCTTTCCTACTAACACGCAAAATGATTATTTATTGATTATTTTCAATCCAGGTTAATGATGAAGAGGTTTCAGTATCTCAATTTAAAGTACTTAAAGTGCGCTTCAACAGAAACATCATATCCCTTTCAAGAAGTTGTGACTAATATCTGATAAATGATTTTCCTCTGCATTCTCTCTCATTTATATACACATACATATATATAATTCATAAAATAAGGGTGTTTGCACACCTAGAAAGTGTTGGTGCCATGTAAATGAATGAATGGTCGTGTAAAATGATTGTATTTTTCCTGTTACCTGAAAAGCATGTGTTAAACCAAACTATGCTGAAAGACTTGTTTGCATAAAGCTCTTTGGCAATAATAATGAGCAGAGGGACATATACGAAAATGTGTATTAAGTGACTTAGGATCCTGTGTCCCTTTTGGAAAGGGACCTGGCACATGGCTCTGGATAGTTTCAGGTCAATACATGGTGGCTTCCTCAGTTCCCAAAAATCAAGCCCACAAGCATCAAGGTAATTGTTAGTCCAGGAAGAGCTTGATCTCTGCTCCTGGCCCCATTGGTATGCGTCTGTGTAAATACCCTGCTGTCTTGTAGAAAGAGGTCTCTAAAAAGAGAAAGATGCATGCCAGGCAGCCTGCCCCACCACAGTCAGAAGTGACAAAGGACTGGCCAGTTGAGGCAAGGACCGTCTGTTTTTTCTGTTAAAAATGGTGAACATTTTCTTCCTCTGATACATGATTCCAAAGAAACCAAGATCCAGAAGGTGACTCCATTTCAGTTCCAAAGGGCATGGAGCTGATGTGTTTGCCTCCACTTGTCCGTGCACACAGGCAGGAGGTGGAAGCTCAGTGGAGGGTCAGTGGGGAGGTGGTGGCCTCACTGCAGAGCCGTGGCTGTGGTGGGAATTCCCTGCTCTTGTTTGCAGGCGGAGCTGGCATTTGCTGCTTTAAGTGCTGTGTGTGAGCTTTCAGCCCTATAGGGCTGACGTCTGCTTTGCAGTGAAACTTTGCACTGGAAGCTGACATCAGCCCTCTATGCTGCTTTAAATTCATATTCTCCTTGGGGAAAAAAGTCTAGTGATGCAGTGAAGGTTTGATTATTTTTTTATTTTCTTTTTTTTCATTTGTGAGTCTCCTAGTCAGTTTTCTGATGAAGTGTCAGCCCTTTTTCAATGAGTTTAAACCTACTGACAGTACACTGACTTTTCTTAATTATCTTTTCTAGACCCCTTTAAATTAGTCCACCAGGGGTCTGTGAACCTCATATTGAAAATGACAGCTTTAATATTTCCTTACTAAATACATACAAAGAGTTGTCCAGGGATGCTGACTCACGTAAGATTGTTAATTCCCCCTGGAAAACAAAAGAATCTGAAGTGGCAATACATCTGAGGGACTGGGGCACAGTATGGAGGAAGAGCAGAGTGACCATCAGATGTGACCATGGTTTTGTCCGTGCTGGAAAGAGGAGAGTGTGGGAGGGGAAAAAACATTTGAACCCATTGAACTCATGCATAAATGTATAGCTTTCAAATAGCTAATTTTTTATGTCATAAAAGAAAACTGGCTAGGGCTGGTTCCTTTTTTATAGCCCTGTCATAAACGCTGAAAAATTAGGTTTATAATTTATGGTCTGAAACCACCTTAACTATTGCAATACAAACAGCATCACTGTACTGCAGTTTATTTCTAAAATGCCTCCGGTGAAAATATTGCAGTGCTATAATTAACTAATACCAAGATCCTGTTTGTGTCGCTTTCTCTGCTTTCCCCAGAATTATGCACTTAGTATAAATCCTCAAGGCTTAGAAAATGGCTTCGGAATAATCTTGAATCACCATGTCAGTTAAAACAATCACTGATAGTGTTTCTGTGGCCCATGGAGCCTGTCCCATCACTGATTGGATTTATAAGGAGCAAGTTACGTACTTTTTATCTATGTCTATATACATGCATGTGTCTGTGTATCCAAAAAAAAAAAAGAAAAGAAGTAAAAAAGAAGAACAGAGGAGAACAGCGTGCCTGCTGTCTCCTAATTACTTTGTTTTTTGATATCTCAGCAACATTGATCTTTCAAAATGATCTCTTGCTGGTGGCATCAGTTTTATGTTGGAAAATTTTCCTGCAATTCTGGCAATGATAAACTAATTACAGACTATACATTTTTAATGATTTAATCTCCTGTCATATTCCTAGAGAGAAGTGATCCTGATTCCAAACAAATCTCCCATGCATGACCAAACACTCATCATGAAATGTATGGTTTTCATTAAACCCCGTTGTTAATAAAGGCTTAGGATTGTTTTGTTAAAATGGGTATAGGTTGGGGAGTAAAAGTATGCTGAAAGATTACCGTAATAATGCTGCAGTAAGCGTTTTGAATCACACAGAGTTCCCAGCAACATTCCACTGACATGTGCCTTCCATTACAGAGGGCTCCTGACGAGCCATGTGTAATGCTGGAGCCACACGTGTCAGAGGGGTTCCCATGGGTGGTGCTTAGAAAGATGCATTCATGTTCCTTGGTCTGTGCCAGGAATCCAGGTTTGTGTCACTCACCCCATCTATGTTAGTGTCTAGGTTTAGGAGGGATGATTAGTCAAGCAGTAGGTCAAGAAAACAACTTCAAGAGATGCCCTTTTTTAAGATGGTGAGGTCTCTGCTTTGTGACCTGCTGTTACACGAGTGCACTTTATATCCTTGTGCCACTTGAGCTCAGTGCTGTGTGCCTTGGTGGGGATCTGCTTTTTAACTTTGCATAAAGACTAAAGCAATGCACCTTGGCCTCTGACTGGGGTAGAGGGTGGTGCTGCAATGGGGGAACATAAAGCAATCATCTCCTTTGCATCTGCTGGAGGGACTGAATCTGTAATGCCCTTCAGCAACAGCTCCTGTAATTGGGCATCAGATCCAGAAGTGAAAGAGGGTCGTGGTTCTCTTGAGAGCACAGATGTAAGAAATGTTGGAAAGAAGACAGAGAAAAACAATTGTTAGAAATTTCTTTTACCTATGGGAGAAATGTCAAGTGATTTCAGTGAGCTGTAAACATCCCTGCCATTTTTGCTTGCTTTCAGGTGCTTTTACCCCTTTCCCAGAGAGCTGTTTTGTTGATTTTAATGACTCCAATCTTCAGGAAGTCTGAAGATAAGAACAGCATTTAGAGAAGGCATTTAAAGCAAATTTTGGTATACCTGCACTGACTGTGTGCGTGCCGGTGCACTGGTAACAATCTGAGTCAGACACACACACATTCACACAGCTAATAAAAAAACAGGGCCTAGAATTACTCAGCCTAGAGAAGTGAGTGTGGGGAGGGTGAGTTAAGGTTCCTGTGAACTTTTTGTGGTTTTCCTGGCACAGTGACGATGAAACTATTATTATGAACTAGAACTCCAATTTTATTAATGTTCTGGAGTATGGAAAGAAGCAACAAATCTGATTTAAGAGAAGGCATTTGTCTTGGCAGTGTGATTTACTCCAGGGTTGTAAATTTGACATGATGGAGACTAAAATGTACTGAAACTTAAATTTCTCCCATATCTCACTCAAAGTCAAATGATTTAAATAGCAGAATATGAGAAATGACATGTATCCTTGGATGCAAATATATTTTTGGTGCTGAAGATTTTAATTTCACGTCTGAGGAAATTTATCAATTTGAGGAGGAAACTTAGGAAAACAAAGGTCAGAATTTCCAGACATAGTGTGGGGATGCCATGACAAGTGCATCACTGTGTCCTGCAGTGAAGGTTTCCTGCCTAGTAACCTCCTGTAATGGGTTCAGTAATGATAAAACGGGTATTATGGAAGGGGCAGTCTACTTTGCTGACGCAGGTCCTGCTAATGCTGCTGTCCTGCCATGTTCACCACGCTCCTCTCTGTCACTGTGCCTGCCGTGTCTCCTGTCCTGTCCAGGACAAAATACTGTAACATTTTAAAGAATGAGGTGTTAACAAACCCAAACACAGCTGGGTGGGGGACTGAGTTAGTGTTGCAGGCAAAAGGGCCCCAGCACAATCCAGCATTCGATTGCTCTCGATTTGGGGGAAATTCATTGCTGGGATTTTGTCCTCTTGGGACCAGCTTGGTTGCATGTACCAAGTCTGAGTCCCTGCTTTGGACTCTTCACTGTGGTTTTCTACTTAGTCCAGTAATGGTTTACACTTGTCTCGAGGGTCATCAAACCCTTGGGGTCATTTGCCATCTGAAGGGACCCTGTCCTTCCACTCAAATAATGAAGGGAATTAATGGTATTACTCCACTCCTTGCTTTCATACATGTCAGAGGTGCTTGAAGTTTATTTTCAGGCTTTGACCTTTTGGTAATCACGAGAGAGATGCTTATTCCTTGATGAACATAGACTTAGCCCAATGGATATATGATCAACCTGGCAGAGCTCTAATTCTATTCATTTCCTGAGTAATGTCTTTTAAAAATCTTCATATTCTGGAATTAAAAAACAGAGCTTATTTTTTTTTCTTTTACTATTTTTTAAGATAAACCGGTAACTTTTATGGCCTTGCTCTGTGATTCCATGAAATGGGATTAATTTCTTAGCAGCAGTGGACCTGCTCTGTCAGTTCAATAAAAGTAATGTGGACAATTTCAGTCTATTACTTTTAAATTAACTCAGCCCATATGACTCTTCCTAATACACTGCCACCTTGTGAAAAACAGGGTTGTGTTTTATTGATTCATGTGATAGATGAGAATATTAAGTGTTCCCTGGCAAACAGCACCCCAAACAACACGAGGCTCTTAGGCATGCCAGGACTGGGGAACTAATTATGCTGGGACAGAAGAGGTTTTTTACTCATATGCTGTAAAATGGAAAAAATATGAAAGCAACTTTATAGCTTAAAAAAAACAACCCAGCACTTCTCCTTCATGCCCCCCACCACAGCCTGGCTGTTACATTTTTCCTTGCTGTATTTTCAGTCAGTTTCTGAAAATGCAGAATTGAAGAAGGTTATTGGGGAGGGAATAAGGAAGAAACCTAAACAGGGAAAAGCTCAAACCAGTGAAGGTACAAGGAAATGGAAAGAGGCCCTTGTAACATAGCACACCTGATATGGCAGCGTGTGTAGTAGCCTTGTTTCCACAAAGTCAGAGAGATGAACAGGTATTGCCCCTTCAGAGATCCAAACTTTTCAAAAAGATGGCTTGTTAAAATTTTTACTTGGTGAAAAATGAAGTCTGAAAAAGCTGGTGTGATGATCCTTTGAGGACATTCTAGAATAATTGTAATAATGCATTAAAATGTCACTAGGGGAAATGATTAATTGGAATTGCCTTCATTTTTCTCCTCCATTTGCTTGCATTGCTGTCCTTAGTTCCTCATATAAAAAATAAAAATGGTAACATCCAGTGCTAGCACTATATATGAAGTCTTTTATTACTGCACAGTGACATACATGAAGCCTTGCTACTGGCACTCATGGAGTTACAGGCCTACTACTCCAATTGCTTTATTAATGTTTTGGCTTTCAGCATAAAAGCTAAAAAAGTGAAAACCACTGTAAAATTCTGATCGTGGCAATGACATTTATCATTCTGTAACAAAAAAAACTGGTGGGTTGTTTGCTGGCTGTGTTGGTTTGTTCTTTCCAGAGCAGAGAACCCGATTTGCAGTTATTTTCCTCTCTTGTCCTCATTTCTCAAGGACTAACCCAAGCGAGCACGCTGTGCAAAGCAAAGATCAGTGGTAGAGGTGACTTTTGTTCTTGAGGCTCTGAAACACCAGCAAAGTGGGAGTAAATGACAGACAGACCTAACAGAAGGAAAAGAAACTGGGAGCAGGAAGTTTATTTTCATGAACTCTTGCCTGTGCCTGGTGGCTCAACTCCTCCAAATGATGAGCTTTAAAATAGGCTGCTGGGCCAGCATCCGAAACTTGACCTTGTGTGGGTGCACTTTCCCTCTGTGCATTTTCCTACATTAAAACTGTTGTATTCAGGATGAGGAAACTCATCCAGTTGGGTTGTTTTTTTTTTAAAGTGGATTTTTTATTTCATCAAAGGAACTCAAGGAAAGGAAAAAAGCAGCATTACAAATAAGTAAAATAAGTAACCTGATTGTTGCTTTAGGTATGTTTCTGCTCATTTTAGTTTGTTGTCATTCAGTTTGATTCACTGAACTGATTCAATTTTAATGGTTCACTTATGTATGCAACTACCTGGAAAAAAAGATTAAAAAATGCCCCTAAAGCAACTCTTACTGAGATTCTGGTCAAAAAAGGATCATAAATAAGCAGAAGTAAGAGCAAAATCTAAAACAGTATGACACACATCAAGCAAAAGGAAAGTACAATATGTGGAGTGCAGAAAATAAACAAGAGCTACAAAATAGAACTTAAAAAATAGTACCTAAGGTAAAAAATCAAATTCAATATGTTTTACAATTACACAGGAGAATGAGTTTCTTCAACCTTTAGATTCTTTCTTTATTCAGTTAATTTAAAGACAACAAGGCTGGAAGGGTATCTCTTCCAAGGCACCAGCAGTTTCTTACAGCCCTTGCTGAACGCTGGAAAATTTAGCAAGGAGGAAAATTGCATATACTAAGAATATAACATGATGAATATGTTGTGTCACATACATACCATCTGTGAGTTATTCTGATAGACAGAACAGCTTGTCTGCCAAACCCTAAAGCATGGCTTTGATTATTGCATACATTGTAAAATAATAGTCTTGGGGACTTTGGGTGAATGAAAGTATGACCTTGAGCTTGTACTTTAAAGGTCATGCCATCGAGGTCTGTAAGGGGAACTCTCTACTGCTGTAATTAGGTCTTTTGGTAATGGGTGCTGTAGAACAGAAGTTTTCACAAATGAGGCTGCCAGCAGTTACCAAGGAGAGGAGAAAAACATCAGGATATAACTCCTAGAGAAGAGGGATGGTGAGGTGTTTTTTCCTGCAGTGTGAAAGGAGATGTGTTGTATCCAGCTCTTGATGCTGGGGGAGAGTAATGCAAAGGGGAGTTTTGAACTTTCAGGGGTTGCAGCCACTCAAGGAGAGGTGGCCTATGCCTGTACTTTGTTAATTACCTGCACAGCTCTGTAAATCATCTCATTTTGTGGTGATCACAGTGTTCCCCACTTCTTGGCCCATTGCAGACACTTACACGGTGGGAGAATGATCAACAACTCACAGATTTGGTCCTTGCTATTCTGTTTTTTACTACTGTTGAAAGTTAATTTCATATGCTATCATTTACTTAAAGTTGTTAAATGCTAGCCTGAGTTTTAAAAACCCCTCATTTTTGTGCAATAACATGATTCAGCTGTGATGGCTGCTGCAGTAAATGTCTTATAAAAGAGGTCCCTTCCTGAGCTATAGTACCCATAAATATTAGCTTTATTTTTATAAGTAGTTGCTTTTTCAGCAGCAAAGTAGCTGTAACCGTAAAAATGCTTAATAAGAAATGCTTTCCCAGTCACTGTTTATATGTTTAAACATTTAAAAGAACCATTTTGTATTTCCTGAATAGCCCTTGATATTAAATGTAAGTTCTAAGCAATTGTTTTTCTGTGGTTTGGGGATTTTCTGCAAAATTACTCTGAGCATAAGGCTTCCTATTTTTTCCCCTTTTCTTTTTTCTTATTTTTGAAACTGTTGAGCTGCTCTGAGTGGTAAAGATCTAGATTTTGAGAATGAAGAAACTTAAAGGAGGCTTCATGTGCATCCTCTCTGAGCAAGCTGTTCTAACACAGATGTCACCAAGTGGAATCGAGGCAATTTCAAAACATTTACTCTCTGTTCTTAATTGGTACCTGTTCTGAGTCACCCTGACTTGCTGTTGTGGTTTGAAAATCACATTTTTTCTATGTCTTTCCTTTTTTCCCATGTTGTATGAAAATAATAGAGAAAAAGTTAATTCAAGCTGCTAATTACATGGAGTGACATATGAAAGGTTCAGGTGTTTTAGGTGCTTTTCTCCAGCAAGAGGAAGCAACAAAAATCCTGGCATGTCAAATCCCTGTTTCCTTTCTCTAGTTGTTCCATGGGTGGAAAATCACAGCACCCTTCTGATGCTCTTTGATAGGTATAAAAAGCTGCAAGCATTGCTCGTGCCTCTCTGGAAGCAGAGCAGAATCCTGTTAAATGATTTGTGACTCATCCAGTAGCACTTCTTCGTATTTAAGAGCTACCCAAGCCAGGAGAAACCTTTTAAGCGTAGAAGACTTCAGAGTGAGTAGAGGCAGCCTTAGCAGGCTCTGTCATTTGAGTCCAGTCCCAGGGTGTCTTGTGCTTTTCTGGAAAAAAAGGAAGTGCTCTGACTGAATCCTCTGAAAAATTGTATCCAGCCCTGTTCTTTGAAGACTTCTGTAAGCTTTTGCAGAGAGAGAAGGAAATTACTCCTGAAAGTTTCATTCTGTGTGCTGAAATTGTTTATTTTGGAGTCTGCATTGAAAGGGAATAAAAATGGTCAACAGCTAGGAACTTATCACTTGATAACCAGAAGGCATAGTGAAACTGCAAAACTCATTTCCATTGTCTGTTTGATTTGATCCTATAAAAATCGTGACAATGAGCATAAGCAAGCATAATATATTCTTTCATTATGCTTCTATATTTATTTTGTGTAATAGGCAGAAAAATAAGTATGTCATTACCAGTTGCCCTTTTTAAGAATGTTATTGTTGATTGAAACATTTTGAACAACATTTTGAATCAACATTATTGTTGATTGAAACCTTTTAAAAGCTATGTATAGAGAGTACATTTTTACTTCAGAGGCTTTTGTTTTATGTATTCATGTTTTAAATAGACATTATTTTCATCAAAGGTTGTGATTTTCTCTAAATAATACCATTGAAAAAAGACTTAACTTTTCTGAGTTTCCTTCAGGCACCAGGGAAAGTCAGTAGCTGTGCTGAACAAGAGATGTGATCAGAAAAGAATAATTTGGGATGTGCTATTAGGTTTCATTTGTGTAACACCCAAAAGACGAGCACATAAAAGCTATGGTTGCTTACGTTTTCCATGATGAATTTTACAGGATCACATCAAATACCAGAAATGTAGGTTTTGTGGTCTCACAGATTCCATATTCTCCCCCTGATTTTTGTGCAGGGTGCAGCAATTGCCATAAATTCTGCAGAGAACTTGTCACTCCTGTATTTTCTGTTGTAACAAGGGGACCCGCCTTGAGTGCATTTGCCAGCAGTAAGTGTTGGTAGCAAGTCCTTAGGTGGAAAGTTGTTCCTGAGCAGGAGACCAGCTCTTAGTATAAATAAGCAGATCAAATAAATGCAGAAAAGGAGCATTAGGGTAATATAGCATATGTATGAAATATGCTACAGCTCTATCTCCAAATATCTTTTAGGTGCTGCCTTGGCCACAGTATGGTATAAATGAAAATAGTGGAGAAGGTTTTACACATTCCAGTTGCTTCATCATGGGAACTGTGAATTTCCACAGATCCAGTTAAAGTTAGATCCGGTTACAGCGGACACCAGTTCTGTGGAAGACCATGTGTTAGGAAAAAATGTTCCAGTCCAGAATCAAAAATCTTTCTGAAACTGTCTTAAAATATTCACTCAGCTCCGGAATAGCAGATGCTCTACACTCCAGATGCAGTGTATGGGAAGAAGTCTGCATTTTTTTGGTTGCTGCTAAAATAATGTGTATTGCATTTCAGATTGGAGACACTTTGCCGTTGAGGAAAAAGTTCCCCAGATGGAAGGATGTGAATTATTTATGCAATGTTTATCTCAGGGTTTACTTCCCATCACAACCAATTAAGGCTATTTCATTTCATTAAAACTAACGTTTTCACATTGGGGAAATCATTTATCTAAGGAAAGCTTATATATAGTATCCACTACTTAAAAGCTTGAAAGCTTCCATCAATCATATAGTCTCAAATTCATTTTAAAATGTACAAGATGGGAAAGTAAAGATATTTTCCTATGTTAGGCCTTGCCAAATTGAATTATAATTAATTGAAATTTAAGAAATTAAGATATTCATGTTTTTCTTCCTGCTGAGTAGGACACAATGGCATGCAGTAGTCCCCTGTCACTTCAGTGTTGCAGTCACTGGACAAGCCTCAGCCCATTTCAATCTGTATACCTAGAGAAGAGAAGCCTTTGCTCCCACACAATTGTTGTAAGACTCTTCTTGAATAAAAAAGATTGAGATCAAGCCTTACAGAAACAGAATATATTATGAAATAAAATTGTCTGCTTGGTCTGTAACTCTGCATTTGAAGTGATTGTATTTGTGTGGCTGTGAAGAATTTGCTGTAATTCTTGTCTTTGTTCCTGTCCTGCTGCCAGAGTCTGTGTGAGACTTGGGCAAAGTGCACCAATAGATAGCTGTGATAGCCAAGGCATTAAACTGAAAGGTCAGCTTATTATTAATTTTAGAGCTGTTTTGCAGTTGAGGTATAGCCAGGTCTCACCAAGGTTTCTGCAGATCAGATTAGAAGGGCTTGTGTATAGATGTGCTCCAAATGAATAGCATCAGTCTTGGGGAAGGGAGAAAGAGAGGCCATTACTGTCACTTGACAACTTCATTTCAGTCCTTGCCCTCAATAATTATAACTCCTAGGAAAGCCAAGTTGTGGAATCTGGGGAGTTAAGATCTGGTCAAACAATTCACTGCTCTTTTAAAAGCCTAGACAGACAAGGAGGCCAATCTGTGAAATATACTAGGAAAATACAGACAAAAATAACCAAAAAATCAGGTATAGAGCTTTATCTTGTGTGTGATAAGTTTAAAATTACAGATAATGCTGTGGCTAACTTTTCTGGTAGCTCTTTGTGAGGTCTGGATCAACAATATCACAGTAAGAATGTTAAAATATTGATTTTTTTTTTCTAGTGGGAGGTGGGATTCCTGCGTAATCTCCATCCTCTCTGGGGACAGGCATTAACAAAAGTCTTTGGAAGTCATTCAAGACTAGTTTGTGAACAGCTAAGATTTCTTAGAGTTTTGTAAGTTGACTGTAGTGCTCTGACAATCAGTGTGATTTTATGCATTTTAGGGGAAATAAACTTTGGTTTTCACAGCATCCTGCTGAAAACAAATCTATTGCTTCTCTAAACTTGTGTGTGTTTATTTATGTGGAAGCCCTGAATCTTTTATAAACATGTGCATACAACTATATCTTGGTGAGATGTGACATGCATGTGATAAAGGGCCTCTAACAATGGGGGAAAATTTCTTTATATCATGGATTTAGTAAAATGCCTGACATTATTGCCATGGAAGCAAGTTCATCCTTATTTATTTGCTGCCGTTAATGTGGAAAAGTGCAAGATAATAGTGATTACAGACTCAGATTTGTATGTGACTGTAATCAGGTTGTGTTATGGAAGGAAGGAGGAGGAAACCTCCCCTAAGTTGGCTCCAGTAGTTTATTTTATGCTATATATTAGATCTTTAAACCACCTTCCCCCAGAAATGTTTGCAGGCCAGAGACAATCCAAGGAACTCTTGCGTCTTTGTTAAGGTTCTTTGAGCTCAAAATACTGTGCAGAAGTCCTGTGGTTTGCTGGCTCCTGTGATTGTAGCATCTTTTGAACCAGGCTTCATGTTTATCAGGTTGGATCCTGTGCAAACAAACACCAAGCAAGGAGGCTGCTCCAGGTCTGAGCAGTGTACACATGGGTGGCTTCAAAGTGAGCCTCCCGCAGCAAGCCCTCCCTCTCACTGACCTTTGATTTTATTCTCAGCATCCCACTTCTGAGATTTTTCCCTGTCTAGCACAGGACTGTTTTCACTTGTTTTGTCTGTGTGTGTGGGTGAAAAAGGAGTATCTACCTGACACAATTAAGAACATGTACCTAAACTTACTGACTGGGCTGTGTTGCTCTGCTTGTAGCTCATCTGGCATTTGTCACATTGCACTGGTCAAATGCTTTACACTCTGAAAAGGTAATTTAATAGAGACAGAATTTAGTATATGTGTCCATGAATAGTGCTGAATTTGTCTAGAAGATTAAATTTGGTATTGTATACTTACAGATAGCCTGATTTTTTTGGTCTGGACACCATTAGTGTTACCAGTTTTTTAACATCTACAGATGGGAACATGGCTTCCCTAGGAATGATGTGTAGATACAGAAATCCTGGATCTGAAACTTCTCAGGGGGTCCTGAATTCAGAATAATAAAGTCAATATATTTATTAAGGACATGGACTTCCTTCATATTGTCTCTCATTGAACCATTGCTAACTGAATCCTAAGACAGCATCAAAGGAAGGCTTCATCTGTATAAACTCACAGCTGAATATTACCAGAGCTCTGTCCCAGCAGGTCTAGATGCCTCTTGAACGTAACGTTCTGAAAATTATCTTATGCAATTATTAAATCTCAGTTAGTTTGGGGAAGTTGCTGCTTCTGTTTCTCTTTATGATTTACTGACCTGCAGAAACTGAAGCAAGGTGTAATGCAGCTGTTCAGAGGCAGACCTTTCACAGGTCAAAGTGATGGCCACTATCAGTTCTGGGGCACATGATTCCATCATGTGGTGACCATGTGCTCTGAAGTGACCACATCCTTCTGATTCTCTCCCTGTAGTGGCCACAGAAGTGTTTGTGACTGGACCTCACACATATGCTTTTTTTTCCCAAATTTCAGACCTTTCTTCTTTTCACGAAAAGGTTTAGCAGAACAGCCATGTGGCTTTATTTAGTATTTAGCTGTGCTTCAATTGTCAGTGAGATACTAATGGAAATTTATCAGATGCTGAACCCGACGTGACAGACATATATATATATGTATATATATGTGTGTGTTAAACACGTGTTAAAATGCTGTGGGTTATTGCACACATACAATGGAATTTTTTGGCCAGCAAGGTACCAAATCTTTCGTCTAGTTTTCAGTCATCATTCAAAGTGGATTTAAGAAAAGGAGCATTTCATGACTCACTGATAACTGATAATGAAAATACTTGATTGTTGGTGGCTACAAATTGGCTTTATTGCAGCAATTTTAACTTTGGCTTTCTGTGTTTAAGGCAGTGGCCTCTATTGTTGATAGCTGCTTTAGAAATTAAATCAAGGTGTTGTGCACTAGCATGATGGTAAACACAATCTGACACGGTTTGCTTTGGAGAGGTCGTCATCTCTAAAGGCTTTGGAAACCCCTGAGACATGAAAGGATGTCAGGATGAGGAGACAAGTATTTTTATGCATTCTTCTTCCATGTTTTTACTCTTGACAATGAAAAGACAACCTTTTCTATGGAGCAGCATGTTGAATCGCCCTATTCATAGACCTCTGGTGACCAGAGAATGCAAATTTCTTTCCTCAGGCTCTTTTATTAGTGGTAAGTAATATGTAAATGGGAGGAGTTTTAGGAAAAGCATCTTAAGGGAGCATGAATAAAGGCCAATGTTTTATGTGAACAAGAGGCCTGCATTTTTGTGATATTCTAGAGCTTTGTGTGTTATATAAAAGCAGGTTCATCTGAAAACTCCCTCTGTAGTCAATGCCTTGGTTCACTGAAGTTTGGACTGAATACTCTTTCTGTTCTCTCTATTTTTTTGTTTAGCAATTCTTGTCTGGAATGACAGAGGGATTTTCTGGGGGGACAGAACAATTGTTCCTTGCCAGCTAATCTGTAAGGATTTTGGCATTCTCAGGAGTTCCCACTCAGCTTATCCCATCCAGTTATTCTTCCTCTGATATGTTTTGCTAAGACAGCTTTCCTTGTGAGTCTGAGTGCTAATTTTGCTCATAAGGAGTCTTTGCTGATGTCTAGATCAAATTTGCATACACTGCTTTATTAGAGCAAGCAGGAGGGGCTACCTCCTAATTTTCTAAGGAATTCTCTTTGAAGTCCAACTAACAGGTGAGGAAAAATGTCATATTTGTCATCCACATGAAGACTGAAATGGAGTGTCAAATATTTATCACCATCTTCGTTACATTTCTGAGAGATTTAATAGTACCCAAAATAATAGCTACGTGCTATTTAAACTGAGGCATTATTTAGCAATTGGTGCTGTCTCAAGAGGATAATTACTCAGAAGTATCTATTTGAAAATTCATCTACTGCTAGTTGTATAAATGTCTACAGTGCCTGAAGTATTTAAATACTGAGAGGCTTTATGATTAAAGTCACCATGTTACAATATTTAACAGACTGGTGGATTTCTATTAATATTATGTGTGCTTAGGTTCACATGCTGGTATTCTCTCCATGACTCAGGGGAATCTGCACCTACTGAAAGCATTCCCACTGAGCCAAAGAAAGTGGGTACATTGTGTGACCTGTAACATCCCCAGGTGCAGAAATAAGTGCTCTCAAGTCAAAAAAGCCTCAGGTTATCTGTGTGCAGCATTACTGAGTTTGGAGGGGACGTGACAGCTGCTGAAGTGTCTGCTGCCCATGCTGGGCATGATGATGAAGTGCTTTGTGAGCGAGGATGAGGGAGTGTCTTCAGTGTCTTCAATATTTGATCCATACTTGTGAAACTAATTGTGTCTCTCTTTAACTTTGCTACATAACTGCAAAGGCACTTGAATGTGTCTGAGTCTTTGAGAACCCAGTTGAGCAGTTGGGTTTTGATCAAATTGGTCAATGCACTCTAAAATTATTATAAAGGTCTGGCGTCATATGCAGACACACACACACAAAGCAGGATCATATAAATCTCATTTTCTAGTTTAACTAGGTTAGAAGACTCTGACTTTGCACATAGAGTAATGAATGTTAAATTAGTTATTGCCATTCAAGGAAGTGTTCCTGGAGTCCTTGCAGAGAGCTGTCTGAACATGTGAGCTCAGTGCTCAGTAGTAGTAGAAAGGCAAAGAGGAAGATTTAAAATTATTACGAAATTAGTGCATGGAAAAATCTTTATTCAGTGGTTGAGTGGTTCTGACTGCCCATCCTAAAAAAAATCTGGGCATGTCCAAGGAAATAGAGGGCGTTCAGTGACAAGAAAAATGATAAGTAGCTGTTGTGACATCTCAGCTTGGAAGAAGTGAGTCTGGGTGCATGATTACACAGGACTATGAAATTTCAACAAAGTTAAATAAATGTTACTTGTTGTACTTCCCAGTATAGCAAAGGTTCTGAGTCCAGAGAGACAGAAGTTGCACATTCCACAGAAAAGAGCGCTTTTCCAGCATTCTATCAAAGTGCATGGATTGTGGAACCCCTTGGATAATGAATTCCTAGTAGTCAGCAGTAAATACAGGTTGGAAAGAGGCACACCAGTCAAGGATGGTCCTCGTGCAACTTCCAGGTCACAAAGGTTTCTGAGGCTTGCTGGAAGCTACAGGGGTATAGTGAAGGGAAAAGTTGCTCTTTGTCCATGTCTTGATTTACTTTCCATTAGTGCCTGGTGCCTGAGACAGGATACAGAGCCTGATGTACCTGTAGCTGTAATCAGGTGTTTTATGAGGGCTCTCCAGAGCTGTATTGCTGCAGCCTGGAGTATTAGACGATATCCATGGCCACCGCTGCTCTACACAAAATCTGTGTGGATCATTGTTAAGAAATTCAACAGAAAGAGGGCAGCTTGAAATAATCTAAAACCCGTCAAAATACCTTCTGAGCTATGTGCTTAAATGAGAAGGGAATGGAGCTGGAAATAAGCAGATCAGGCTGGTGTTTTGAAAAAGATTGGTGCAGATAATTGATAGATGTACTGGTGCCACCCATAGCCCTTGGCTGGCAGGCTGTGTGATGGGAGATCTTGAGAGTGAAAGAGCCAGATGATAATTGGTGAAGGGAAGGAGATCAACTGAAATGCTTGAAATTTACATCTTCTAGGATGTCAGGACCCTGTAATGCCAACCCAGCAACCACTGGGTGTTCAAGGAAGCCAGTCATGATCCTGAATGTGTTTTGAACTGTTCAGAGTAGCAGGGCTACCAGAAGTTACCAGAACTGCCACCAATTTCAGCAAAGTCTTAACAGCCCTTCGGTATGAGAGATAGGGATGCTGTCTTTTCTTTCTTTGTCTTTTTCTTTCCCCCATCCCTGTTGTTCTCCTTCCTATCTCTTTCCTCCGTCTGTTCAATGCTAGCCTGGCACAGTGAGCCCAGACACACTCCCTTTCACAGCACTGCTGTGATCCTATGCCTGGCAAGGCAAGAAAAAGCTGTGTCCTGTGCCACCTGGCAGGAGTTACCAGGTGTTGAAGTGGCTGATAACAGCCATTTTTATTGCCTGCTTTCCACAGTAATGAAGTTGCAAGTATCAGTTGCAGAAGCTGAGTTATCTGGCTGTGCACTTCTTTTCTTTTTCCTGTTACATGTTTTTTCTTCTGCAGAAATTAGGACCAGACTCCAGAACTAGATGTAGCTTATCTCACCTGTTTTTCCAACAGAGAATGTTTTTCACCACATTCAATATCATCCATGGATTGTTTTTGTAAGAAAAACCCATTTGCTAACAGAGATGGGGATAAGGCATAAGTGACACTAGAAGACTCAATTGTTTATATTTGAAATACTTTTTTTTTTTTTTGTACTGTTCTCAACTTTTCTCCTATATCTTCAATTAGAAGCTATAAAGATGTTTAAATCATTAGTGTTGCCATGGAGCTGAGCTGCCTTGGTCTGTCCTCTCAACTCAAACCAAGTTTGACTGTTCAGCCTTACAGACAGGGTCATGTTAACACCTTAACCTACGACTCTTCATACTCTTTTATTGACATGAATGAGCCAGCGTGTTGGATGCTTTTTCCCCAAGAGTCACAGGCCCTGCTCCTGGAGGGCAATCTGAGGCTCTGGGTCACTGGTGAATACTGGTTTGTGGACAAGGTAGTTCAACTCTCTCAAGATCAAGCAGGTGACATTACACTGTTGGATTCAGATCACATTCACCACCTTTTCTCTACAGCTAGAGAGGAGTTGCATGCATCTATTAAGTGAATGTGGGGATTATTGAGTAAACACAGGCTTTCTCATGTAGGGCTCTAATTACAAACCTGCAATATTTCTGTCATAAATTGACCTAGCAGACTTCTCTTAGTGAAGTGTTAGCATTAGCTGCTGACAGCCTTTGGAGTGTGTGTGTGTTTGACAGGGGATGCTGTGGAAGGGAATTAGAATGTTGAATTAAAGAGTGAAGCTAGCTGAGGTGGAGAAGGAAAGCTGAGCAAAAACTGAAGTAGGTCATGAGCCCTCTTTCAGGGACAACAGCCCCTCACCCTTGCAGCAATCACTGCCACTCCTGAGGCATTCACACAGGGGTCAGGAGGTGGTACCTGGACCTGGTTTAAGAGAAGAAATACTGCAATGGGAGTATGACCTTTGAAATCTGCTGGGGCAGGATGTTTTGTGCATCTGGTGAGGAGGACTGTGTGGTTCTTTTCTTGAAATGCCTCCAGTAACAAACACACATATTACTAATGTTGGCTTGTTGAGTGAGGAAATTGTTATTTTTCTTAAAACTGAACATTTTGGAATAATTCTCCGGCTATGCATTCTTAAGTGACTGGTTATGATCAAGACTGTATGGTTAGAGCACATTTGTACCATTTCTTGTTAGTGTGTATTGTTAACTTTAAAATTCTCTTTGAGCTACCTTTCTTGGTTTAATCTCCTTTCAATATTTGAGTGCAGCCTATGCTCACCTTTTTCTAAACCTTCACTACAATAACAGGAAAGTTTAAAATTTAAATTGGGTTTTAACTTTAATTCTGTTTCTTGAGCCATGATGCATGTTTAATTGGTGGTGGTATATTTGAAAGATCTGTTTGGCAAGGTCTTGCTTACCAATACTGAGATTTATGCAAATAATTTTATCTCAGATTTTTGATTCATAATACATCTTGTTATAAAAGGTTAAATAAAAGCAATATGACTTTACAGAACATAGACTATAAACAGACTCTTGAATGAAACAGTTATTTCTAGGTTAATATTTGAATTTTTAACTTCAGTGCCACACTTTTAATATATTTCAGGTTCCTTGATCCGAAGCTTACTTTATATTCTGAAGGCATGCAATTGCTGTAATCTCAAGAGAAGATAAGCATGACATCTGGTTCACACCTGTGGTTTTAGGGATAAGAGCATAGCTGCTTTATGTATTATTCAGGGCGCTCTGTTGAAACTGCAAGGAATTTGACTCTTTGAGGCCCTTTGTCCAAAGGTTTTTGTACTTGTCTAAAGTAAACATGAAATATAGAAGTCTTCTCTCAGTAGGCATTGAATAGACTATTTATTCCAACCTGCCTGCTGCCAGGAGGGAAATCAGTTATGCAGGTTAATTATCAGATTTATGATAAAGACTTTACTTGTGCAACTCCCATATTTCAAAAGTTCCGCTGAGACATTTTGTGCTGTGACAGAACAACACCAGGAAAGGTGAATGAACCAGTAGCACATACTGGTGGGGATTTGTGTGGCAGGTGGTATCTGTCCTGCCCTGGCCCTGGGCAGCCTGGGGCAGCTCTCCCTGCTGTGCGATGGGAGAGGCTGCACCAGTTTGGAATGTTCCCAGTTCCCATTTGTGTTTGCCGATGCAACCCAAATATCTGGTGCTGGTGGTGAGAGGAGTGGCATGAACAAGAGTTAAATTGGTTGGGCACCTTTGGAGCCAGAGACACCAAGAATCTGGAGAGAAGCCAGCAGCTGCCACATTGAAAACCAGAACTTCTCTGGTGTCCATTACACAGGTCAATTGTTTGTGTGAGGTGCTGAGGCAGAAGAGATGCTTTCAGAAATACACAGGTGTGAGCCAGGCTGGAAATGTGACTCTTGGGCATGCAGATCATTTCTATGATTAAAATATAGTCGAGGGAAGGGATGAAACTGGTGCAAAGCCTGGTTGAGCAGGGACACAGTTGGGCACACCTCCCACCAGGAGTGTGTTCTGGAAGCTGTACTGAACCAAAGCCTGTGAAATTTGAACTCAGATGCCAATCTGGTGATGCCGTTGTGTTCTTCGGAACTCCAAAGTTCAACGTTCTTTCAACATCAGTGGGCCTGTAAGAAATTGGAAGTGTTAAAGCTGAGAGGTTGTTTTAGTCACATTATATAAGGTGATGCTACATGTGAGCCGCAGCATCAGATGCACCAGAGGAGTCTCAACATGTCACCTGCAGACAGGTATGAGCAAGGGAGGGAGCGAGAATCAGAGCTGTGTTTCTGTTTCATAGGCATGGAAGAATAACTTTGACATTTAGCAAAGGACCATTACAGAATGTGTTTGCAAATGGGTTTGCAGCTGTGACAGTGGACAAGGGTTTAACTTTAAAAGGCTACACAATTTCCAGCATTTTTCTTTTCTGTCAGTGTTTTGCTTCTTGCTGTGCTAAAGTATAGTTCTTTTTGATTTGTTAGTGTAAATCCGGAATCATATCCTTAACATACTGGCCCCATTAAGATGGTGTACTCAGGTACTCTGTGTGTGTGTCTGTACACTTACAAATTCTCAACACTACACTCCAGATGTGTGCAGCCTTCACTTTCTGCTTGGTAAAACAGTCAGAGGGTAAGGGAAGAGAAACCTAGAAAATTAGTGACAGAGTACAGAGATATTACATGTGAGGTTTTCCAGCACTGGGGAATTTGGGTAGGCAGCTCATGGTGGGGAAGGATTTCAATTTGAGGTATTTTTAGGAGATCCTGAGTTTTAGAAAGGATATAGTGTACTCACTCCTTGCATATTAAACCCTTTTGAGAATCTTTAAGTAAAACACCCACATTAAGCAGCTGCATTGGAAAAATCCCTCATGTTCCAATGGGGCAGCTGCGACAGAGCTGGTGCTGTCCCTGCAGCACAGGCTGTCTGTCACACATCCCTCCAGTAATCTGCAAGCAGCTACTGAGAATGGTGCTGAGCACTCTGTTTGCTCTGCCTTTGGCATTGTGATGAGGCTCTAGATAGAGGTGTATTCTACAAAATACGAGAAAACAAATTATTATTTTTACCCTCCAAGTAAGCTCTTGTCCTGGCCTGGTTCTGCTGTAACTGTCCATCTACTTCACAGTTCATAAATAAAAATAACTCTGCAAATGTACAGCCTGGAGGATTTCACATCCCCTCAGAGATAGGAATGGCCTTTCGCCCAGCAAAATGCTGCTGAAAACGTGCCCCATCTGCTGCATAGCTTTGAATCCAGAGTGAAACTATAAATACTTCAAAATTTGTTCTGAAGCATTTGGAAGTTCATTAAACCTCTTGCAAGACCTTGCCTTCTTCCACTGAGGAAAAAAAAAACAAAAACAAAAACAAAAACAAAAAAAAAAAAAAAAAAAAAAAAAAAAAAAAAAAAAAAAAAAAAAAACCACAACAACAACAAAAAAAACCCACAAAAAACCAAACCATCATCAACAAGAAAAAAAGACCACATACAGAGGACACAGACCACACACTGAATTCCACAGTGCAAAAAGAGGAATTTCTGCTAAGATACGTGCTTTCAGAGGAATGAATACTTCTGCTAGTTCATCTTTAAAGTGAATGGGATATAAAATTGTATTAATCACACATGCTAGGAAAAGTATGCTTTTGTGGGTTTTATTCTTCAAGTGCAGCTCCTTTGTTTTTCCTGAAGAGCACTGGAGTATTTCTGGAAGTAAATCCTAGTTCTCACCATTCTGGCAGCACTTCTTGGTGTTTAAGAAAGAAAATGGATTCCTGAAAGATGAGCTGAAGTATGGACATTTTGGGTATCTTGAAGTTGAAAACTCTTCAGTAGTGTTGTTTTTTCTTTTAGGAAGGCCATGGGAAGCAGACGAAGATATCTAAAACAGCCACTTTTGGGTGGAGTTCAGAGCTATTCTTTTCATACAGTTAGTCCATCCAGCTTGTTTTTAGTTGCTATGTCATTTGGTGCTTAGTCACTTTCTAAATTGCCTGTTTCAGTTTTTCAGCCATGACAGCAGCTAAGTATTGCCTCCAATTTCCATTTGTAGAGTTTTAGGAAGCCACATTTGCCTCAGTGTTATGTGTTCCCACTATCTTACTTGGAATATGCCACCATCAGACAAAGCCACTGTGAGTAAGACTCAGAGCTACTCAATAAATACACAAAAAGGTCTCTGGTAGAGAGGGTAAAGACCAGTGGAAGACAGCAGTTGGCCTTGCAGAGCCTGGGAAGATGCCCTTGGGTGTGTGGGTGCACTGCCCTGCAGCAGCTGTGTGCTGAATTTCTGTGACATCTGCTCATAAAAGGGATGTGAACCACATGGCACAGAATGGATTGGGTTGGAAGGAACCTTAAAGACCAACTGATACCAACTCCCTGCCATGGGCAGGGACACCTTCCACTAGATCAGGTTATCCAGAGGCCTGTCCAGCCTGGCCTTGAACTCCTCAGGGATGGAGCACAAACAGCTTCTCATGACGTCTTCTCCTGTCAGTTCAGAGCTGGTTGAAGTTGGTATCAGTATTAAGAAAGCAATAGACTCCCTCTGTGAGGTACCTGTGACCTGTGACTCTTCCTTATTGCAATATCAAGCAAATGAAGCAATCTTAAAGTTTTTTTCCTCCAACTACACTCCATGTGATACTAAAGTTCACGTGGTTTTCAACTGTGTGTCATTCTTCACATTAATTTCAAGATTTTCAAACATTTTTTTCATAAAACTAATGCTTGAAGAAGGGATAGGCAATGACCACATGAGAAACTGAGGCCCAGAAATGGGCAGTGATCAATGCAAGATAGCAGACACTCTCTAGTAGCCTTTGCAGTCCAAGGGATAATAGGTTGCCACTTCTCAAGTTACCCAAAGACTTGATATTTGAGAAATGTTCCTACTATTACACAAAAACCCCAGAATATTGAACTATTTCTCTCTCCTTTGTTTTCATGGGCTTCTTAATCTTTTCAGGAAGGAAAGAGCTTTGCATTTTCAAGGTTTTTCTTCCAGGCATGAAGGCAAGAGCCACAGTGATTTTTAAATTGCAGTGAAAGTTCTCCTGGAATCACATTATTCCAGTTCCTTGGACTTGAAGTGAGATACCATTTGTCAGGAATCCTCTGACGGAAGGGTACAAATGAGCAATACTGTGTGGGGTAATCTTTTAGTCTTTTTTTTTATTTTTACTTCCTCTCCTTGGATCTCTTCCATCTCTTGGACATGTGGCTCACATCCCTTTCACAAGCTGACTGAGCACCCTATTGCACCAGTTACCACCCACATTTCCAGAAAAAGAGCCTCCTAAATTTGTTTGTCTAACAAGATGCTGTGACATATCTGGATACACAGGTATAATTACCACAGGAAGAAGATATTTAAACATTTTTAGGAGATGAGAGGGAAAGGTTCAAAACAGCCTCCTGCTCATTATGTTTCAGTTCTTGCTTATGTCTTAGTATTAAAGTGTTAGTATTATAATCTCCTGTGTTTGGAAAGAGGTCAAATATGAAACAACACTTGTAACACAGAGGAAGGAGGATCAGAAACAAGAGACATTGCACTGGGAGGTAATAACCACAGCTCTGTAATTCAAGGGTCTTGTGCATTGTGAAAGAGAAGACTTACTGCTGATTTTTTGTTGGTTTTGAATGATTTATAACATTTCACTTGTGGTGGAGTGTTGCAATCTATGTTGTCATGGAAATTCTATTGAATTTATAGTTCCATTTATCCAAAACGATTTTCCAGACTTCATTTCATGGTGAATCATATGGCTGTTACTCGGAGTGCAAAGCAATTGCAAAAAAAGTTTCACGTTACGGAAAGCATAAACACTGACACCGTTATTTTCATATTACGGTAATACAAATGAATGCAACATGCAGCTTTTTAGCATCAAATGGGCCTTCCTGGTATAATGACTCACTGTGTACACACGAAATGGATTTTTGTGTTAGGGATGGGAGCAGGCCTAAGGGGTCTTTATTTCTGGCAGTAGAAATTGGGGAAGTTTCTGGCTTGGCAAAGTCCTTTTCTCTTAACATTCAGGACTTAACGCTCAAGGTGCTGAGTGATGGGGCCATGATCCAACAATGTGTGGGAGCCCAGGGTGATCCCATGAGCACTGGATTTCCTCCCTGTTCTACTGAACTGTCACGGGGCCACTCACAGGTTTAAATGCTGTGCAGACTTATGGGCAGAAGGTGCAACAGCTTCCACCCTTCAGGTTGAAAAATACTGAAATTGCTTAGTCTCAATTTATAGCAGAGGTACATCTACTGCGTTGTTTGGAGACAACAAAGCAAGAATTCATCCTTACTGTTAAAGAAGGTGCAAGGGAAATTTACCATACTTCTGAGGGATACGAATGTCTAAATTGAGTTAAATTCTGGTATTTCACTTGCATGATCTTGCTCTTCCTGTTGTTTCAGCTCCTTTCATTTTTTTTCAGCCTAACACTGGATTCATTATCAAGTTGCAATTACAGTAGGACAAAGTCCCTGTCTGACTCTTTGTTTTGCAGTTTTACCCAGCACAGTTTTAGGCACTGTAGAATACCAAGTCATGCCATTCAAAATACATCTCTCTACCTGCCTAACTATAGTTAAAAATTCACTGATGAATAATAGACTAGGCAGGAAAAACATGCCATTATCTGCTCCTGTTCAACTTTATCTTTTCAAAAGAATGCAATATACTCTATGTTATTACATCAAGCTCTGGTAGGAGAACTGGAAAACATCACGATTCACTCTTCCCCCTGCCTTTCCTAAGCAGATTTTGAATATGTTATAAATGATAAGTTTCATGGATTTTTTAAAGAGAATATAATGAGAAGTCAAACATTAGACTTTATTGTCCCAGTGTACATCTCACACTCCAGTAAACACACAGACTGCAGGACAGTTATTCTGAATTTTTAGTGCTGCAGTGAAGATTACATTATGTCTGTAGAAAATTTTTATTCCAGCCAAATGGATCACATCATCCAGTTCACTGGAAATCTATGCACATATTTAAAGCAAAAGTAAGTTACATGCAAGCTTTCAATTAAGAAAAATCGTGTGTGATTCATAATCTTAGCAGAGAATTTATTTTGTGCAAAAGGTTTTAAATCCAGTTGTAAAAGTGGCTGAGAATAATTTATTCTTACAGTGTAAGCAGCAAAGACACTAATTAAGAATTAGTATATTCATTGCTTAACTCCATCATCTAAAGCAAACATTTCAAAATTTTTGTTCCACCACTCTGTGAAGAGTTGCAATCTACCTGCACTGCCTGGGTGTTGTGCTCTTCTGAAAATACACTCAGTCTCTTAAGCACTAGATAATAATCCACATTTCTGCTCCCTCTGCGTCTTGCTGCCTAATTCATAAAAAAAATTTGACCTTTTATTTTTTAGTGCTTTGTTACCATGCTTTAAATTGCATGGTAGTCCTTGGATGGCTGGAAGGAAATGAGCAGAAAGATAATTCTGATGATCCTTTCCCTTGCACCAGAATTCCTGATTCTATTGAATATTCTGTACTCCACATCTGTGACAGCACAATGAGCCTTTGTTCATTTTTTAATCTAAAGAGAAATCTGCTGTAGGAGGTTGCACAGGGTGATAGCAGCCCAATTTAAAAGTCTCAATTATTTATTTTTAAAATGCTTGGCATCTGTCTATGGAAAATGTACTTGCTTGATTTCCAGTCTCTTAGAATTGCTTTGAACTCACTCACATCTTCTGGGATCTATCAAACGCTTGTTGTGGCTTTTCTCTCATAGTGCTGAATGAATTTGGCCATGTCAGTCTGTGTTGGATGTAAACTTTCTGTCTTTGTAGTGGAGTAATGACAGCGAAGAGATGTCATGCATGGGGATGGTGATTTCTGTCTGGATGCCTGACATGCCAAGCAGAGAGACAGAGCCTTTTATTTGTGGATGGGTGATGAGGAGAAGCCATTCATTGGAAGCCTGCTCAGTTCCTGCAAGCCAATGACATTACATAATGAAGGTTTAGTCATTCAGAGGCAATTGCACTTAATAAAATCAGAACTGGTCTCTGGTGGGCAGTATTTCTCAGTAATATGCACATTTTGGACAGCCTGTCCATAGATCAGCGTGGTGGCAGCCCAGTTTGGCATCAAAATCTAAGCACAGAGCAGGGCCTGACGTTTTGGCAGGTCTGGGTAGATTTCTGTAGAGGTTGGAAGGTGGTTGAAGAAAGGTGTTTCTGCAGGGAGTAGGTTGTCCTGAGGAGGAGGCGATTTCCTGCCCCCAGAGCATGATGGAGAGGTAAGAGCTTGGAGGCAAAGGCTCTCCAGGAGAGATTCTCATCTCATGTTGGATGTACGTGGTGTATTCACTTGTCTAAGTGTTGTAGGCTGGGAATAGACAGACCTGGATTGCTTGGAAACTGTAATGGTTGGCCACTAGATCTTCCTGGACAGCAGAGACTAGAAAACATGACATTTTCTCTGGGTGACTGGTGATTATCTCCTGGGTTATGGCAAAGTGAGGGCTTTCTCCCTAATCCTGTGTTTTAAGGTACTTGTAACAGTCTGAAGATTTTGCCCACATTGATATTTTTCAGGCTTAAATCTGTGCTGTACAGCAAATCTCTCTCAAGTTTGAAAACAATTCTTTTATAAGGTGAAGAGTGTCAAAACATGAAGTTTTCCCATTAAAATCAAACTCTTGCCCTCTCCTTGCCTTGGTAAAGCTCTGTAGCTGCAGTAGTATTAGTGGAAGCATTTTAGGATGGAGAGTTCTTCCTGCAGGAAAAGTACCTTTGTTTCACTAGGGATGGTTTGTCTCAGCTTGGCTTTACCAAAATACTGAAAATTTCAAGTAGCTTGGACACACGTGGTTTTTATGATAGCTCTTTACGAGGTAAATGCAAGTACACTGCCATGGTGCACATCTGAGATTAAGGAAGGCCACGTAAGCCTTTCCCAGCCTTGTTAGCTGTAATGGGGCTAGATGTGAAAGCCTTGTAAATCTCATATATTGAGCCATAGAGAACAGGACCCTCTTGCCCTCCTGGACCTGTGCCACAAGGAAGGCTCTCTGGAGCACAGTCAGCAGGGATGTGTGGAACAGAGCATCCTGACTGCACGCAGGTACTGTCACTCTACAAAGGGCATTTCAGGCTTTACTGCAGGATTCTCAGCCTTTAAATTTTTTAATTTTGGAAAATAGGAGCTGTTGTGGAATCACATGCAAAAATGTACAGAAATGCTGTTGTATGGGGCTGAAATCAGTCAGTGCCACAATTTAGGTTGGGTGTGTGATTCTCCATTCTGCATTTCACGAATAGCCTATTATAATACAATCTAATTTTTCTTTAGCTTAAAAGCCTCTTTGTTGCATTCTGTGCTGCTGCTTTTTGCATCCCAGGCAGAGACAGTAGAAGTCATTTATATGCAAAGTGCCCCATATATTGAATATACTAATTATATAATAAGGAGTAATAATGAAAATTTTCTAGCATGTTTAGGCCACTTAAGTATGCGGTGAAATTAATTTTACAGTTAACTGTCTTATTCCCACTTTGTACATAAAGAACCTTATCCCACCCATAGAAAATATTAAATTAACTATCTACTGATAAATGCATTCAATATTATGTATATTATGAATAAAAGAACAAAAATACATTGGATACATTTGCATTTTATTGTAAATTGGGGAAAACTGATGAGGCTGTATTATGGAAGAGAACAATATGTGATCTCATAATTAGAAAATTGCCATGATACCAGTGCTCAGCGGTGTCCAGGTGTGGTTTTATGAGCAGCCTGAACTGTGAGGCTTTGAGGGTGCAACTTTACTGTGTTTTTAACATTGTTTTTGCAGGGTATACGTGTGTAAATTATACAATAGCAATTCCTCAGATACTTTAATCCTAAAATGTTCCTTCTAGCTGTATGAGCACATAAGGAAGCTACTCTGTGACAGATGACAATAATTTTTCATACAGGACAGTTCCCCTTGACGTGATGGATGCAGAGAGAGCAACCACGCTCTCTAAAAAAACACTAGGGAACAGTGGTAAAATGCTCCAATGTGTATGGCAATCAAGGCAAAGTGTGGTTCTTGATTAGACTATGAGATTGCACTTCTAAGATGAGGGATCTGAAAGAAAAACTCTTTTACCAAAGCCCTTTGCACTGGTATACAAGAGTGCATTGTAAAAATTAATTTCCTTAAAATGCCGCAAGCAAAATTGATCCAAAATGATTCTGGCATATGCTGAACTCACTCAGTGATGCTTTTCTTCATAAACTCCTATGAGGAATATATTGTGAAATGTTTTATGTAAGGTATAGATAATTTTTGACTTTATTTTACAGAGGAGCAAAATGTAATTTGTGGCTGTTTTGCCAGATTCGGTCTGTGCTGGCTAAACTGAGGTTTAAGCAATTCTACCTGAAACAAACTGTTTCTAATTTCTACATCAATGAATGGCTGTACCTTGCTCTGCATTTGTTCAATGCACAAGTTGTCAGAATCTGGAGGCACTGCCACCTTTGTGAGGTATTGTCAGCATCTGTGTGTGTGCTGTGAGTATGCTGGGAATAGGAATGCCAAAGAAGGGGAAGAAAAATCCTTTCAAATTTTATAAAGCCAGTGTGAGTGCCAAATTTTTAAATTTCTTCGTGGCCTGTTTGGAGTGTGGTCTTCCTCCTGCTGAAAAAAGTACTTCTACTGCTGAATGCTCCGATCTTCATGTTGCCCTTTTCCCTATGCAGTGATGTGTTTTTAACTGTGTAACACTGGCAAAGCACCTCTCCACTACAGCCAGTATATACAGTCAGCAGCCTGGGAATCAGTAAGTGTGTGTAGAATGTATCTGTGCAAGATAAAAGGATATAATCTCTCTTAGCATATACAAAATATGGGGAAAATAATGCATTTGTGGATATTGTAGAATGCTTCATGCAGCACTATTTTGGAAAAACCTATTGGGTCCTGCAGACAGACTTGCTGGAGGGAGCCATGGTCAGACCAGCAGTGTGTTGAAGGCATGGGCAGTCTCAGCTAGACTTTACTTCTCCCTCAAACTCCGAGCTGTGTGCTTCTCTTACCATCATTGTAATGCTGTGAAAAGGGCAGGTACTGATGATGGGCAGCAGAGCAAGGGCACAGGTTCAGCAAGAGGCTACTGGCAGAGAAGCCATTTCATAGCCAGGAACAGATTTTTTTTTTCTTTCTGGTGTTAATGACAACAAGGGAGCACAGATATCAGCCAGCCAGTGCTGGCTTGGGTTGTGAAATCCATCTGGAAGGTTCCCTGAATGGCCGCAGGAGCAGCCACTGTGAAGCCCAGTCCTTGTGCTTGGCTGTCACCCTCGGGCATGTGGTTTTAATTTGTGTTGTGTGGGGTACATGTACAACAAATATTAGCAACACTGAGTTTATTCTGTGGCTATGTACACACCTGCATGGTGTAGCGTTGAGAAGGGAGCGTTGCACAGTTTAGACCAGATCCTTCAGAGCAAATCATGGCTGGACTAACACTAGGAGCTTCTTTTGGAATGGAGGGGTTGAACAACTGCTGCAGAAGCAGCAGTGTGTTCAGACAGCTGGCAGAAGTGGGAGCTCAAATACTGTGAGAAGTGGAACAAGAACCATACGGGAAATTAAAAGCACCAGCACCCACAGGTAGGCTGCCCTTATTCCTGGCATGTGTGTAGTGCAGTGGGATTGTTTGCCAGCAGAGTGTATAGAGGAAGCTGTTCTTGGTCCTCTTCTATTTGTGTAACTCCAACACTTGTTAGTTTGGGGTAATTGTTGTTCTCACCTGCTCTTACTTGGGGTTTGTGTAATTATTAATATTAATTATTCATTAAAAAATTACATCAATATGTCTGGTATTGTCTCATACTTTTGGCAGAGTACTAACACTTTGGAAATAAAAGCTATGAAATTTAACTGAAGGCAGGGAGAAGTGTGACCTTAACTGATAGACCTGAATATCAGAGGCTCATAAAAATGCATTGCTATGGAGACAGACTTTTATCTTACAAATTACTTTAGGAGTAAAGGAATAACTCTAAACATTGAAATCCTTTTCAAAATTCTCTGTGGATTTTGAGATAAATATGTTTAGCACATTTAACAGAGCGGGAGATGAGCCTTCAATGTGCAAAGAAATGAAGAGATGCTGGCAGAAAGCACAAAGTTTAACATCTGAACAGACTGGCCATACTGTTTACCCTTGGATTTGGTATTAAAATGCATTGCATCAACTCTGTTCCATGCTTACTGTCCCAGCAGGGCAGTCATGCTATTAATCAAGATGCTGGTTAAACAATATTGTTCAGCAGAATTCCTTTATCTCAGGTTCATAACACTGGGTTTACATGCAACATGTATGCATTACATCATGTGAAAGCTGTATGAATCAACACTAATGTGATTCTGTTGTTGTTTTTAATTTTTGCAGATGCAGATTTACTTCTACAATCCTGATGACTTTGACAGTTTTGGAACAGCAGTTCTAGAAAACAGGGTGGTAGGAGCCATGGCCGTGTTTTTTCAAGTAAGTTAAAACAAAGGCTATATCCATAAACCAAAGTGTTCACCAAGTACTATTTAATTCATTGAATTGTTTCAAGCTTAATGGATGCATCTGTTTTCTTGTTCCCACCTGTCTAAGTGAAAGATATTTCATATTGTCTATGTGTGATTTAAAATGTAAATAAGTATATTTAAAAACATAATGAAAAATTTTGCCTGGATTGTTCTGACTTTATAGCTACTTTGCAGATGCAGATTGGAGAACACATTTATCATGGAACTTCCTTTGCTGCTGAAGCACATTGCTGCAGTCCCTGGAATACTAACAAACCAACACCAACTGGTTTTGTTTAGGGAAAACTTAAAATTCAAATGTAGCTGGAGAGAAAATTAATCAATACGTTTCATCAATCTTATCTGCAGCAGCTTCTTCTAAATTGTCATAGTAACAAGTTCTTGAACAGACCAGGTTTTGGAATGAGTGAATTTATGCATCCACTTGTTTGAAATGCATCCTGAGAGATGGGGCTGCTGGGTGAGCTCATTTGTGGTTCCACACACTCCAAATCTGCGGCGTGGGGCAGAGACCCTTGCTGGTGATGGGAGTGTCACCTGTGGCAGTGGCATCCGGCACTGGGAGCTCCTTGTCACCTCACATGGGAAACAGTCTTACCTTTCTGACTCAAGGGTGAATTGAAGAGAGGGAGCTGCAGCTGCTCCACACCACCAAGCTGTCACAGGCAGAGAAGTAGCTAATGAAGATTTGAAATGTCTTGGGGTCTTGCTTTTCAGAAGAGAGAAAAAGAGGGAGGGAAGAGCAAGGGAAAATGCTGATCCTTTGTGAGGTTTCACACTAGTTTTTACTGAGGAAGAAAGTGATCTTGCTGTTATCTTTGTGAAGCCAGATAAAAAGGAATATGCAAGTACCCATATGTAAATACCTCCCTTTTCCTTATGATGTTAGAATGACAAGCCTGACTCTGCTGCTCAAATTAAGTAAGGTTGTCTTTTTGCATGTCACTGATTTTGATCAAATGCTTTGATAAGGAGAAAAGGACAGATCCTTGTATTGCATAAATTGCTGTAACTCTGCTGACATCAGGATAGTGGAAGGAGGCATGTTAAATTCATCACTGTTGGATTCTGAGCACTTCTGTGGCATTTCATATTAGGGCAAAGATGGTGGAGCTGTGATAATTTACTGTGGCATGGCATGATGATGATTCCCTGGACTTCTTAGTCTCAGGGAAGCTTTGGGCAAGTTGAATTTGGCCATATGAGACAGAAATTTTGGAGCAGAACAGCCAAAAGGCTGGCTTATACCACAGCATTGTGGGTTTGTTGTGTGCCATGTCAGAAGGAGCGTGGGTTTGTGCCATGGTGTGCACCACGTGTTGTGGCATCATCTGTCTGGAATTTAACTGCTAAATTACCCTGATGTGCTTCACATCAGCCATGTGAAGCACTGCCCCATGTCACATCACTTCCTAGTCTGTATGTGACACGTATTCCCTAAATCCTTTCTTTAACAGGATCTTAAAATTGTGGTGGCACTGTGTTTGGTATTCCCCACCTGCAAAGCCAAGTGCTGCACTTACTGTCAGTCTCTCTTTGCACAATTCCAAGGGAGCCATTAAAATAACTTAAAATAGTGTGTTATGCTGTTAAAAACCCCATCTTTGATTGTCAGAGACCTCAAGCTTTTCAAGACCCCAACTGAGTGTTGTAGTCCCCACAGGGAAGCAGAAATCCACACTTTTCATCATTTCCAGCCCTGCTGGCCACAGGACATGAGGCTGTAAAGTCTGGATGATGGTGCAGCTGGGCTCCTCTGCTCTGGGAGCTGTGAAATCTGAGGCCATTTCTGATGAACACTCTCTGATCTTTTCCAGAGAGTGGGGTCAATGTAATTCTTTGGCAGAGTGACTCAGAGATGGCCTGTTTTGCGGCTGCAAGGAGATGGTTGAGGGGGTTTTGGCATATTTTCCTTTTCCTTTGGGTTGAAATATCAGTGCTGTGTTGTTAAACTTGAGCGTGTATCAGGTTTTCCTTCTTGGGAAGCTTTGCTCCAAGACAGAGAACAGTTGAGGAAGATTTATAAAGCCCAGAGTCCCCAGTCTGGAAGGGCACATGCTGAATTCTGGCACCTGTAAATAAACTTTAGAGACACCAGTGTGACAGCTGGGTCATCATGAGAATTTTCCAGAACTAGTCCCAGAGGGCTTGAATTGTTGCACATAGGGTTAATATAGGGTTATTAGTGGATGATGATAATCCTTTGCAGATCTCTACTGTGTTTGACCAAGGTGCTGTTTTAGCTCCCTCAGCTGGGTATGATGTGCTGGGCTTGTTGATCTGTGACTTGGGAAAACCTTTTTCTTGAGAAGTACTTGGTGTTCCCCGAGCCTTGCTCCCCAGGACTCCATGCAGATAAACTTGCCATGGCTTTCGTGCAGCTAATTTAAAGCTGTCTTTTAAAATTGATTCCTAGTGACTTTTGAATGAAATGTCCCTAAGATGTCCATGGTCACATTTTGATTGGCAGTGTAGGTTGTTCAAGTACTACAGCTTTCTATTTTCCAGAGCTTTGGTCCCATCTTGAACTCATTTACCTAGAGCTCGGCTTTTAAAAATTGTAGCAAGAGAGGTCATACTCTTTTTTACAAATGCATTAGAAAACTGTATCATGCATGCTTTTCTATGTAAATATTTTAACATAAATTACTGGATACATTTTCCATTAAGACTTGGCTTTTTGCTAATGTGGTAATGTTGTGTTGGAATGAATGTGCACAACACTGGCTGAGTTTATAGTCTGGCAGGTGTTTTTTGTTTGACTGATGTTCATAAATGTTCTTTTGAAAATCAGATTCTCCAGTGAGTGAACATTATACTGAACTATATAATTATTGGTGAAACATTAAATAATTAAGTACCCTCTTTCTTCCTTTTTAATAATTTAACTTGGACTATACAAGAATTTTCCTTATTGAATTCATTATTTCAGAGGCAATTTCCAGGTAAAGTATATTGGTTCTTAACTCGGATAATTGAAGCACTTGGAATTTTGTTGTAATTAAAGCTGTGCTTTTCTCATTACTTTCATTTTAAGCTCTGTTGATAAATGCTGTTTCTGTTTGTGTGCTGCAGCTTAGTTGATCTGACAAAAAAAATTACTAAACTAAGAAACAGTACTTGCAAATACAAACTGCTATAACTGCTCATCTCTGTATCTCATTGTGGAGAGACATTGAGAGGGTCTCACACAAAATGACACTGTGGGGACTCTATAGCAGGTATTGTCAATTTGCAAATTAGATGAGCTGGCCTGAAATCTCGAGCTGGATTTTCTTTGTTGTTGAAGAGAACTCGCTTGTTATTTTAGCAAAAATCAAAATCCCCTGGATACAAAGGAGAGAATGTCATGACAAATGAGACCTTGCCTTCTGACAGGTTTTTCAGGAGAACACCTGATGGCCATTCCTTTCAGTGTTGCAGTGATTTGATGTTTCTCAGAGTGAAGCTGGTACTGGTGGGAGATGTTCAATTTGACGAGCCCATCATCTCCTGCTGGCAGCACCCTCTTGGCTGGCAGGAAAGGCTTCTGGATTTGCAGGAAGGGTAGAGATGGACACGGCTGAGGGGCCCTGTTTTGTGGGAATCCTAAATGAGCCTCTGGCTGCACACTGGGACCCACCAGCTGCTGGAACACATGGAGCAGGTCCCAGTCCATCCAGGCCCCTCAGGCTTGATTTAAATGATCCTAACTTGAATAGTTGGTGCGCGTGTTTAATTTCAGCCCACGTAAGATTCAGCTTGTAGTTAATGATGTTCTGGCTCTGGGCCTTGGTTAATTGTCAGGCTGAGCTAGCTCTGAAGCAAACCAGGAGTGGAAGGCAAGGCCCAGGTCTCTCATGGCTCCTGAGTCATCCGTTCATCATACATGTAATACATATTTATAAGTCACATTTAAAACGAGTCGTTACTTGGATTAAATGCATTCAGACATATTGCACAGCTCTGTTTTAGCCATCTAACAATATAATTCATTGCATACTTCACTACTTGCTTTATTAAAGCCAAACTTGAAAGTGTTCAAAACAAACATATTGCTTTTGCATTTGAAATATTCATCTTTTAGTCCTGCAGTAGATTCATTATGGCAGAGAATACTTCATTCCTTGATTACTGCTGTGAAAAGGCACAATACTGATTCCCTAAGCACTCATCAAATATTCGATAGCTCAGAAATTCAGGAGGAGGTGATGGAATTCTTGTTCCTACCGGGAGGGCATATAAATCTATTTTATATTTGCAGAGAAAACCATCAGTGATTAGTTACTGTGTCTCAGGTACTCAAACAAATCATCTCTAAAGAAATTAAGTAAAAATGAATTTTAAAATAACTTTTAGCAATGCTTCCATCATTAAAATTAGCTCCATAATGATGAGTGATGTTGATACCTCGATCACTCAAGAGCTTCAGCAGTGCAGAGCTAGATTTTTAAAGGTAATTAGGTACTTGGCAGCAAATGTGCAACTAGCAGTACTTCTAAAAGTACATGGGATAAAATTCAAGGGGTTTACATGTCTTAAGCTGAGTTACCTTCCAATGCTGACATGTCTTTGTAAGTTTGTTGGAAAAACTACTCTGTAGCCCTTTTAACTTTCAGAGCTATGTGTATATTATTTGCATATAAATGTCCTTATATGTACTAGTTACTCATGTATCCAGAGATTTGTTCTTCAGTAAAATGAGTGTTTGTGGCCTTGCTTTTTGTGAGGTTTTTTTGGTAGTAGTTCTTGGTCTGCTTCATCAATATGATCAATCAATCACTTTTCACAGGGACCTAAATCAGCTGAACACAGAATAAATTGGGGAACACTGTCAAAGCTATTGAATATTTCCCAAAAATATGCTTTTTAAATGGATATTTCTCAAACAACAGAATTCAGCTTTTACCTTTCCTTGGCAGCCTTTTTTTTCCCTGTCCTTCCCTTTCATTAACTGTTTCATATGTTTGCCACCATAACAAAATAGATTCAGTGAATAAGTGATTTAAAAACAGCGACTTGAGAAAACCCCATCCAGTAGGAGACAGGGTCCCATGTCCCCATCTCAGTTCCTGGAAGTTCCCTGATTCTGCCTCTCCCTTATTCTAATGCTTTTTGAAAGTCTGAAAAAAACTAGTTTGATTTTGACAATGAGAATGGAGAGAGAGGTGTGCACTTCTCTTGGAACATTATATTCACCTACATGAAGCATAATCAGTACTCCAGTGTTTAGGCAGTATCTTAAAGGTGATTTGCAATAGTGAAAATAACACATGGCATCATTAACATGCAGAGCATCATCCAGAGTCATTGAGAGACTTTTCATTTATTGTAATAGACTTCAGATAGATGTAAAGAACTTTAAATTGAATTACAGTATTAATTCTTTTAATGGCTATGTTAGAACCCATGGGGTTTTATTAATAGTAGCTCATGAATAATAAAACTGCTGTTATTGATTAGCAGTGTTATTTAGTATCACTACAGGTAATATTTTTATTATCTTCATACCATGAAGATATATACAGCTCCTTATTTAGTAGCTGTATCCCAATAACTCTCCATGTAAGTGAAGACAAGCAAAATAATTCGAAATATATTCTTCTTCACTAAGTCCAGTTTTGCAGCATTTTGAAGTGTTGCAGTCATTTGAAAACATTAGTTGTTACTAATAAAAGCAGTACTAGGGCCTTTAAATGGTTGGAAAATAGTTCAGAGGTACAAAGTGGCTGCCCTGACACATAAAGGCAAAGCCAGAGTAGGCAGATGTGGCCACTACAGCACTGAGAGTACATTTTTCTGAGAAACACCTCATACAATACATGCCACAGGGTATAGTGACATATGATACATCTCTGGAGCCAAAAAAGACTCTCCTAATTTTCCAGAAAATCAGTGGAGATAAAATTGTCAAAAGCAATTTTGCATCATGGATAATTTAAATACAAAATTTTTAAAGTTTCTTAAGGTCTTGTTACATTTTAGTAGAATTCAGTTTGTCAATGGCACAGCCTCCAGAGGTGGGTTTTTTTAGCCGAAACATGTGAGATTGGCTGCCTAATAACAAGTTCTCATGCTGATCAAACAACTTCATCTGAAACTGTTTTGATTGGAGGAGCGTTTGGGTAGAAGATAAAAAATTTATGGAAACTGTTTCTAAAAAAATCTATTCTACCCTTTGCATTAAAGAAAACAAAAATATTTTTAAACTAAGCCCAAAATTCTGATTTTAATTTCAACTTATGTTGAAAGTTTCTTAGGAAAATATGAGTATTTTCTGAATATTTTATGTAAAATAAGAAAGAAAAGGGAGAACAGATGGAGAATAACTCTGAGAGTAATATATATATCTATATCTCTCCAAATTTGGTGTTTATTAAATTTCCAGTGTTTAACAATGAGACTTAAATTTTATTCTGATCCATACCTCTGCCCAGATTAGTCATGTTTCAAATGATGTTTAATAGTAAAACTACTGTTTACGACAGTTTTTTTTTTTTAAATTAAGGTTTCTTGTAGTAATGTTCTTCATCCTTTATTTTGGTACATAATTGAGCAGGCTGACTCTTAAGAGTGCTAGGAAAACAATCCCTGATGAAGTCTTGAATTCAGTAGAGAAGCTTCAAAGGGTTTTTAGTTGTGGAGAGTGATGCAGTTGTGAGAAGGGCAGAGCTGCATCCCTTTGTCAAGAAGGAGGGCACATGAGAGGGTAGAGGAAGGGGCAGACTGCAGGGGTGAGCCCTGGGACCTTCCTGTGAGCAATTTGGGGAGCACAGGGAGCCAGGAAGGGCTCTGTGAGCCCAGCAGTGTTCATCACTCAATGCTGCTGGACTCAGGAAACTCACTTTGTAAGTGAGCTGAATTGCATTGAAGAAACAGTGACCCTTTCACTTGTGGGGGTTTTTTGTACCAGATATGCTTCAGTTCTCCAAACTTCCAGTGCATTGGCAGCAGCACTGAGACATACCTTTGCTGCTGGCTTAGTGTGCAGAGCCTGGGCTGCTGGGATTCCCTCATGTCACATCCCTTGCAAACACGAGCAGAGTTTCTGTCTGTGCAGGGTGCCGTGGGTTCAGGCTCTCCTCACATGGCTGCACACTTGTCATGGCTTGTCATAAGAAGGAGCTCATGTGGCTAAATCTGTGCGTGTGAAGAGCAGAGGTGTTCACATAGCAGCCTGAACATCCTGAGCAAGCCTGCTTGGAGGAACGAGGTACAAATGTGTGAGCGAAAGGGGGGCTGGGTTTGGAGGCACAGACTGACAGGGCGGCTGAAACAGATCGTTCTTGGAAGCAAACACATCGTTCCACTTCTGCTTGCCTGTGTTCTGCCAAGAGGCATTTGCAGTCTCTAGATCATGATGGCTGCAACCTGCTGTGTTGAAACTTTTCTATCCACAGGCTGACTGTGCAGTGTAGAAGGGTAATTTACCTTATGTGCACTTATCTTCTTCAGTGCCCAAACAGTCGTCTTCCTTTCCCTTCTTCTCTTCACTCCGTGAACTTGTTCATGGTGTTTTCCACTAAAGCAAAAAGTCTGATGACCTCCAAAATGCAATACTTTCAATTAAAGCATTTTTGTTAGATTGACTTTTAAAGGATATGGGCTGTACTGAAAGCAGTGCCATGCAGTTCTTTGTACAGTACACAGCAAAGTACCAGAATGCACAGAGTCTTTGGCTTTAATTTTGTTTTTAATCTCAGACATATCTAAAGAAATGAATTTCCAAAACATCTAAAAAATCTAATTGAAGGTAAAAATTAGAATTAGATCCCTTTTTTCCCCTCAAATGCACTGTCAGTGCTTTCTTAACTGTGAAGTCTGAGACCACAACACAAAACTTGTGCTATCTCTGGTTTGGATGCAGCAGCAAGGAGGGAGGATAACAATAGGGATGGGTTACCAAGTGACTTCTGCTTTTTGTGATAAATCACAGTCCTTGGTCCAGTTTATTTAATGGAAAAATCACAATTATTGATGTTAGGAAGGAACTGCACACTTTCTTCTTGTTGAGAGGATTTGGACTCCAAAGTCCTGCAATGCTGCAAATATGAAAAACACCCTGCACATTTTATGGGATCTGTCCTCAATGTCTTGAGCTATCACTCATAACCATTGATGAGAGCTGGTTGTAAGCATTGCATGGGAGTAGATCTCTGTGCTCTTCTGGTTGAATGTTCACTTGAATGTTAGGATCACTGTCTTTAAGTTTACAGCATTGTAAATGTTTTTTGACCTGCAGTTTTTTGCTTTCTGAAGAATCCTTAATTGATTAATGTATTCAAATTAATCTCAAGCAGGATGCCATTATTAAGTTGCTTCATTAAATTACATACCAACCTGTTAGCATTAATTCTTGTAACTGTCCCCTTACATTTTAGTGGTTTTGTTTGAATTACTTGCCTCAAGAACTTGATCAGCATGCATTTGTATATTCTTTTTTTCCACTTCCTGTCTCTCACCCTTGATATTCAGAAGTGAAATCAGTTTAGGAATATTTAAAGTGTCTAATGTCAGCTTCTTAAACACAGTAATCTACCTCTCTGTGATTTAAAAATATCCTGGTTAAAAAACAAAACAAAACAAAACAAAACAAACAATTTTGTAGCCATGCTATAAAAATTATTAAATTTATAGAAAATGTCTTGTGGAGTTTTCATTACTAGATTCCTGAAAATGACACTTAGATGTGTAATATGTAAAAATTACAGTTGTCAGCCTACAATCTCACCCCTTCTGTGGTTCAGGAAGATTGAGACTCAGGAGTCTACTGATTATAATCATTAGACTGAAAAACAAAGTAATTCACTAACTGTAGTAGTAGTTTTTGCATTTTGGTCTCTGTTGTGCATTGTTGATGGATCACTTGGTCATTTTGTCAGACATCACAAAGCAAACCCAGAGCTCAGACAGCGTGGAGGGCCCCTCAGCTCTCCTGCAGGCTCCATCACTGCTTGAGGGAAGGGACAACAGCCTCTCTTTGTGTCTCTGAGCATTGAGAAGCATCAAATGTGGCTTGCTTGTAATTTTGTGATAGCAATGGCTGCTTCATCCCTGTCCTTCTTACCTGTTCCAAATCTGATGCATTTTGACTTGACCTTTTCTTTAAGAAAGAGAGCGAGAGAAGCTGTAAATAAAGAATCAGATTTTTGCTATCTAAGTTTTCGGGGAGTTTTCCTAAAATTAATCTTAGTTACAGAATCACAGGAGATGTAAAGATATACATTCATCTCCTTTCCTCTCCTCTCTCCTAAGCAGGACTCTGGGATGTCCCTGTTTTCTTCCAGTTTTTAGACGTCCAGCCTGGATTCCAGGAAGATAGTTTTTTATGCCTGTCTGCTCACCTAATTTTAAAATTTAATTTTAGTTGTTTCTTGGGTTTGTTTTTTTGTTGTTTTGTTGGTTTTTTTTTCTTTTTTTACAGGCTCTGTATTCATCTAGCTCTCTGACCCATTTGTCTCTCAGAGGATTAATCAAATATATTACATGTGGTTTACATTCATGGGATGTAGATGGAGGAACCTAACATTTCAGCCAGGGAACTCCAGTTCTCCAGTGCACATGTTGCCAAGTTCTGCAGGATTTTGAACAGGATTTGTGTAACCCTTAGAAAAGTCACACCTGGTTTTGCCCTCTTATCTTTCATCAGACTGCAGTCTTCCTATGTCTCTGGTTAGCAGTGAGTGTTATGGCACATTTTAAGCAAACATGAGCACAGGATCTATTCATAAATGATTGCCTAGTTTCACTTTGTGCCATAAAAGAGAGATTGGTTGTAAAGTCTGAATATATAAAATAGATAGGTAAAATTGGGGCTTCCTTTCCCTTTAGATCTTCTGGCTCAGATGAAAAAGTTATTCAATACAAGCTGTTCTGCCTGAAGAATTATTACTTTAGTTCTCAGCTGTAACAGTGCCACATTTCTCCTTGTATTGGCAAGAATAAACAATACAAGCTTCAGACAGAATTTCCTGGGTAGCGTACCAAATGTTCTGGAAAACCTTCTCGGACAGCAGCTGATACATTTTTAATACAAATAAAACATAATTCTTTAGTCTCGTTCCAGTCTGATCCCTAAGGTGGAAAAAGTATACGGACTATGCATAATTGATGTATTTGTTTGAAGTGTTTACCCGGATACTCCATTCACAAAGTCTCTTTTTGTTAATAGGTTGCCGTGAGATGTAAGAATCACTTAGGGCTCTCTTTGTACAAATAAATGGAACGTGTCATTTTTTGTACAGTCAGTGAGGTGGTTACACAGTCATCCTGGCTGTGTTTTTGTGCTGCCCACACTGTACAGCCTTAGTCAAGTCACAGAGCGGGTCTGGCTGAAATGTCAGTATTTTCCCAGATCAGAAGTGATGGGAAAGCATGAAGGCATGCAAGGGAGAGAAGAGGATGGTTGGGAGCTTTCATGGTCACACAGATGGGTGTTGGGTTGGGCTGTCCATGTAAGCACCAGTGATATGTGTGGTTTCTTGTGCAATTCCTAAATGTTGCACATGATGCAGAACAAGCATGCAGGAAAATATCTCTCAGTAATTTATTTATCATCTGTCCTAAATTACTAGAAATCCAGTGTTACAGGTTACTGCCAGAGGATTGAGTTGTTGCTTGGTTTTGTTGTCTGTAGTTTCTATGCTGCAGGATGACTGTGGGAGGGATGATTATTGAGGGCATTCTGAGCCCATGGTTTTCATTCCAGAGGTCAAAAAAAAAAGGCAATGAAAGTAAGTCATAATCTAGTCTGGTCTCTTCTTGATGTCTTTGTACAGATGTAGACATTTATATGTATAACTGGTGATTAGCTGATAATGCTGATGGCAGATCACCCCCAAAATAATTCTGCAGCTGAGATGGCAGTTTGCCCAGAGTAATCCTGATACCTGATGTTTTACCTCTTATGAATCTAAATCAGGGATCTTCAGGTTTATGGGGTGGAGTTGAGGGTGTGTAAACCTGGGAACCCTTTTACAGCATAACTTTATAATAGCTTTCCAATGTGTCTTCTATATCTGAGATTCACTGAAAGGCACACCAGTGTGGCTAAGGTGATGAGTTCCAAATGAGCTCAGTGATGCTGGTTTGAGTGATTTAACCCTCCCTTTGTTTAAAGTCCAGGTGTGCTGGTATCAGAGTTTCCAGAACAAAACCAGCACAGATGCTGGGATGTGCTCTTATGCTCTGCTGGAGATAGGTGAGAGTCAAGAATGCCAATCACTATCTTATTCTATGCAGAAAAGTGAAACTTGTTAAATAAAGATTGCTTAAATCTGTTCAGCACCTCTGAATAGTGAGTTTTGACAGAGAAGGATTTTTCCTATGAGCTTATGGTGTTTGCAACTGTTTCACAGCTCTGAGGAGCCAAGAAAAAGCTGTCTGGCTGACACCATCAGAACAGTATTTAGCTGCTGATTGTAACTGTACCACTTCTGTGCATCAAAAATGCATTGAAATGTGGTCATTATCAAGTCTAAAGAGACTTTCTGAAAGAGGGTATTGGTTTTGCAACATCTCTGCTGTATCAATGAAGCCTAACTGGAGATTTGGCGAAGTGTTCTTTATGAGTAAAGTAAAATGATGTACCGCATTAGAAAGGAGCTTGGTTATTAGAAAGCTCAGTCTTGTTCCTGATAAAATGGATTTTTTCACCATAAAATTCATCTTTACTTGCTGCAAGGATATTGCTAAAAGAGATTAACTTTGGATCTCAGTGTATTTTATAGTGTGTCTCATGTTATTTTAAGGCTGTAAATATATTAGCTGATCTGTAAGCTTCACTTAAGTAACTGCTTTCTGGGTTTTTGAAGAAATAGGATCATGGTTATGCAGGAACCAGGAAGATTGAATTAAATCACCCCTTTTGATATTTATTTTCCCTTGAGATCATGATATCAGATCAATATTTAAAAACAGCTTTATGGATAAGTGTTGATTAGAAAGCAAAGCTCCATAACCTTAACAGCTAAGCTAGCAATTTTTTGGTGCACATTATCTGTGGTTTGTATGGCATTATCCATATGCCTGTGTAAAAAGTAAGAAAATAATTTTATTATGTTTATTATTTTATTATGTTTATTATTTTATTATTTTCTTACTCCCTCCTCCCTCCTACCCACCTTGATACCTGGCAAACCTACTTTATCATATCTAGATCCTATAAAAATATCTAACATAATTTGGAATGCTCTCATGTGAAACACGATTAAACTGCATCAATCACTTTTCAAAGATTTTTTTTTCCTCATCATTTTGTATTCTCAACTGTTAAAATCACACTCTTTTATATCCTCCTGCCTTTCATGGGAGGCATGAACAGACAGATAGTTCCTCATCTTGGGTGAACCAGTGTTATTAAGTACTCTCCCAAAGTGCATACCAGTCAAATTAAGCTTTAGGTTAACGTTTTGGAATGCTCTCCTCTTGCCAACTCATTACTAGTGATATGGCAAAGCAAACTATTGCCTTCTGCTATTCCAGATATTTACAGAGATTTATTACATTTCAGCTAATAAGCTTACCTTCCTAATAGCATGCAGCCCACCCTGCCTTATGGCTTGACTTGCCTCTGCTCATACCTTCTGCAGAGACCTAAAGGCCAGAAGTAAAGCTGGCTTTTAAACCTGTCTAGGTAGAGCTCTTTGGGGGTCCCTGTGTTGTGAATGGGAACATCCATCATTTTGGGGTCTGAACTCACTCATTATCTAGCCCAGCTCTGCACTGCCCCTCAGGCTGGTAGAGATCCCTCTCTGTGGACAGATGGTGGTGGGAGAGGAGGGTGATGCCTGGGCACCACCTCAGTGTGCTGCAGGGCCATATGGGCACTCGGGTTTGAGAGAAACTTGGTCTGTGCATGCAGTACAGCTGGCTGCTACCACACCTGTCTAATAGAGTTGTTGAAAGACCATATAAATTCATGCTGAGCTGCAGAGATTATCTGTCAGCTGTTCTTGTGTCAGAAGCAATTTCTTTAAGTGCTGCATTTGTGTCCTAAGTGCCCAGCCTATGTTTGTCTTTTAGAAAGTGCCCTCTTCCTTCCTTCATTACTGCTTGCATTGTATCTGAGACATAAAACTGAGACATAGAGTGTCTTGCCCCTAAAAATAGGAGATTTTTTATGCCTTTGTTATCATGCCAGATATATTTGCTGCTCCCCTTAAAATCTGAGTGTAAAGAGAGCTGCAAGTGCAGGTGCATCCTCCCAGCGTGCTGGGGGTACAGAGCAGACTCTGGGGAACAGAGGATGCTCCAGCATGAAACTCTTGGGCTGTGGTGCTTCTCTGGAAAGCCTCTCATCCTCACAGCAGCCAGCAGTGCAGTGCTTCTCATGTGCTTGTTACAGCTGGGCTGGAATTCTGACTGTGCTGGGTCTCAGTCACTTCGGGCACGATTGCCTGTGCAGCCTGGCAGTGAAGATGTCCCTCGGTGCCAGCCCTCTGTGGATTGCCTTCACAGAGCCTTGGCTCTTTAGCTCCCTCCATAACAATCAGCCTTTTGGCAGGGAAAAACCTAGTGCTGGTGGTGGTATCAGTTGCAGGTGCTTGTGTGAGGGTGGTGACATCAAGAGACCTTGCAGCCTGACAGGCTTTAAGAAGAGAGATAAGAGACTTTTCTAGAGGTCGACACCAAAACTGGGGCTGTGGCAAAGCATGTGCCAGGAGCCTGGACGGTTCAGCTGACCTGCCACAGCATTGGTGATCAGATCACAACACTGTCCATGAGCTGTGGACAGCCTGGAGTTACAGTGCTGGATGTGAGAAGAAAGAAAAAATAATAAGGAAACATCTCAAATTAATAGGCAGGCTTTCTGGTGAGCAGATTTAGAGAGGAGGAGATGAGATGGAAGAATCTTCCTGAGAGCATCCCTGTGTACATTCACCTGCAGTAAGCATCTTCACTCTTCTGGGTCAGGTTAGACTTGTTCAAAGAGCACCTTTTGTTCTAACCCTGTTTTAAGTTTTGTTTTAAATCTTGTTCAGTTGTATTTTACTTCTTCTCTCTTAACTTTCCCTGAGATTTTTAGATTTTTGGCAATTTTGAAGTTATACCCTGTGTAGGAGGAGGGCTTCCTGACCAGAGACAGAGCTTGAAAATGCCCTCCATAGATGGGTCATGCTCCACAGGAGCACAGGAAAGCTATAAGAAGCCCATGGAGCAGAGGCATGAAGGCTAGAGAATCCTGGGGAGTTCTGTGGCTTTAAGAGTATCACCTACTCGCAGTGATTGAATAGCAATCACTTTGCCACTGCAGAAATGTAGAACATCTTGAAACAAGCACACATGTCATGTTAGTTTTTGTATTTCTTTGTATTTCAAGAGGAAGAAACTGCTGCCACAAACTGAATGTTTGCCAGGCTTTTAATGCATTTGTGTTCTAAGTGCTGTTTTTCTGCACAAAATTTCCCCATTTGTTCTAAAAATGAGCCATGATACTCGTTGAAATACTTTTTTTTTAAGGAACCAAGTGAGTTGTTGGGTCATGCTAACCAAGAGAAAAATAAACATCTTGACACATGAGCCTCACTGGTTTTGTCTAGTGTTACACCAGGTGAAACAGGGGGGTTGAGCTGTTCTTCTGTTGCTGCAGGAACTTGAGCAGTTTAGAAGCAGCTGAGAAAAAAAAAATGCAGGCCACATCCTGCCACTCTTAATTCAGTGGCTTGAAGGAGATGGAGATGGACTGCCTCGTTTCTCTCACCTGCTTCTTGGAGTTCTACTGCCCAGGGACAGCTCTGTGACTGGCTCTTGATGCACACACGCTTCATTCCCACTGGCTCTGGAGTGCAGCTGGTACCCTTGGCACCCTGTGTGCTGGCATCCAGGCTTCCCCTGGACAAACCCACTCACCATCCTCAGCAGCCAAAGCTACTTCTTTCTCTTGTCTCCATGAAGAACATCTTGGGGGCTGGAAGAGCAGAGTAACTTCCTTGGAGAGACAGGAGGTGGAGAGGAAAAGGTGGGAGAGTTGTGGAAGGATGCTCAAGGGAATGTGTGGAACAGTTTGGGAAGGGTAGGTGCTGCAACATTTGAGGAGAGGAGACAGAAACAGCTCACTGGGTAAAAAGAGACAGCAAGGAGGATGTGTAAGGTGTGTGATGGAAGAGGGATGCAACTCACACATGAAAGTGGAGTCAGAAGTGAGGAAACTCTGAGGTTTAGTAGGTGCTTTCTGCCTTAGCTACTATGAGCACCAAACAGTGCAAGTTCATAGCATTTTGCAAAGCTGCATACACCTGCAAGAGCATTATGACAGTGAAAATTTAAAGAAAGGTGAGTAAAGATGGAAGAACTTGCTTGAAAGAAAATTACAAATACAGGACTGTATTGTAGTTGTCCTTTTGTGCTGGAAGGTATTAATGAAAAGCACTGGTTTAACATGGGGTCCTCCTACCACAAAGATGCCTGGAAGCTTGAGAGCCCTCCCAGCCCATGGCTGCTGCTTTAGAAATGGGGAATTCGGTGTAGCAAAAATTCCTGCTGCAGTTTTGGGAGGCCAGTTTACCCCAGCCTTCTTAGAAATGAGGTGAAAGGAATGGCAAACAAACTGTGTTGGAATTCGATTTTTCAAAGCGTAGAATTTAAAAGAAAAAAGAATCTGCCCTACAAGAATTTGTTTTCACTGGATTTCTAATTTAATTGTGAACTGAGGTGTGGTTGTCATTAGGGAAGTGACTGTGTAACTTAATTGACATTTCTGCATCCTCTGTGTTTGTGACTCATAGATGCTGGCTTGAGTCATCTGTACTGCCTGGCTGGAGAGAGCCCAAGGCTGTGCTGGGAGAGAAAAAGACAGGACTTTTCTTGTAGAATGAATGAAAGATGTTGGGAAGCTGAGATGATTCCCTTTCTTTATTTTAAGGGAGAGATTGATGTGACCTCTCTTACCAAAATCGTTTGTGTTGGCTAGAAAAGAGGAAAAGGCTGGAAATCTCCGCTGCATCCTAGGCAAGCTTAGCTGGAGCAATTAAATTAAACCCCTGCAAAATGCTGGAGTTCCTCATGTCCATCTGAGCTGTTCCTTTTCAGCCTTTTCATTTTGCCCAGGAAATTTTCCTGTTTAGCCATCAGACTTCATTGCTTTATTTTCATTTAAAAAGAAGGGGGGGGAAAAAAGAAAAAGAAAAAATAGCTGGAGATATTTTTTTCTCACTTGCACAATTTTGTACCAAATTCAAGCCAAGAGCAGAAAAAAATGAGAGCTAACTTCCATTTGTGGTTTCACAGTTTTGAGTTTAGCCTCTCCAAATGTGTGAAGCTGTACATCAAGGAGTGGGTGTTGTAAGATGATCTGGCTGTAATGCTTGTTACATTTTTTCATTACGCCCTTTCATTTTCCTCCCTTCTTAGGTCAAAATGGTTATTTTTACCAAAAAACTGTAAATTGAGCAAATTGCGAAAACTCTAAAAGAGACCCAACTCTTCTTCTTTTTTTTTTTGCCCCCTTTTTAATTTCTTTTTAAACTCAGAGGATGAGAACCGTTTACACCTGATGGCAGTTTTTATAAAATAGCTTCCATCCTGATAAAATGTTACCCCCTGGTGTGTCGTTTTTCCAGCTGAACTGCTGGTAGGATTGAGAGATCTTGCACACTGCTGCTTAAATAAATAGACTACATGCTCTATGAAGAAATCATATTATTTTCTCAAAGGAGAACAAGTAGGCTCAGTGCACTGAAATTGCTTTAAATAAACTTGCAGCTACTGTAGCCCTTTTCTTGCGCAGCTGCAGATGGTAAAGTCTATCAATCAAGCTTTCCCAGCTTTGAGAAGCTGCCACTGAAGCTGCCTCTCCTCTGTGTTGCAATTATATTTTTGTCTTTTACAGAACTTTGTATCTGAGATATTCTATTGCTCTAATCAGATTGTGCTTTTGTGAACACATCTTCTGTTGTGATAGATATGTGAACATATCTTCTGTTTTTCCTTAGATGTATGTGTATTAAGATCTTCCAGTAATTTGTTAATTGAATGTGATATTCACTTGCAGTAAATTAGCTGCATTTGTTCAAGAACGCTTTGGGGAAATTAATTAATTTAGCAGTGGAGTAAGTCAAAGTTTGGGCAAAAGAGTGCCTTACAGAAAGAAAGGAAAGTACATTGTCTGTTGTTTCTTACCATGCTGCAGGTTGCAAATCTCGTGATAGTGAATGGAAATGCTGTGAAGGGGGAGCTGCAGTCTTCCTCAGCCTGGTGCTCCAATCAGCCACTGCCAGCAGGTTCCAATGCACAATCAATGCTCCTCTCTGCTAACAAAGCAACTCAGTGTGTACAAACAGAGCACCCTGAGCTGAGTTATTAAGCAGACTTAACTCTACCTCCAAGTTCCATGGTCTACTTCTTTTTTTCAATACAGTCTCTTGTGTCAGGATGTTGTACCAACACACAGATTCTGCTTAATGTTCTGTGGTAGCTCTTTTTATGACACTGGTATTTCAGCCCATCTGTGGTGTAAAAGTGACTACTCCTTGTGTTTTCAAGCATCCCTACTGGACATAATGAAAGGGCAAGTTGCTGATCTGTAACCTTCTTTGTCCCATCCTAGTCCCAGGAACTAACTCAGGTGCAGAGCGAGTGGGTACAAAGTGATGCAGGGGCTCAGTTAAAGGCTGTGAGGAGCAGTGGTTGCAAACAGCTTCATTGCACTCAACCATAGATGAGGGGCAGCAAGAACATCTGACCCCAAAGTCAGTTCAATAGCTTTTAAAGCCATTGTGGACTTCAAAAATGTAAAGGAAAAAGTGCAGCTTCCTCTTTGGCACTGCTAGCTAATATACCCTGCTAGTAGATATCCTCCAAAGCTGTAGTGAAATATGAAGTTAATACATCACTAGCAAGCTTTCAGTCAGAATGATGTGTTATTCAAAGTGGAATTAGCTAGAAGGATCAATGCACACCCATTACTCTATTTAAAATAATCATTGGAAGACTCACTGATTTTTTTTCTCTTCTCTTCAAATAACACAGTGAATGAGACATTTAGGAACGCCCCCTCCTCCAACATATGCACCTCTATGACTTCAGTATATTTTCATTCATAGCAGGATTATTAATACCTGAAGGCCAAAACCCAAATTTAACTCAACAGAGCTTGCCTTCAAATCCCTAAACCTGAAACCAGTTGCCATAGGCAAAGGCAAAATCAGCTCTAATGCATGTTTGTTCAAAAAAACCAAAGGTCATGGTAGTATCTGTGTGAAATAGTACATGTGCCACCATAAGGTTCAGTGTCACATCTTGCCTGGGTACCTGTTATTCTCTGATTTTACACATGAGTAGAAAACTGAAGTATTAAGGGGGCTGTTTCCATTTCTTGTTTTCCCTTCCAAATATATTCTGCAGGATACTTACTTTGGGCAGTCCATTCATTACACAGCAAATGCCTTCTGCCTCCCTGCTCACCTCTGTCAGGCTGCAGGCTTTTGGCCAGATTTGTCCTTTTGCATCAGCTCATATGGGAGATGTGCAATTATAGCTTATATGGGGGAGATGGAAGAAAATATCATCTGTGGAGGAGCAGGAATATATCATTCTTGGATCATTTAGTGCTTGTGAAGGTGAAAAACTTAGAGCACCAAATCTAGCTTATCATTATGTTGGGAGCTCTGTAGGCATTTTCTTGGCTTCACAGATAGCTCAGTGTGCTATTGTGTCAACCAGCATTCCTTCTCACCCGTCAGTTCTCCTGATAAAAGAGCTCCAGATAAATATTTCCTACTTTATTTCAAAGCAAAGCGCATATAAACTTTTCATATCTGTTCATCCACATTCCAGATCCGGCTGAAATCTTTCACTTCCTTTTATTCAGTAATGTTTAAGAAACTAGATATTTATCGACAATCAGATTTTACAATGTCGACTTCAAAAGGGTGAGAAGCAAGAGGTGGGACAATGGAGTTAGTGCAGAGCAGAAGGGTGTGGACCACAAAGCCAGAATCCTTTCCAAGTGCTGCAGACTGATGCAGGTTAAAGCATTGTTGTTCAGAAGGATTAGGAGTAGGGCCTGCTCAAGCTGATAGCTAGCCCTGAAATTATTTGGCCCCAAAGGCATGGATTTGAAGTTTCAAAAGCAATATCCATAGTGCTTTCTCTTTAGTGAAAAAGGCATGTTTCTTTTGATGGTGATTATCTTGGATTCTTTAAATCCTGTTGCTGTGATGTTAAAATACATAATTGTGTGGCACAGTGTTCGCATTAATGGGATTCTTCTAATTTCTGTTCTAAACCACTGAAAATCAGGTCCTTACCCACAGAGACTGGGGACTGGCACCTGTCCAACATCACTGAACTGCTAGAAGAATAAATTGTTTAACCATGTTGATTGTCCTGAAACCCTACAGGACCATTTAATCTCTGCAGCCTAGTTAATTCATAATAGTTTTCTTTTTCTTCCTGGTTGTTTGTACAGAGTGCTTGGAGCTTGGGTTTTTGGCTGGTGAGCTGTATATCTTAACTGCAGGCTGTATGGGAGCTGAAGGCACACGGTTGGGGGAATATTACCCCTGACTTTCACTGTTGTAATTGAAAGTAGAGTTTGACACATTGGCATCTTTCTGTGTCAGCCATTGTCACTGGCTTCAGCTGCCACGGTTAAGTATGTAGTCATTCATCCTTGGCAGACACCGTCCTTTGCAGCATCAGAGGATGGTCTCTGGATGTTAATGCTCAGCACTCTGGGAGCAGCTGGCTATATCGAATTCAAGGCATGCAGATTTTCTTGGCCATTTTACTTAGCAGATGGGTAAGGCTTGATAGATTGAAGATTTAGTTTCCAAGTCAAGGGCCAAATGTTGCAATGGGAGAGAAAAGTAAATTATATCACTATTCAGAGGGGAAAGGCTCAGGTACTGTATCACAAAATTGTTGCCATTCATTTTCCTCTGCCTTTCACAAAATGCATGTCATTTCACCTTTCAATATAGCCGACTGTGGCATTCTCCTTCACTCTGAGATGCTTTGCAATACTGTCTGTGAGCCCATTTAATGAGCTTGAAAGCAGTTGCTGCAAATTTATGACAGTTTAATGTCTAAATGCCAGATATTTTTTAAGGTGGAAATGAAAGAGAAATTTATATTTTGTATCAACCCAAATAGGTGAGTTTTCTTCAGTTCTTTTTTCCCCACACCCTTTTCTCCCACACGATATCTATTTAAACCTATTTTTGAAAGGAAAGTTCATTCTTTACTCCTGATCTGTTCAAATGATTAATATTCACCCACTTCTCACAAGGTAGCTGGTACCAGTGATCATTAGAGAGTTTTGTGGTGCTCCCTCCAGACCTCCTTTGTTGGTGGGAGGATAATCTGGATTTCAGAGAGGCTGCCTGGAGCTTTGGGCAATGGAGAGTGTCTGGTCTGTTGGACAAGGGTCTTAGAGTTAAGGTCTGATGTTGCTGTGCAGTCTAACTGCCTCAGTGAGTATTTGGGTTTATTTGTTACTGTTTCTAAAATAAGCATGGTAAGATCAGTGTTTTTGCCTGCGATTTTTTTTTTCAGCTTTACAGAACTGTTTCCAGCAGAAAGACAGGTCATGGATTCCTTACATGACTTTAGCATATGGCTTTAATTATACAGCATGTGGTATAAATTTTAACACTTTACAAGTCTGCTGAGTTTTGATAAATCAGAATCTTCAGGATGTTCTGAGTTTGTCGTATAAAATAATCAGAAGAACAGAGAGCTTTGTCTGCTCTACAATGAATGATAGAGAAGGAGAACAGGTTGGTGTTTTTTAACTCCTGAGGACATGTGAGCTCAGTACAGCTGCAACACAGGGCTGGTACCTTGCCCAATAAAGTCTCTTTTCACATGCTGGGGCTTGGTGGCTGGACTTGCATTGTCAGCCTGCCTGAGGTGCTCTGGTCTGTCCTCTGATCACATTCCTGCTCTGCTCAGTCACTGAAACTGTCCTCTTTGGAGTATTAATGTTATCCTGAGAAGGGCCTGAGCTCCCTGGCCTCCTCCAAGGGTACAGCAGTACCAACAGCACTTTCAAGCAGAGGGACAACACATTGTGCTGCTGAGAGGCATTAACACTGCTGTCAATAGAGTTCATGGCTGATCAACCTTGTTCACTGAAGAAGGAATAATTTCTCAATCCCTGCATCAGATGCAAGAGCCATAAGTAAATCTATCCTGTCCAGAGTATGAGTTCCACCGTGACTTCATGTGAAGAGCTTATCCGGTTTATGACTGTAGAATGGGGTCACTTGTGCCTTGCCTTTTCCCATATTGCAAATATTTGTCTTGTTTCATTGCATTAACATCAAGCCATTCTTTCTATTCAGAATGGCATGTGCACCAGGTATTGAAGTCACTCAAGGGATACAATAAACAAGAGATTTTGCTTCTTCATGTCGTGTTCATCCTATATTTACCCTATGGTGAGAGCTCTGTTAGCACAGGAAACTGCTTAATGATATCTCTGTGTTTATTTTTCCATTGTGCTTAGCATGATAGTTACCTATTTATTTCTGCTGAAGAGGATTACAGGCATTTTTCAATTATAAATGATGCACACAAGCATTATTTAATCTGTTTACTGCAGACCTATAGAGTGTTAGTGAGTTTTGAGCAAAAACATCTTGTACAGGAAACAACATTTGTAGTAGTGGTACTGTGGGTATTTTAGGGCAATTTCAGGATGCTTTTCCATCTGTCTGTTAATACTCACTCTGCAGCATTGTAGGCTTGTGTTTGTGCCTGGAATCCCTGTGGCTTAAATTTGTCATTCTTGGTGTTTCTTCTGGTAAGATCTTGAAGGAGTAGTGGGGAAACTCATGGCTTTTCACTCACAGGAAAAGAAAAGCTTTGCCCAGCTTAGGTAGATGTGTGTTGGGTGAAACCAAAGTGCCCAGACCCAATTACAGATTTGTGATCTTTCTCTAATTCTCCAAGGTATCAGCAGAAATGTGGAATATAAGGTCAATTTGAATAGTTCATTGCTGTTTTCCTTCAGGATATGTTCATAAGTTAATTTAAAAATACATGGTTGGAACACATATAACAAAGAAAGTTAAAAACAGTTTGTAGGAGGATATAAGCTCAAGCTTCATGACATGGAATCATAAAGCAGGTCAGAAGGACATTTCTTATTCTGGAGATTTTTTTTCTTTTTTCTTTCTGCCTTTTTTTTTTTTTCTTTCCTTTCTTTTAAGTATCAGCTGTTATCAGAGACAGGATTCTTGTATGGGTGAATCTCTGATCTCAACCAGCGTGGTAGCTGCAGGCCAGTTAAACCAGAGGTGTGCAGCAATGAGGATAGAACTTGACATTTTGGATCTCAGAAACCTGATTTCCTCTGTGAACACAGGCCGAAAAAGGATACAAAGAAATGGGGGGGAAAAAAGAGAGAGAGATATGAAATTCAAGATGGGTTTTTTGGGTTGTTTAAGAATTTGAAGAAGATGAAAGAAAACTTTTGTTCTGAAGTCTGAACCCTTCCACAAAATGAGAAGACTTTGTTCACTTTTCTAGTGGTCTTGCCAAGATCCTGAAACAGTTGTACTGAAGTGTGAGAGAACTGTGTATAAATGTAAGGTAAGAAGAAAGAAAGCATCTGGAAGGAAAATAAAACTACATCCCATGCAGGTCTGAACCGACATCTCTGCAAGTGGTACTTGTTTGAATATGATTTTTAAAGAAACGTGAGATCCCGCTCCCCATACTGCTGGAGAAAACAAGATTACACATGCATGGAGCATTTGCCTTCCAGCCTCCATGGAAATCCTGTGCCTGTTGGTTTTGTGCTGTTGAAGAACACAGCACATTTGCAGAAAGTGCTATCAAAGAGGCTGCATGACTGGATCTATACAGCCACACCACCTCAGATTAAAGGGGCGCTGCCAGGGCTGAGGTTAAGGATTGATCTACTTTGACACAAAATCCCAAAAGGAAGAGTTCTAACCTTTATGATCCTTTCTGTCTATTTGCTTTCTTCAAACTGATTGCAGCTGTCACCAGAAATAAAACCAAAGTAAACGAAATAAAACTCTTTACCACTTATGGTTAGGCAACAATAAATAAAACATTGTTTAAGTCCAGAGCAAGATTTTATGTTCTTGTATTTAAATGCTGGTAGCATTTTAATGATTTTTTTTTCAATGGTGCCCATGGTTGGAGAAACCTGGATAAATGGAAAAGATGAAGGAGCGTGTCTCACAACAGGCTCTGTATTTTTTAGTGTTTCTTTCTGATTTGTCAGATTTCAGACATGTCACTATTTTACACCACAACGACAGGCTCCGAGCTTCAGAAGGCTGAACTTGACTCCTTTATTTCTGGGATGTATCTCCCTTTTATACTATTTTACACAGACCTGTTCAATTGGTGAAACAAAGGCAAGCCTCTTCAATCACATTGGTCAAACCAGAGGGACATAAAGGAGAAGTCCCTCCTAGGAAAAAGGAATGCACATCACGATACAGTTAGAAAAACATTTGTCCTGTTTGCAGAAAATTCCCTGGGAAAGGAATTTCAGAAACCAAAATGTCTCAGGCAAGGAACCAGGGCTACACAGACAGAACCTACAAAGTGGGTAATTGGGTCCACTGTCCTGTGATTATTATTTATACAGGATTCAAAGTGTACAGAGCACTCCTTTGGGCATATAAAAGTTCATGCTTCAAAGAGCTTGCAGCCTTCAGGGTAATGGTGTTATGTCCAGTAATATCTGAGCTGTATATATTTCAAAGCTGCTTTTGCTGCTTTGATAATTTCATTGCATTTCTTGCCCTAGATGATCATTGCAAGTTCTGGAGTACTGTGATGAGGAGAGGATTTTCAATTTCCGTTTACAGCACCAAACCATTTTGTCTCTAGAGAAGTGCATAAGAATGTGTCCTGAACACAGCAGAGTAGTTCATAGAGCAAATAAATGGAAAACAGAAAAGTGGTTTGTTCTGGTTTATCTCAATGCATTTGGCTGAGAAGATAATGAGGTTTCTAAGATTTTTAATTAGTTGTGGGGAGGAAGGACAAGATGAGAGGCGCTTGTGCTTGTGAAACTTGGGCAGTGGATTCCAATTTTCTTGTCAGGCTATTAAAAATTGTGATGTTTTTACAGCACATTTTTTGGATGTGCTGTGGTCAGTGATGTCCTCCTCCTAGGAACAGCTCCAAGCTGGTTCTACCCTTCATAGATCAGTGTGTTCCCTGCTGGGCACAAGGTCCTTTCTCAGGGTTTTCTTCTTTTGTCTCCAGTCTTTTCCAAATACATTAATACACAGCCATGATGTGATTAAACTGTGTTTTTCCTCATGACATTGAGGTCATCAGCAGGCAGTAAAATACAGAGCAGCTCTTTTGCATCTGATGTGTTTCCCATTAGGAGCTGTCCATCCAGAAATTATCAACACCGCTCAGATTCTGAAGCTGACTGGTGGGAAAAAAAAAGGGGAAGAATGTACCCCATGAATGAGATATATGGCAGTATTTATCTCCCAAAAGTAAATTGGCAAGTATCTTAAATAATGGAACATGTTCACGGAAATTGTGAGTTATTCCTACAATACCTCTGAAGAGGGAAAAGGTTAAAAAAAAAATTGCATTATTGGTTGCAGTTCCTTGACTGTGTGCAAGTAAGTGACTGAAATGATGGGTTTAATTTGGAAGTTGTGGAGCTCAACAGGGTTAATCCTTCCTGCTGCCTTTCACCCTCTCTCTGGTCCTGGATCTCACTGTTGTGGAGGACATGGGCAATTTCTGAGTGATAGAAGGAATGTTTCAGGTTTTGGTCTGGCAGTGCAGGCAATTATACTGTCAAAAATCGATGGTTTTTTTCTAGATCCTCTCACAGAGCTTTTTTTGCCTTTCCTTTGTCCAACTGACACTAAATTAAATAAATTTTAAAATATGAATAGCAATGACATGCCAAGGCCCAACTCTATTAGGGCTGAAAGGAGTCCAGCTTCACTGACTGCAGTGTCAGCACCAGATTTAAGGCTGTGTTGGTAAGGAATGAACTGGTCTGAGATGACTTCTGTTTATCACAGCAGTTCTCCTCTATGAAAGCAGGAGTAGATGGAGAAAAATCAGCTCTGTGTTTTTAGACTTTGCGGGACTGATAATGTGGTTAATGTTTTAAAGAATGCAGAGGACACCTTTTTTGTAATTTAACCTTCCTCACTTTATTTTGTGACACCATGTACCTTTGGCATTTGATGAAGGTCCATTGTAAATGTGAGAACTAAGCAGCTTGTTAGGTAAAATCTCTTTTTTTCTCATTAGAAGAGTAAACTGAAACTGTTCTGCCTAATGCCAGAGTAGATGTAACCAATCCTGTATCCTTTGCATGTAGGTCAGTCAGAGGGACAATTCAGCACTGGATCCCATTATCCATGGGTTGAAGGGCGTTGTACATCATGGTAAGTAGCTGCTTAAACTTTCTACTTGTTGGGAAGGGGAGAGGGGCAGAAATATTGTCCTTAAGGGATCAAGTCACCCCTGGAAGGACACAGTGAACCTACACATTCCTCACTCACCGATGTTTAAGGGCATCACAGCCATTATTTGATTGGTAAAGATCAGAGTCATTTGTTACCTGAGAATGGTTTGGGGTGAACAGTAAACAATTTGTTTCTTTTCAGTCAGTGCTCCAGAATGCATAAGTTATCAATCACAACCTGCTGCAATCTATCATTTGTATTAGAACTTTGAAGGCAGCCTGGATACTTCACTCTGTTATTTATCTTCTGTTTGCTCTAAAAATACACCTCTCTGAAGTTTCTATTTGTTAATAAATTATTTGTCTTTCAAATTTAGGGAACTGATAATGAAACAGAAAATTAACTATCTATGAAAATTAATTAAACTTTGCAGCAGATGAACATCTTTCTAATGCTGGCATAAATACAATAATTCAGCTGTTCTGATGCATATACCTATTATCCTTGAACTTATAGCAGGTACTAAAATAAATATTAATATATTTTATACTTTTATAACCAATCTTTTACTTGGGAATTTTCCTGAAGCCTTACCATAGGTAATGCATCATCAGCAATGACATCAAGATGCTCCAGTTCCCAAAGTACTCTTGTCAGGTTCTAAAATAATGATTTGTAAAGTTTTAATAATCTCATTGTAATTCAAAAGGCATCTGCTGGAATGGTGCTCAGTGCAATAATAAATCTCTGTTCCATCTATAGTGCTGTGATAAAACATCTTTGCACCTTTTCTGAGGATTGTCTTTAGACATTAGCTATGCTGTAGAGCTTAACAGACACTTTTTTTTCTCTTGACTGCAAACCTAAAACTAGTTGACAGTGTTAGATTAAAACAAATAGGAATTTGGATTAATTGTTCTCCTTTCAGAATCATTTAACTTTGCAACTGGGAAGGCCTATAAATCCAAACACAGTGAAAAATGGGTTAAATTATAATATGCCATAAAGTCCTTCATTTAGAGAATTTTGCTTGGGTTTTGCTGCTTATATATTGCAGTGTTCTGGTGTGAAATAAAAACAACACACTGAGCTGAAAAACTGGTGTGGTGTTCCACAAAAATAGAAGTTATTACCTCGCTACTGCTGGATAACAAAACATGCCAGCAAAAGCAAAGCTGGGATGCTTTAGGCTGCAAGGTTTTTTCGATGTCTGTGTAATTTGGCACTGCAGCCAAGCTGCCATTTGACTGGGCTGGGATCTCCTTTTAGTTTTGTTCTTTACCTGCTTTCTATTCCAAGACCGCCAACCCCCTGCAAGCACACAGTGTTTTAGCCACCTCATCAGATTTTTCTGCTCCTTGTCTTGCTCCTCACAGACAAAACAGCCACTCATGGATAATCACACCAGTGTCTCCTAAGAGGATTATTCCATTCCCAAAATTAATTGTTTGGGTAGGATGTGACTGGTCCCGAGGCTGTGATTCCCTGCCCACATAATGATCACTCCATCTCTGTGCTGTCTTACCCACAGCAAAATCTGGGTGGATAAAAGGAGTTTATTTTTGTTTTGCACACAATGCACAGAAGTCTGCTAGTGTTTCAAGTAAAGGAAATCACTTGATATATTTCAGTAGCTTGTTTCCTTTTCAAAACATTAAGGAGGAAAAAGAGGAAAATCATGCTTTCCTTCCTGTTTCAAAGGCCCTGATTAAAGGCCTTTTCTAAGGCTCTTTTGGTGGTTAGAGTAAAGGAATTTCCTCCTGCAAAGCAGTTGTTGAAAGAGATCGTTCTCTTTAACTTAAATATTGATAGAATGCGTCAGTGAAGAATTCTCATATCATATCTCTCTTTTAATGTTATTATATAGAATAATAGTAAAGATGTGAGGGTTTTATTCCAGATTCTCACATTTGTTTTCTTGATGTGATTTACTTACATCTTACATGAGCACAGTTTTATGAATTTATCTGAAAAGCTTCTTCCTGTCTTCCATTTGTCTGCATTCAACTGGGACCCTAAGGCAACATGGACTTTTTTGGCTCAAATACAGTGGAAAACTCTTGTGGCTTTTGAATAAAGTGGTTGGATCAAGCAGGAATCCAACAAAAGAAGGCAAAATTGAAACCTTAAGTTTCTTTGCATTTTATAACGTTTCCGTTACCATTTTGGTTTTAGGTGGTTGTCACAATACAGAGGCACATACATATAATGTAAAAATTAAGAATATATACAAACGTTGAGTTTTTCTTGTCCCTCTCCCTCCATCTGGCAGAGCAAACTCATTCAGTTTTCAGCATGGGAATGGCACACCCACACAAACCCTCATCATCCTCATTTTGTCATTTACTAGAAGTGGCTGTGTGGGGTCTCCAGTCTGCACCACACTGTACAGGGCTCCCACACTGGCCTGTCCCCAGAGTGGTGACAAATCTGGTACCACTCAGGTGGATAGAGAGATGGTACTCATGATCGATGAGCTGGGGCTTTTTAATTTTTTTGTATGTTTTTCTTTTTTTATTGTGGAGTTCTTGTATTCTTATATTGCCCTTCCAGGGGTATGGAAACATTTCCAAAGTCAGAAGTACTTTCTGTAGAAGCAAAAGCAATTTTTGCTTGATATTTCATCAGGGATTTGAATTACGTACTAATTTGATGGAACATAAATAATTGTGCCCTTCACAGTGTCACCAGCTTAGTAACAATGATAGAGAAACATACACATAAAAATCAATACAGGCTTAGTTGCTACTTAGTTGATTTTGTTTCCTCATCTCCAGGCATAATTTTGTAGAATCTTAATGGCCATATTAAACTTAATTTTACATGAGGAACCATATAAAGTTTCTTAGCTGGAGGGGAAACCATGCTGTACCAAACTGCCAAGTGATGTCTGGATCTATGATGCTGCTTTGGGGTTTGCCCCATGTTCTTCCTGCTGGACAGGATGTTCCCACACCTCTCCCCTGCTCCTGCATCTGCCCTCGAAGAGCAGCATGGGAACACCAAGGAGGCTCTTACAGGAACTGTCAAATGCTTGATGCAGATTTTAAAACTTGCTTTTGGTTTTGTGCTCTGGCAAGGATTTGTCACACCTCCCACCAGCCAGGTGCTTGCTCTTCTCACTGCTGCTTTCCCTGCCCCAGGGCACATGGGGAGCCCAGCCAGGACGGACAGCTGGGAGTGGGCAGCCCTCCCTGGAGAAGGGATGGGGTACAGACAGGTGGGATTTGGATTTTCTGGTGCTGACTTGCCAGTATTGTTCAGCTCTGATGGCTGGGGGTCTTTTTTAGCTCCTCTACAAATGATTTTCTCATCGTGAAAGCTGCTGGGAAGGATCTTTCAGCAGTGCTGGTCCTGGCAAGACAGATGATGCCTCTTGATCATTGAAGTTGGATCATAGGTAAAAAAAGTCACTGGTGCCTGGCTGTGACTGCACCACACTTGGGGCTGTCTTGGTGCTGCACATCTGACTTTGCTGCCCGTTTTGCTGCCCATGTGCTCAGCTGGTGCCCTGCCCTGAGCCCCTCTCTGCTCCTCATCCTTCATGATGCTGCTGATTGCAGGCCAGGAGCTGCTCTTGTGCAAGGGCTGAGGAGGCTGGTGAAGCCTCAGAGGGAATGATTGTGCTCTTGTGGGAATAGGAGACTGTGAAATACCAGGTTATGTGTTATACAGTTGATTTGCATTAAAATAGCTATGAAAGCTTTTGCCTGCCACACGTTCCAGCAAGGTCTCAGAGGAGCACGTGGCAGGATGCAGCTATTGCACAGAAACATTGCTTTTCCCACCTTTGCTGTCTTTGGTTTGCCCTTTTTGGCTTCTCTTAGAGAAGCCTTTTCCTTGTTTTTACCAGCTGCCTGGAAAGCATTAAAATGAGCCTTCTTCCTTGATGTCAGTCCTGGGGCAGCACCCAGTGCTGGAGGCTGTGTGACATTCACCTTTTCCCAGCCTGGCATGGGCGCTCTGCACAGGACCACAGTCCTGTTTTACAGCGCAGGCAAAATGTTGTCAGAGGGGACAGCAGCCCACACTACCCCAGGCCCCTGGAAAAGATTTCAGGGTGGTGGAAACTATGTTTTTGTCCCTCTGTCCTGTCCTCTGTGGCTGTCATCAAGAATCTACACTGATCAGCAGGAAATTATTAGAGCACAAATAAATTACCACAGCAGAAAAGGCTCAGTGTCACAAAAATGGGGCTCTTATTCCCTTCCTTGTCAAAAGAGAGCTCTGAAAATCAAAGTGCTACCAGATCAAAAGCTTAGGTACAAAGTGAATCAATGGCATCTGTTGCTTGTTTGTGAACGTGAGGTGGGGTGAGGGGAGGAAAGGAACCTTTGTTTATTTAAAAGGGAGGTTGGAAAAAAGTCTTAAAAAGCTGTAATTGGAGCCCAGCATGGAGCAGAGTGAAGTCTTGGATCTCCCTTGAGATGGGACGGAAGTGGTCAGACAAGTGATTACGAAAATTTCTGGTCCTCCTGGAGAGGACTTACCAAAATACAGTGGAAACAACTGTTTTAACAATGAAAAAGGATAGAGAATAAATATGTTGCACATCTCGCTAGTTGTCCTAGGTGAAAAATCAGTGAATAACCTGTTAAAAATAAATCAACACTAAAAAAGAAACAATCTAGACGGTGTTAGTTACCCTGTGGACGTATCACAGCAGAAGGCATAATAACAAGAAAACACCATTAGCACCATGACACGTTTTTTCTTTTGTTTTGAAATTCACCCATAACACCGCCCCACAAGCTGTTTGCCTTCTGCACCAAATATCGTGGGGTTGTAGAGAAGAAGGATGGGGGAGAGGGGTGAAGGTGAGATGTGATACCGTGGGACCTCATCTTTGAAAGTAAAACTTTGAAGAAAGCAGCAGCTCAATTTGGAACAAGGAAGGGCCATCAAAGGGAGGGCAGCACCATACCTTAAGCTGAGAAGGAAACGTGGAGGAGCATTTCTTTTTCCTCGGGGATGAGCTGGATATATTCTTTTGTTTTCTGATCTGTTCTTGTGTTCACAGTCAGAGTAGCCCTGTGAAAGGGGCCAGGACACGATTGCTGTGGAGCAAAGGGGAGGAGGAGGGAAATGGGAAATGAAGATGAGAGCAGAGGTGATAAGTTCACACCTTTATATAGGGCAGCTCTGTGCACAGCTGCAGGGGTTTGCATCATATAAAGGAATAAACGGTGGAAGTGTTGGAAATCTCTGGTCCTTCACCTGTCTGCTATGCAGAAAGCAGTGCTGGTCATGGCTGAGTAAAGACCAGCAAGCTGACAGAATTAATAGATTGCACAGTAAAACTAATTCAAACTAGCAAAAAAGATTGCACTTATAAAAGTTAAGAATTAAAGCTGATGCTGAATGTGAACAAATCATCTGCAGGGAGTAGGAGTTGGGTACTGTGCTGGTGGGTTTGGGGGATGTTCACTGCCAAATTAGGGGTAGAGAAGTCTGAGAACGTGTGGTTTTGCTCTGGCTCTGCTGGAGCAGATGTGAACAATCCATGCTCCTCTGGGCACTTCTACTTCACTTTAGCATCTGCCAGGGTCCAACTTTTTCCAGGGATCCTCGTCTCCTCTAAACTTTGTCATAGTTTCTTTTTCCTCCTGTTGCTGGTGCTTTTTCTGTATTTCTGAGTTTCCTTGCCTGTCCAGCCTCATGTACCTCTGCCTCAGGGTTAGGTTTTGTGAAACTTGGACAAGTCTGATCCCAGTCTAGGATGCCAACAGCTGCTCTGCATCAGCACTGCTTAAGCATGAAAGGTTCAGAATAACATTTTCCTTCTTTAAAGAGTTAAGACCTCTTCTCTGCAACTAAACCTTTCCTCCTAAGCTGTTTTAAGAAAGAGAGTGAGAAAAATTAAGCCTGAGACCAGCACGTGGCATGGAAATGGGTTTTTTGTGAATAAGAGACTTGCCTTTTTTATTCCTTCCTCCTGGTTTTTTGTACCTCTCACTGGTTGTCTCAGATTAAATTAGTCTGCAGGACTGTGTTATTATCTCACTTCCCTCCTCCCTGCCATGCTGTGCTTTCTGTGTCCTTACAGCTCCTTGCATTGCTCAGCAGAGGCTCTTTAAAAAAAAAAAATCCTAAATAAAAGTGAGAAAAATAATTGCACAATAAATGACAAGAATTACCCTGAGTACGGAGGACTGTCAGACACTGCTCTTCCTGCAGGATTTACACAGCAAGCACTCATTTGATGATCCTTTCACTTAAAGTAATATATAACATTTGTAATCTCATCTTTAAAATCTCCCCCATGAGTCTGGTCCTTGGCTGTGCTTTGCTGCCTGCTTTATCTGGGAAGTTCTGGCTCAGTGGGTGTGCGACGTGATGTCCTTTTGATTATTTTTTGTGTGTTTGCTTTTCAAAAGTTTGAATGCAGAAGCTTTAGAATGTCTTGGCTCATTGTGAAAATGAAATTGGCAATAACATTGTTTAACAAATTTGGGAGACTTTCAAAGCTCTTCATATTGGTATTGCAGATTTCAGTTATTCAAAGTGTAGCTGGGTACCTATCAGGCACTGCACATACGTTAATTTTGGAGATAAGCTCATTTAAAGATATTGTTTTCAATGCAGCCAAGTTCCTGTTTTCTTACAGAAAATCATGATGAAAGTCCCAAAGCATTCCATGAGATATAAATGGACTTTGCATATACTTATTTTCTTGTGATGTCCAATCCAAATTCCTGTTAGATTTTAAAGAGTTCTGATCACAGATAGTTGTATGCTGTTTACCTGCATATCTCAAGAAGCCTCTTACTCCAGTAATTTGGTTAAAATTCAGGTCTATCTTTATCCAGTGATTCACAGACTGTATTTTAGCAAGTCAGTCCTTGAAGGCAAAATGTTCAAATGATGACTCTTTCAATATAATATTCATTGGCACCAGCTTGTGAAAACTGCAATAGTTGGTGGAGATCCACTGCTGGTATCTGGTTTAAGAGCTGATTTTTTCCTCTGCTCAGTAAACTATTGTGCACAATTTAGTATTAGTTTAGACCTAGTGGTGGTGACTTGACAAAGAGTGTAAATAGGTCAGGCTTTTAAAGCATGTCTGCAGTTGCTCTGCCTTTGGGTCAGGTTGTACAGAAAATGGCTCTTTGTCCCACACAAAATGTTGGGAATATTTTTCAGCCCAAAGAAAGAATATGCTGGGTGTGACTTTTCACATTGCTGTTGTGAGAGACAGACCAAGAGGCAGATGTGAATGTAGTATGAGAAGGTCAAATATGTTACCAGCTGGCTCAGTTAATTGTTTTTTGTGAATGTAAGAGTTGAAATACAATATTGTCCTTTCATACTGTGGAACACTTAGTGTTTTAAATGCCACATTCATTGTCTTAATGGTCAACAATGAATCTGTGGTGCTTGCTATTTTTACCTTTGAGGAATTAGAGTGAACATGTTTTTCCGAGCCTTAGTGCTGTAAACAAATCATTGCTGTTTGCTACCTGTGCATAAACCTGCATTAGTAGGGTGATGTTTTGGATGCTGCTCTTTGCTGCATCTCCTGGGAGCACTGGAGGCAGCAGCAGTTATTGTTCTTTCCCAGGGGAATGCTCTGTGTTTCGAGGGCCTGTCTTCAAGGGTAGATCTCTGGGGCTCTGCTTACCTGGTTGTTTATATTTCTATTTGGGTGCTCAGGTGCTGAGATGGGAGGAGGACAAGGAGCAGCAGAAGAGAGCATTGCAGGGCTCTGGTTTATGTGTGAGAGCGAGAAGGTGGCTCATGGGTCAGTTTTGCAGCATTGATTGCAGTGACTCACAGGTGTTTGCAGGTGAAGACATTTGCTTTGCTGTCTGTTATTGGTTTTGTCTGCCAGTTATTTCCTAGTACTTGTCAGCAAACACTGTCTCATCAATCATGTAGTTTCCAGCCTTTTCCGCTTTCTTACTCCTAGAAACTCCTCACTCCTCTCAGTCTGTTCCCAGCCTCCTGGGCAGACACAGTTCGTGCCCATCCCAGGCACTGTAAATGGGAAACAGGAGCTGGTAATAAAAGACAGTAAAGAAAGGCTTGTTATTATTTCCAGCCTTGTTCTTTTTCATTTAGTAGGAACTATATATACATACACGTGTGTGTGTCATCTTGCTTTTACATGTCTTAAACTTGCATTCTGATATTTAGACTAGCCTTCTGATGTTTTGGAACTCTGAGATGAGTTCCCTCACTCTTTCATGTAAATAAGAAAATGTTTACATTCCTTTGCTCTGAGAGGAGCATTTGAGTGATTGGGATGTTCACCAATCCGAGTGGATGAGGTGACATGCCTCTGGCCAATACTTGGCCATCTATATACGGTGTATATAAATGGAGTCAGAAATTTGAATAAAGAGAATTCTTGCATGCTGACCCCAGACCTGTTCTGCCTCGTCCTTTCCAAACTCCACGAATGCTGCACCAATAGTGCAACATGTGTGTGTATATATATGTATATATAAAAAATATTTCTATGATAATCAGTGAATGCTCTTGCTTAGCCTGAAAATTATTCTCGTTACAGTTTTACCAATAAAAATAACTGAATTAATGTTGAAATCTTTAAAATTATATGACTTCAAAATGTCATTTTCAAAACTGTCTCAAGCTCTTAGGAACTTTAATTTCGTGGCATTTACTGCTTCAGTGTGCTCTTGAAAGATATGGTGGGCAGGCACTTGAGTTTCGAAGTCCCTTTTTCTTTAAGCTTCATATGAAGATCTTTGTGACTCCGATTTCTAAAACTCTGCGCCATGCATCTAGATGGCAAGCCATACAAAAGAATGATATGTTTTCAAAAGTGTTACATTATTAAAGCATAATCAATTGATTATCATCTATTTTAGTAGTAATTTTAATCCAATTATATGTATTTTTTCATTTTAATCTTTGGTATTCATTAATGAAAACTTAGAGCGTTGCTCGTAGCCATGAAAAATTAGATCGAGTACACCCTGCCCTACTTAAACTGTGTATTAGCGAAGCTACTTTTTACTTGAGAAATACTCTTTTGCACAGCTGACTATGACTTCCCAAGTGCTTAGGAGAAAACCCTCCCTAATTGATAACCAAAAATTAATCATAGCTGGATACTTCCAGTTTGCATTCAAATAAGGTATTTCTCTGTCTAAATAAGCTTCCTTTACTTGATTATTCATATTGTAGTTCAAAATGTTTAAAAATGAAAGACAGAGTTGGATGAAATGTAGACTACTTAATACAGTGTGTATTTAATATAAAAGTTATGCATTATTCATTTTTGTAATTTGAATAACTTTGAATTTAGCATCCCTGTTCTTCATCTTTTCCTTTGATGAACAATTAATTATTAAAATATAATATTGTCAGCATATGGCACAAAAATCCTTGAAAGTGTAAAATGAGCTTCCTTCTCCTGCCATCCTTTGATAAAGGGATATCATATTTGTGGTTTTGCACAGAGCCTTTTTGCAGCATCCTGAGTGATTCCATCACTGTCATCAAAAGGTTACAAAAGTTAGAAAGAGTTAAATTGTTAATTTTAACTGCAACATTTTTTCTTAAATTGGAGAGGAAAGCACTTTTCAAGATGTGCCTCTGCCTCCCAGCTCTTTTATGTATAGTTATTGGCTGTTGATGCAGGGGATGTTGGTGTATTCAAACGCTCTTGGGGATTCATTGTGGCCCACTGTGTGCTGAGTGCTGATAGAGAGAGACAGCTCTGAAACAGAAATCCAGTGTCAAGGTTCATGTACTGCATTTGGAAATCAAGTCCTGTGACTGAGTTTCTAGTTTTTCTAACCAAGTTTTTCTTCATAAAAATGAGCCAATCAAATTAAATGTGACCTTTTGCTGTGATTATGAATTCTTGATTAGAATCTCTTTGAACTTTGGCCAATCACATATATTTTAGTATTTATTATTTAAGCGTGCTTTTTGTCACAGGTGTGCTATGACAAGGAAAAAATGTGAATTATTATTTGTTTACTTCCTTTTTGGAGATGCAGATGTGGTCAAAATCTACTTGGATTAGAAGGAAAGGAATTGTTCACCAAGAGGTTGAAGTATTGCCTTGGCTTTAATAGAATTACTCATTTGGAGTGCTAAAAGTTAAGAAAACATCACAGACCTGTTGATACTGTGCAGAAAATAGAAGATACCTGAAGTGTATGTATCATTGGCATTGTGCAGCAGCAGTGGAGTTAAAAAAATTCCCTGGTTATCAGACTGCTGCTAAGAGGTTTAGCAACTCCTGATTTGATCAAGACTTCTAGAAGACTGTGGGATGCTGTGGAGGTGAATTCTGCAGGCTTCATCCTATTTGGAAGACATGTGGCAATCACCAGCCCACTTGCTTCTCCCTTTTGTTGGGGTGGGGAGGGGGTGGCAGTGGGTTTGCTCAGCAGCTCTGGTGGGACAGAAAAAAGAGTTCCCTCTGCCCAAGTGTGGACTCCTGTTTGAGGCATGCAGGATATTGAAAGTAAGAATAGAGATGTTCAAGAGAGCCGCTGTGTCAGCCTGCCTGAGGCAGTGAGCACCTTTGCACAGGCTGAGAGGGCACTTCAGCCTCTGAGTCAACATGAATTGCAGAGGATAAATGCTCAGGGGTGCCAGGGAAATTGCCTTGCCTGCAGCTGTTCCCTCCTTTTGTTTATTTATTTTTCTTCATGGTGTTAAATATTACCAGCTTGTCACTGTTACTTGCGGGTGAATGCTTCCAGGGCTTAGGTCTGCATTTCAGGCTGTCCAGGGAGATGCTCAGAGTAAAAAAGATTTGTCCCCAGACTGCTGGAGCCTAGGAAGGACTTTCTTGGATTTGGGAGAAGGGGCAGCAGTTCTACCTGTGAAACCTGCTTGTGGTGCAGTGCTGGCTGTGTCTGGCAGCACCCTGGCAGTGCCAGCGTTGGTGGGTGCAGGCGTGAGTAAGCACTGCTGGGATGTTGCTTTGAGCACCACATTGAGCTTCAGCAGTGTCCTGTGTCCCTGCTCCTCAGAGCAGCTGCCTGGCAGCTCCCAGAGAAGTTTCTCTGAGCAGCATGGCTCTGCCTCCTCCATCTCAGCTCACTGAGGGTTTGACTCTGCTCCTGCATCCCTTTCTGCCCCTGGCAGAGATGGGACAGATACAGTGCCCGATGTTCTTTGATCAGGCAGCAGCACACAGGACCACTGGGCCTGGCTGGGTCCCACTGGGTCCTTCTTGCTGCTGCTGAGCTGGAGAGCCATGTACTGAGTGCTGGAACCATTGACTGCATGTACAGAATGCTGAACATTGACTGTTTCTGTACTGACAAAAACCAGTGAGGTAGCAAGTGCCTTTCACACCTGCACACGTTCAGATTAGGAGGGTGTGTGTTTGGGATGAGGCTGACTAGCATTTTGGCTGCTCTTTTAAGAAACCACTCATCAGCTCTAACAGAGGGTTTCCATTTTTTATTACATATATGGTAAAATATGTTGTTGCCATTACACCTTGTTAGGCTGCCTAGCAATGTGATGTCTGTTTTAAAGACACGTTTAAAAAAAAGTGTAATCCTGCTTGTCAATCTTCCCCGCAGAGAAGGAGACCTTTCTGGATCCCTTTGTGCTGAGGGAACTTCTGCCAACATCACTGGGGAGCTACTACCGCTACACAGGTTCCCTGACTACTCCTCCCTGCAGCGAGATCGTGGAGTGGATCGTTTTTCGGAAGCCTGTGCCCATTTCTTACCATCAGGTGTGTTTGTTTTGTCAGTGAAGCCCATCTCTTAATTCGCCCTCCCTAAGACAGCGTTTTCAAAACGCACCGGTTTAATTTGGAGAACACAAATTTTTCTGTTGACAAAAAAGGAAGTGTCGGTGATTTTTTTTATTCTCTTAAGTAATATTGTTTCTGAACAGGAGCCATCAGTCTTGAGAAGACAGTACAGCATGAAACCGGGTTTCCTTTCAATGATTTATTTCATATTGTTTTTGTTAAGATTAAATTAAGCTATGGTGTAAATAGTTACATAGAGTTCCCTTTTATTCTTTTTAATTGAAACTTTCTTTTCAAAGTGAAGTGAATGATTTCAGTTCTGCTCAGATTTAGTAATTTGAACTAATTACATTAGAAAAGACATCTTTCCATTAATTCTCCATGCTTAACTGTTTTTACAACACAGTGAAGCTGCCATTATGTGCTCAGCGAGCTGGTGCACAAATCTTTAAAATTAGTACATAGCAGCTTTTAATGCAAATAGACACAACGTCTGGAGTTTGAAGAATTATCCTGATAAAGCAATGTCTAGATGAAGTCAAATGTTTGCCAATTCAGTGTATTTTGACATTGTAAGACTGTGGCCTCTAGAAAGCCAACCTGCTGGACTTTGTCTTGCCTCTTATTCATCTGTCATAAGCCATTGAAAACAAACATTTTACATTATTAATTCTGTGAAGTGCATGTGAACAGTTCACTGGGTGATCCTGACTAAGAGATATGCTCGAAGGTTTCAGAAGTACGGAAGGCACTTCCCATACCCTGCTCCAGGCTTTTTTTCCTGTTTTCTAGATCTCATTGCTTCTCCCATACATTCTTTCATCTTTTTTTGACAGTTTGTGTTCAAAGTTGCAGTGCTTCAGCTGAGACCCTCCAGAGGCTGAGGGACATGTCAGGATTCATGTCTCCAGCCACTCATCCTGGTGTTATTTTGCCTGTTTCACAGAAGTGTGATGGTACTGCCCGTGTTCAGCTCCTGGTCAGCAGGAACCCTTTTGCTGGAGGCTTTCCCTGGAGTTCTCTGGCAGTGCTGAGCACATTGTGCCCCCAGGCAGCCCCCGGTTCTGGCTGGAGCCTGGGACTCTGCACATGGTCCCGTTTGAATCAGACCCCTTGTCTTTTTCAGGCTATTTCTCTAATTGTCGAGATCATTTTGAATTCTGTCCTTGCCTGCAGGATTCTTGCAATCCCTTGTAGCTTTTCACTACATCAATAACTTTACTGTTTATTATTTGGTGGCTGCAAGGCCTGGCCCATGCTCAGTTTTATACCCTGTATGCACATCAGGTGGATCACGACTTCTTTTTTCTTTTTTAACAAATGCAGATAAAACAGTAAATATCAGTTTTGCCCATTGGTATAAAGGTACTTTATCCTGGCATAGCTCCTTTCCTGTGCTGTACAGAAGTAACTGTTCCAAAACAAGCCTTTAAAATTTGGCATTGTGCTGCTCTGTGCATGTGTGTGTGGTTGAAGGGCTGGGAATTCTGTGTGTAGACAGACTTTCATTGATACTACAACACATGTGGAATAAATAATAGTATTCCCCCCTCCCTGGTAGCTCTAGATGTGTGTGTTTCAAGAGCCACCCTGCCACTGCTATGATTATTATTTGTTCCTCTAATAGAAACAGTGTAACATAATCCATTGCCATAGTTTAACCTTCTTTATCACAAACCCCATGAAGCAGCCTGTAATCCCAGAGGACAACAGTGATATTGTTTAAGCTTTGTTGCTGTTTCAATTAAATTCCTGCTTTTGTGCAAAATACCTTGCTGGAAAAAGGACAGTAGTGAAGTGGTCCATTTGTGGAGGCTTCTCTATTTTATTTGCAGTCCTCCATCATCATCATCTGCCCTGATAATTAGACAACAACAGGACAAGCTGTGTCACCCTGTGGATGCATTGTAAAGCTAAGTGCATTCAATGACCCAAAGCACGGCATTATCTCTCGTAATGCATACCTCAGAGTAGCTCATTGTGCTTGTAACAGTTGCAGTATTTTTAATTGCCATTTGTATAGCCAATCCTTAGAAAACTACACATCAGGCTTTAATGGTTTGTAATAGCATGACTCAGGGTTTTAGATCAGGTTTCCCTGTATCTACAATAGTCTTACAAGAGCTTTTAATTTCTTCTTCTGAACAGGGGCTCTTGTACTCCTTGAAGAGCATGAATGTAGCTCCTTGACTGCAGATCTTAGAATATTATTTTTTTCTGGCAGCTGTAGATAAATTAATTTCTCATTTGTCATAGATAATATTTTTATAGTGAAAGTGAGGTTGAAATGGCTTATATATACTTCAACACATAAAAAGTGGAAGGTTAAAAATCATGTTTGAATTGGCAGTTGTTAAAATGCAATTATACCTCCCCAAGGTAGCATGGCAGAAGAAAATATTTTAAAAGTTCTCTCTGAAAGTTTAAAAATTCAATTAATGTCACAGATGTCTAAGCCTAGAGACTTGACTTCAGAGAAGGAGTTACTACCTAAGTTCTTGCACTTTCATAAAGTCACCTTTATATAAAACACCTTTTTTTATAAAGCCCTGTTAGCTGGCTTCATCAAAACTGCTTCCACTGCATGAAGTGCAAAAGGTATGTAAATAAGCACAAGAGTTTTGATCTGTGCTTTTATAGAAGGGTGTAGCAAGATCATGTGTTGTGGGGGGGTTTGAAGGCAAAAATGTAAGTCAATCCTTTTACCCCCTTCTTAATCCATCCTCCTATGCTTTTGAGGAGGTCCTGCTAATAATTAGGAAATGGTTTTTATAATTTTTCAAGATGTTTCTCTGAAAGAAACGAAAACAGAATAGCGTTGGGATCCTGGGAATAAGGCATTAATATAAGATGCAGAAAAAAAGTACAATTCAAATCCCAGCATCTGCACCTGCAAGCCTGGAAGCAGCACCTGAGCTCTGGAAGTGCCACCTGAGCTCCCTGCCTGCAATGGGAACTGGTCATTGGTGGTCACCCCTCCCTGCTCATCCCCTGCTGTCTCTCTGCTGAAGGAGGCTCAGATTTGAAGGGAAATTAAATAATGCTAGTGGGTGCCTCATGAGTCAGTGGAGGATGCTTAACTGCTCTGTTACACACTTTGATTATTTTTACCAGCTTTATCAATTGATGCTGTCATGATATTTTTTCCAATTTTAAGGTTTGGGGCTCACATGCTTCTCCAGAGCTTTTAGAGCAGACACACTTAATGAAAAATGTGTAAGTTTTGGTGACCTGTCATTAAGTTATGAATGTTACTCAAGTCCCTTTTTGAAGTCCTGGGTCAGATTTTGTGCTCCCAAAATCCATACTATCAATATGTGTAACTGATGTGATGCAAACAGTATCAGGACTGATTTCTTCTCTGCTCTGTCTTGGCCAGTTTTTCCAGCAGCAGCATAATTAATTCTAGTTTTTGTGCTGAATGATAACAAGGTAACACTAAATGCTGTACCTACCTTGATAGCTGGGAGAAAAATATTGGCTGAAAATATTTTCAACTTAGTTTGCTAGATTTTTTTTTTTCTAAGAAACACTAAGGTACGAAGTAACAGAAAAGTTTTCCAATTACAGTTCTTTCTTGCAGGTTAGTACGTTTTCTTATAAATAGCTCAGATCTGAATCCAACAGAAGAAACTTATTCCCAGAGGAGTATATGCTAGCTGTGCCTAAAAGTGCTGCGCGAGCTGTCTGTGAAGCTTAGCCTGGCAGCTAAACTTCGTAAGGTATTCAGAGATAAGGAAGCATTGCCTTATCCAGGAGAAAGCTCTTGGTGTGGAATGACCTGGAAGCACTTTCTGACGTGATACTGTGAAACAAAACAGTGCCAGAGGAGGGATTGGCAAGGCTGTGTCAGACACAAAAGGGATCTTAAGGGCGAGTGTTTCTTTGCCAATGACAGATGTCCCCAGGTTGTAGAAGGCCTTCTCCCATGTTGGGCAGGATAAGCCCTGTGCTGAGATAAGGTGGTTGGCAATAATTTCAGTGGGCAGTCTGACTTCCCCTGTGGTTTTATCAGTCTTGGCATCAACGTTTTACTTCCTTCCATTTTGCTGTCTTATCAGCCACCCGGATTTCACCACATTGTTTTTCTAATTAATATCCCTTCTCTCTCCTGCCATGATGGCTGGGATCAGCTGGAGGCATTTTACTCCATCTTCACCACTGAGCAGCAAGACCATGTCAAGTCTGTGGAGTACCTGAGGAATAACTTCCGACCACAGCAAAGCCTGAACAACAGGAAGGTATCCAAGTCTGCTGTGAAGGATGCTTGGAACCAAGATATGACAGACATCTTGGAAAATCCACTCGGCACAGAAGCTTCCAAAGGTAGATTATACTTTAGAATTTTACACTTGACTAATAGGAGATTTTTTCCAGGTCGTGCAGGCATTCCTTGTTGGTAAGTGTCAATAAATTAACTAATTCTGCTTATGCTGCAAATACCTGTAGAACTCACTGTCACAAGGTGCCATGACAATACACCCTTAGAATGTGTGGGTCTCAAAGCCACAAAATATGAATCTCAAACTGGCAGTGTCCCTGTTTCTGCCAACTGGCTGTAGGGCTCTGGAGATGCCAGACAGAAAGGGAAAACCGAAGTGCTAAGGTCAGAGGCAAAAATTCAGCCCCATTAGCACTGAGGCATTGGGTCTTTGAATGGAAATAGAGTATTCAGATGTGGTTATGGGTTTCCTTTCTCCAGTAACAAGACTTCTGAAGAACTGTCAACCTTTTAATTCAACGTTTGTATCAGTCTGTTGGTAATGGTGACAGGAGGAAAATAATCTCTTCCTTTTAGGCAGGTGATTTTCTAATGTCTTGCTGAAGTGTTTCATGTGCCTTTTTGTAGAGCAGCTGGCACTTGCTTCTGTCAGACACCGGATAATGAGCTGGAGGGAGGGGGGTGGAGGGAGGTTCCTGTTGCACTGGCACAGGCAGCCCTGGCTAGAGGAGCACATCAGAAATTCTGAGAGAAATGTGTTCTGGATAAAAAAAGACTAGAAATAAATATCATTTACTAGTTTTATTTGCCTTTATTTTATTGACTGGTGTTATTTATAGGTAGAAGAAATCACATCTACTTTCCAGTCTTCAGTCTTGTGAGCTGCTTGGTGCTTAACCAGTGGAGGTAAAAAGAAGAGAGGGGCAGTTTGCCAGAAGGAAACAGCTAAGCAGATTTACAAGCTTCCCTATTTTACCTGGCATTTTCACCTGGCCAGGCACAGAAAGTGCAGATTTTAGAGAATGTGAATCATGAAAACAGCTGCGTTCAGCAACCTCACCTTCCCAAGAGAGTGCTGGGAGAGTGTATTTCTCAGGGCTCATTATTCTCTGAGCGTGCTTATTTATATATATATATAATATACACGTACACAAACCTCATGAACAAGGCAGTCTTGGGACAGAGAATTTACATCAGAAGTGAGAAGGAGATCTTGGGAATGAAGAAACCCTGCTACGCTCAGATGCTCTGGCCCATAGTTTTCAATCAGTGTTGTAACAGCAACATGTGTCAGTAATTTCTTCAGTTATATCCTCTGTACATATTATTTACCCAGAACAGCGATGAAAGTTAATGATTTACATTATGTTAAAAGTGACAAAACTGACTGGTTTTTATTTTGAGTGCAGCCAAGGTACCTCTGATATAACATTCAAGGAGATTTAACTGCTTTGGCCACACGCCTGCATATTCCTCACCTTGCTGGATTGATTTTAAGATTATAAAGAATCTTGGGTTGATTTCACCACCACAGTAAATAACTGAAACCTACAATTTTGTCAGAGCATTACAAACGTTTAGGTCTATAGTTAATGGGCTGATCTTGAATTTGGTGCTGTTGAGACCAAAGGAGCTCCTTGAATAACCAGAAAGGTTCACCATGGCTTTGATCTTTAAGAACCAAACATACATGGCATAGTTATCATGAGGTGAGCCAGTCTTCAGGAGCAAGGGACCAGCACAGCCATTAGTCCCTGTTGATGTGGTTTGGTTCTTGGGGACTGGTTTTCTGAGCAGGTTCTCTATGGCTCCTCTGCCCTGATGTTCAGGTACCGTAATTCTCTGTGTTTGTTCCTGCCTGGGAATTTGAATTTGCCACAAGAGAGACCCTCGCATGGGGAACATGCATTTCCCGTGGTCTGACAACATTCAGCATGTCATCTAATGGCAGGGATGAGGCTAGAGTTGGTGATTTCTTCCTCTCCTCAGCTTTTGCTCTAAGGGGCTAATGCCTGGGCAGCTGGTCATTTTGTACCAGCTCTGTTAGCTTGTCACTTTCTGGGTTGTGTGCACACCAGGGGACACTGAAAATAGGTGCAGTTTTTTCATGAACTTAAGATAAATAGGTTGGTGCCGTGTTGCTAACACAAAATGGATTGTAGTATATCCTCCAAAGGTTACAGGGATGAGATATAGCTGTCTCAGAAATATGACAACATGGATGTTCCTGGCCCCTTTTTTGACAAAGGTGAACAGTGATGATGTGCCTGGTCCACTGCACATTCTGAACTACTGACATATAAATAAAATGTGTTGAAGTCATAATACTTGAGTGAAAGCAAAACCTGTTGTTTATTCAGCTAGTAAATATAGTACCACTTTATACAGTGTCACTCATGCAAAAGTACTGAGGAACCGAGTGCATGGAGTGCTTTCCAGCCAGACAGTCTTGCATACAAGTATAGAAGAGTGTGAGGTTAGCACAACAAATTTCTTTTATGCAGATTCTTCTGCATACCTCTTGGTTGCACCTCAACACTTCCCACATTGCATTAGGCAGTGTGACCAATGGCTGTCACATGTTGACTCTTGTCTGCCCTCCCTGTTCCTGGTTTGTGTGTTGTAGAAAAAGGCATGGTCACGAAAATGTGTCTTTTACTTGCTGCAAGGTGATATGGTTTGTGATGGTCCTCAGCTCTGCAGGGTAAGTTCGGGTATGTTTGTCGGTGTGAATTTTTGCAATTTGTTTCCTCTGTCACACTCTATTAAGTCTGTGGGCAGTATTGCTAATCTGGAAAACAGTGTAGCATTCATTATGTAAGCCTTTCTTGTTTTGGAGGAAAATGTGCCCAGAACAATTTGCATAATGTTCAGAATAATTTTCAGAATTCCCTGGTGAATAGGGGATTTCAGATCGACACAAAGCAGTGGTCCATTGGCAAATGTGCCATCCCGAACAGTTTGGGACGAGAGAGGAATGTCTTTACTCTGAGCTATCAAAGCTATCTCAGGTCACAGAACTGTGACCAGTAGCATAACCTGCAGATACACTGGAGGAAAACTTTCTCACTCTATACCAGTCCTCTGAGTATTTCCTTAGCAAAGCCCCAAAAGTGGTGGCATTTGGTAAACAAAACATCTTCTGGGAAAGGCTGTTTTAGGTCATTGCATCTGGATCCAGTTTGTTAACCACTATGAATGTTACCAGCCTTTTGCTTTGCAGTTACTCTCCTCTCCCTTCTCTTGTTTTAATTCAAAAGAGGCAATGAGGAGAGGAGCATTGTTTTCAATCATCAGAATACAAGATGGTCAAATACTTCAGCTAATTTGAAGTAGGACTAATTTTTCACTTACAAGTGAAAACTCCAGATTTCCTTTTGTGTCAGAGTTTAACAAGAAGAGTTTTCCTTTATTCTATTATCTCATTGCTTCCTCCTATTGGCAAAAGCTGATTTAAAACAGTTCTCTGGAGGACTGCGTGAATGCCTGGAATAAAAGCATGTGCATAAGACCTTTGCTGAATCAGAGCCCATGAGCTGAGCTTAACTTTTAAGTTGACCCTGGAGCTATTTCAAAAAAACATGCAGATGATGTTTAAAGATCTTATTTCTGAAATATACCATCCAGGTTAAATACTATTCAGCTATGTAATTGTAGCAACTGGTGAGTTGATAATAAACCCTTGTGCAATGATACCTTTTAAGAAGATAAAACTTTCAGGGATTCAAGCTGTACAGTGGATCATACTGTTAAATCAGGCAGATCATCATTTAGCAAGAGGGCTCACCCATGATGCAATACTAATGTATGTAAAGTTTTGAAAAGTTAGGGGTTCTCTAGAATGTAGACATTTTAAGCCAAGAATGCATTTGTAAAGCATTAATAAGATACTGTAATTATCAGTGACTGTGGCAGTGTCTGACTTTTTGGAAAGACAATCTATGTTAAAATTGCCTCCTTTCTTCTCTGGCCTGTCCTCTGTGGCTCAGGACTGTGTTGCTCTGTCACATCATATATTGTGCTCCTCCTGCAGCTCCTGGGCTGCTTTCAAGCAGCTCTGGTAGAGGGATTGCTAATTATTTATTGCTTTAATAGTGTACATTGCTCTTCAGGGCCAAACAGAATTCTTACACAAAAGTCCATCCAGTTGAAGGATCTGGGTCTGCAGGGGATCCTTTCTACTTTCACATGTTGCCCCATCAAGCAGAGCTGTATTTACAAAACATTACCTGCTTTAGTAAAGGTGTAGGCATGGAAACTCAGAAGGAAAAGGTGTTTCATTTCCTCGTTTCAGGAAGTAACCCATGTGCAACAGTACTTTCTCATTTTATTTTGCTGCTGATTACATCAAATGTTGTTTCTTTATGGGTTTTTTTTAACACTCAGAAAAACCCTTTAACCTTTCTGTCTCATTAAATGTGCTGCATGCCTTACAACACTTAAACAAGCATCCCATGTGAGGGGCTCTTGACATCAGAGTTTTCTTTCACAGATGCCTGATTACTTTCCCAAAGGTGTCTGATTACTCTTTGCTGGAGTCTCAAATGATGCTGTTTCCCATCAGTGGGATTTCGCCTCAGAGTACCATCTGTAATTATGATCCTACACTAAGTTAAATAATGAGCAGTCATAAATTCTCTCCAGTAAAACTTAGCTTTGGACTCTAAATTAGCAGCTGGGACATTTCTCTAGTACTGTACAGGTGATCATTTTCCTTACTGTTTTTTGTTATGTGGTGGCAATTCACAGTTTGGAAGTCCTTTTAACTTAATGCCACTAAAACATGGGTAGAAGATACTTGGATTTTCCTCCCTGCATGCCTTGTGCTGGAGGCATGGCTCAGGCCAGTGGCCTGCAGCCAAAGGTACTGCACTGCTCAAGCAAAGCAGTTTAGTTCTTCACCATTTCATGGCTCCTGATGTCAGAAAGGAGTCTACAGCCTTCTGTAAGGGGGTTGCCTTTCTGCACACCGTTGGAGTGCACCTCCCATGCAGCAGCATCCAAAGGTCCAGAGATTCAGTGCACTGACATCAACACTTGGAGGCAGATAGTCTAGAGCATTGGCAGCAGTGTTTCTGAATGAGGACAAGTTGTTTGTCTCATTTATAGCCTCTGTTATTACTCCCAGTAATTTGGCTTTGCTTTCCAAATGCCCATGTTTTATGAAAACTGTCTCAAAACAACTTTGCAGTCTCTTCATGCCCTCAGGTTCTCTCTGGGAGTCTAGAAGGAGTCTTAGACAGAGAAGTTCTGCTCTTGCAGAATGTCATTTTTATGTTTTGGTCAAACCTAAGTTAGTAAAAATACTTCTAGCATATCCAAAACAACAACAAAGTGAAGGTAAATTTAAAATGATCCTTTATTGAAAATTTAACTCAGGATGGCTAAAGCAAAATTTAGCTATTTTTTTTCTTTAAACATCTCAGGGAGAATGGAAATAAACAAGAACCTTTTAAAGTTAATTTACAGTATGTTTACCATTAACATTCTTTTTGTCCTTTGGAAGAATCTTGGAAGATTTCTTCATTGATTAACAACTCCTTCCTCGTTTCCTTGGACAAATGGGCTTTTCCTATTTGCTTTTTGATTTCATTTTGTTATGGAAGTTATCATTTCCCAATTCTCTTCCCCTTTAATCAGGTCAGCACCCTACTAGGAGTGGTGCAAATGAATTCATGTCTCATCATTAGGACTTCTGTTAGTGTAGCAGCCTGGCTTGGAGCAAAAGGTCACATTTGAGGGTGGTGACACTGTCCTGCTCATTGCTTGCCCTGCATCTTTGCAGTACAGACCTGCCTTTATGCTCCAAGTAAAGGTACTCACCTTCAGCTGCAAGAGTCTCTTTTTGAGCCTCAAGTGGCTGCTGAATGCACATTTTAGGCAGAAATCAGTGTGTTCCCTCTGCGTATTTCATCCCTTCCACCTCAGCCCTGTCTTGCTCTGCAGCACTGCCTGGGTCCTCGTGTATGCAGTTGTCTTGGAGAGTGTCCTGCAAAAGCAGGAAAGGACAGGCTTCTGCCTTCCAGAGGGTTTCAGGTCAGGTGGAACACAAAGCTTTTCGTTTAAAAATCTGACCTATTTTGAGGGGAATCAGATGCAAAAAGATGTGGTACTTATACCTGACACAGACCTCATGGTTCCCTTGCAGTGGCTCTGTTCTGCAGGACTCTGTTTTACACCTGTAGTAACTCTGTGTGGTTGTAATGTGAGGAGTGCATGTGTCTGGGACTGAATGTAGTAAACAACCTATCAACAGATTTATTAATAAGCACTAAGTCACTGCTTACACTCCTTCAGAGATTATAAAGGGTCCAAACCAACAGAGCAAGCGGAATTCAGTGTGAAAGTGTAGGTGTGGTTTGGGTTCACAGCTGCCACTAAAGCTGGAAGAGCTGAGCCTGATGATTTATTCCATTTACACCTGGAGGGAATTCCTTTCTGCACTGCCTACCTGCTGGCCCAGCTGTTCAGCCCACAGAAGTACTAATTTTAGTTTGAACCATGAGTGCCTGCAGCTCATCCTTTGTGCTGGAAAAAGCCTCCAGAAACTATGACAGGAAAGCTGCTTTTCTAATCTGATTTTGGGCATCCCACAGGCATGTATTGGGAGGCTCTACCAGCTGTATTGGCTTATCCCTCCTATGCTCCCCAGGCCAAACAGCCCTCACCAGAACATTAGGAAGGTCAGCTTGGCTAACATAACAAATATATACCCTTCTGGCAGGAAATCCTTATTTCTCCCCACTGATACCATTTGTGATCACTGAATGTGATCACACATGTGGCGCAAACACACTAAATAAGGGCACAGGTGTACATTTGTAACACAAGTCACCTTCTGTGTGCACACATGGATGTGTGCAATACAAACACAAAACTTGCAGGGCAGGTCTTTGTTGGACATCAGTTTAGCCCAGCATGGCATCTGATGGTGCAAGGCTGACCTGCACTGCTGAGGACTCAGATCACAGCTGTAGAAACAGAATTTGTGAATTATGTGAAATACTTAGGTGCAAACACACAGTCCATGCCTTTCAGTAAAACAGGATCTGTGATGCCATGGAAATTTAGGTGCGACAAAGCCATGCAGGTATTAATCCAAATTTTGGTTGTGTGTACACTTTGGGAAATGGGTCAGCAATAGAGGGGCAAACCCCAACTTGTGCAGATGCCCTCTGTCAGAGGGACCCATGTGCCAATTTTCTGCTGAGGTTATTTCACAGGGCTCATAAAACAAGTGTGGGGTCTGTCCCTCACACCTCAAGAAACAACCCTGTCTGTTTGAAGCACAGTGAAAGGTAAGAGCAGGGAAGATAAATAGTCTGTCTCCTAGCTACATTCTGCCTGTGGATTGAAGTAGATCAACACAAATATTTGTGTGTACAGCATGCTCCGGAGCCTGCCAATGCCTGCTGGCAAAGTACAGGCAAAGGTAAAGGAAAAATATGTGCTACTCTTTAAAGCAATTATCCTTATGTATTAATAATGTCATTTATAAGTACTCTGAGAAGTCAACAATGTACACTAAAGCAAAGCCAAAAAACTGCAAACATTAGTAAAAGAAGGGGGAAAATGTTATAAGTATGCCTCTTAGCACTTTCTGATATATTAAAGCCTGTGTTGTCTCTGCATATGATCTTTGTAGTTTATTTGTTATCCTTTGAGAGCACAGCCCTCGCTGAACTCTGGGATTGAATCTGACAGCCCAAAGCATGCTCTTGTTTATTATGGATCAGAGGCTCTTCCCGAGCACCTCCACTGAGTCACACCAGTTCAATAGAGCTGAATCTGCCCCTGTATCACTTCCCTTACCATGGCACTGAAAGCAAGTGTGAGTTTTCTCATTGCAGCATAACCCATATTTTTGCATTTCAGGGTTTATTTGAATTTCTGAGGATCTAATAATGAGAAGGAATATGTATGTGTATATATAGGTATGCATGTAGTTGAAGATATTTTTCTTCCCTTTTCTGTTGGTGCCATTGGTTTGCTCTTGTCTGCAGTCAGGTTTCTGGAGGTGACAGGGCTGAATGAACTTGGTGCAATGTTTTGGCAATAGCACAGGCACTGATCACAGCTTTCAGATGCTCTGAAATCATTTGGGATGCCTGTGCCTGAGTTGGGTGTCATTACAGCAGCAAGTGATGCATCTCTCCTGCAGGACTGGCCCTTCCAGCTCCTTCCCAGGGCTGGGGCAGAGGGGAAGGAAACACGCTCTCTCCCCAAGAACTCGGCCACCAATTTCTTTGCCTCTATGGCAAAGAAAGACATGAAACCCCCATACTGACCTCTCAGTTTCTCTTCTACTGAGCATGGGAGAAGAAATGCCCCAGCTACCTTCCTTTGTGCTCCTGCTTTCTATGGGAGAGACACTGTTCCCTGCCACTCATCCTGTTGGATGAATCATCCTGCATATCCAGACTAATAAGAAAAAGAAGTGAGGCCTCTCTCACCTCACAGCCAGGAGCTGCCTCCCTGAGCAAGACAAGACCCTTTTCCCTGTCTTTTAGTTACCACTGAGCAGCTCTGAGCCAGTAACATACAGTGGGCAACTCTTGTTGCTGATGTTTCCTCTTCCATGTATGAATTGCCTTAGAAGATCTCTGCCCATGTCACCACGAGGGATTCAGGATCTCACTGTCACGTTGCTTTTCTGCGCTGAAAATTGTCGGGGCTTCAGCACACAATGTGTATCCCACAGCACCAAGGAGAGGAACAGCAGTTTTGCATTGCTGAGACATTCAGCAGGAGGTAGAGAGTGGGATTTTTCAAAGGAGGGCATAGCACAGCTAGAAATAACTGCCTTTAAAGTGGTGACATTTTTATGCATGGACAAGCTAACTTAGAACATTTTTAGAGGATTTTATAAATCCCGCTGAGCCCAGTGCAACTAGATTCATCATATGAAGACCTGTTTTATAGGGAGAAAGTATACAAGCCATAACTGAATATACAGTTCTTGCACTCTCACAAAGTTTCCCTAAATAGGTCTTTTCATAACCACAGGTAGCATATGCAAAAAGCGTGATGAAACCCAGGAAGTCTGGCTGGTGTTCCATTTCTGTCTTTGAAAGAGAAATACCAGGGAACAATTTTAAGGAACAATATTAATTGAAAAAAGCTGCAGTATTTTCTTACGTGTCATTTCTGCATTCTTGGGTGTGTCTATCAGCAATTGTTTTTGCAAAGCAACAAGCCCCTTTTTTTTTTCTTTCAGCTCGCCAAAATGGAGCTGCCAGGAGCTTTTGGATTAAGCTCTATCAGGCTTTCAGTTAGGAAAGCCTCGTGGAGGTTACGTAGCCAAATACAACATACAAATCAAATTAAGGGAGAGATGAATGCAGAGTTGTTAAATTAATATTGTTTGTTCCAGCCCACTGGAATGTTTTTATCATGAAGAAAATAATTCTCTGCTGTATGGCTGTCCTGCCCAGTGCTTATGACTGTATCAGCATGCTGCATTCGGCTGCCAGTGGCAAACAGATTTTGTCCAGGCTTGAGTGAGCCCTGGAAGATGAGGCTGGCCAAGATGCTGGATTCCCCCTGCCTTCCCCAGCGGGCTGATCTGCAGGGAAAAGCCTGGCTCAAGCTGCTGGGCAGCCCCACACATGGCCAGCAGCTGGGAGAGCCACTGAGGCTGCCTGAGCTGGGTCAGAGGGGCGTCCTCCAGATGCACCTGCACAATGCTTCTACCGCTGCAGGACTTGTCCAGAAGGCAGGAGCTGGCTTGTTTGCCAGGTTCTCCCAGTTCAGGTCACCCCTGACAGGAAGGTGAGGGTGTGTTTTCCCTCCAAGAGGTCCAGGGCATGTCTGTGCCTGCAGTGGGGCATGGCTGTGGTACTGCAAAGGCTCTTGCCTGTTCAGTGCCTCTGAGATGTGGCCCGGTTGCCCCGTCTGGGGTTTTCTGTCTCCACAAGTGTTGGTATGGGGCTACTAGCCCAGGACACAGTGGCTTTGGAGTCCTGCCAGACCTGTGCAAGTATCTGCTCAGGATTGCACACACCACAGAAAGACATCCTGAAAGCCCCCGCAATATTTTAATATCTCTCAGGATCTGAATTTTAAACAGAGTATTAGTAAGATTTTCTCCTAAAATTAGCTGAGATGCTATTTCAGTATAGAATAATGCTGCTTGTTGGTTTTGGGTCTTTTTCTTTCTCCAGAAATCATGAATTCACTGCATTTTTGGGTTTTTTTCTTATTAAGCCAAGTTTTGTTAAAAAAAAAAAAAAGGAAAAAAAAAGAAAAAGAGAAGCTTGTGTTTCTCTTTAGTGTGTCCTGATTAAACTGCCCCTTCCTGTCCCAACCTCTTCCTGCATTTCTATCTCTTCTTCAGCTGCACATTTTGCAAAATCAGTAGAGGTCCTTTGCCTGTGATTCTTTTAATCTTCTTTGAAAAATCTGAGGCACAGAGAATATTGAAAGAAAAATTAGATCTCTGGGAAATTCCAGTTGTTTTATAGATGGCCAAATCATTGCACTTTTTTTCCTTGCCTTTCAGACATTCACTATGTTATTATGTATCACTTTAATTAAATCATAGAATTGAATTATTGGATCAAATGTTTCTTTATTCCATTGTGTCCTAAGCAGGTTTAGTTAAATTAATAAAACCATATGTTTCATTGTATCAAAAAAGGGGGGGTTTTGCCCATTCATAAGCTGTTTAAGAAAAATATGGTTTAACAGAAAAATTACTTCCGATTTTTCAGATACTGCTCTGTGCCTTGAATTAAATTGAACCAAGTCGTACTAAGTCATGAAAATTTTGTAATATTTACTGAGAAATCGCAGTATTGTAAATTGAGCCTCATTTTATCTGGCTGTGAATGAGGCTTGTCCTCAGTGAAGTCATGGGAGTCACTCAGGTGATTAGAAGTGCTCATGACCTTCTTGGGTCAGGGTTCAGGGTCAGGGAGGGTCTCCTGACTCTGAGCCTGTGAGTCTCCTGTTTATCCTTGGGAAATACCCACTTCTTTGGCTGGCATGGGCTGCTCCAAATGGCATCCAGGCTGGCTACAGAGAGTGGCACAGAATGGGGGACATGGCAGCCCCTCTCCCTGGGGTGGCTTGGGGTGCCTGTGTGAAAAGCAGCTGGCCAGACATCGTCCAGAGGACTGGTGCAATTAAGGTAGATCTCTCTGTCTCTCAGGAAGGTTACCTGCTTGAATAATTTCTAAAACAATTTGATGCATGATTACTTTACGTATATAAATCTCAGCATGTCCTCCTGGAGGACAAGGACTGGGTAAGGGTTTTAGGTCTGGGTAGTGCTTCACCCTGGGCTCCTGTCTCTGATGGGATTTGATTAGGTGGAGCGATAAAGGCTTGTCTGGCATTTTGAAGTGTAATTCTGTGATGACAAAGGGCGTCAAAGAGGGCAGTTATGATTTATTGGTGCAGTTATCAATAAACAGTGATGTCAGGGAGAATTGATCTGACCATCTCAGCGGAAAGAGGTGAGCATGGAGTGGCATACCAAGGAAGTTCTGTAAATAGTGATAACAGAAATGGCTTTCAGCTGTCCCATCATCCAGGTCCTGGCCACTTCCATGCTGTGCTTTGGGGGACCAGGGAGGAGCCAGAGGGAAGCCATGGTGTGGCTTCTGACTTTGTGGCACTGACAGCAGAATGCTGTTTTGATTCCTTCGGCTCGGTGTAAATAGAAACTCACATACATTTGTCCATTGCTTTGGGGTACTGTAGGGTTGGTTTGTTTTGCTGGATCATCCTTCTGGGTTGAGCAGAAGGATCTACAGCAAAACTGCAGGATTGTCACCCCTCATGGCAAGAGCAAACATCAAAGATCTTTCCTGCCCAAGAATATTTCTGCAATTCATGTTGTCTTGTTCAGCTAGCTACAAAATGTGAGTTATGACTGCACAAATGCATTTGACAGGTATTTTTCTATTGCACTGGTAATACTGGTGTTTAAAGCATTTAATCATTTTTATTTAAGAACTGTAGCTGTTTCAGTAATGTAACAGCAGTGCTGCATGGCTAACCTGCAAGTCCAGGCATAGGATTGATGTATTTCCCCTTCAGTGCTGCTAGGACTCTTTAGAAGTGAAATAATGGCCAAATACACACACAGTCACATACCTGCAGAGTGCAAACAAGCTCAATATGTTGGCTTTAAAAGGAAAAGTCGTACTGGGAAAAGTAATTCTGCAAACAGTGTCAGCCTGATGGGCTGAGTGACACTTTGCCTTTCCCTGGCAGAAGAGACCAGCTCCTTTGCCACGGCACGTGTGTTTAGGTATCATTGCAAGTGATTTTCCTTGGTTCAGGGTTTATACTGAGAGAGAGAATGTGAGAATCTGCCCTGAATTGGGTATTTTAAGCGTGATTTTTAAAGCTTGGTAAAAAATCTGAACTCTTCATGGCTGGGAAGGGGATGATGCAGTTTTCCCACAGCATGTGAGTGCCATCTAGTGTTGTGCATCCCCACCCGGCCCTTTCCATGGCAACTCCTTGAAAAGTGTTTATTCAGCGCTGCGAGGGGTCTGTGCACACCCCACTCCTCGAGGGGCCGGGCTGCATTTGTTCCTGGGCTTGGTCTGCATCTGAGCATCTTTGAAGAAAGATATATAGAAAGAGGAATATAAAATAACTGTAAAATTGTACTAGATTAACAGGAGAACATTTACTGACCCAATAGTGCCACATTTCCAGAGGTTTCTTCTACTCTTTCCAGGGCCGGCAGAGCACTTTGGGGTATTTTCCCTTAACAGCAGGAGGGTGGTGATGAGGGAAGCCGTGGATCAGATCCACTGTATTTCTGGATGTTCCAGTGCAGAGCTCTTAAATCACCAAGTTAAAGTGTAGGTGCAAATGTCAAGATTAAGAATGAAGTCGAGAACTAAGCAACCTGCCTGCAGAGAATGGATTTTCTCATTCACTTTACTCAGGAGAGCAGAAAGCAGCTGCAGGTGGTATTAAATCCTATTGGTCTCGGTGGATTGCAGTCTAAGCTGTTACTGTAGGCCAGGGCATTAAAGAAAAAAAACTATCTCTTAGAGTGAGGCAATGTTCTTCCTGTTTGTTTTCTCTCAGTTATTTAGAAGAGCTTCATATTTTCTCCTTCTGTTTTTCAGCCTGTAGCACTCCTCCAGTCAACATGAAAGTGCAGCCTGTGAACAGGACGGCGCTACTGGTAACCTGGAACCAACCAGAAACCATTTACCACCCTCCAATCATGAACTACATGATCTCATATAGCTGGACTAAAAATGAAGATGAAAAGGAGAAGACTTTCACCAAGGATAGTGACAAGGACCTGGTAAAAGCACAGCATCAACATCAGACATATGTATCAAGCTGTCCTTATATTGTTATTTTCTTGGTAGAAGGGGGTAGAGGAGGAAAGCAGTTGTTACCTTATAGGTAGGCTAATGTTTGGCCCACAATGGATTGCTATTTAAATGTTCAGCATTAGCTGAACATTGCCTAACAAGGCTACCCAAACACTGGAGTGTGAATTTATAGTTTATGTGAGTGCATAAAGGACTGAATCTGCAGACACTTTTTCATGTAGCATTGCTGAGAAGCAGCTGGCTCGGGAAATGGTGAAGCTCTGAATACCTTTTGGCTTGTGTTCAACTTACAGATTTTCACATTAAAAGTCCGATCCCCCAAAATCTGTTTCTGGGCTCAGGCTTTTCACTGTGCAGAGCCCCTTGCAGACTTTGGAGCCGTTTCTGGCAGTAAGTGCTGCCAGAGGCAGGAGTTACATAGTCAGGGCTTGAAGATTATTTTGGAGTGGCCTTGTACAAGCACTGCCTACATCTGGCAGTGTGAGAAAAAGAGAGAAGAGCAAGACAGTTCCAGCACAGATGGAAACACTGCTCTATCTCCTCCATTTAGGATTTCATCTGCTTGTCATTCTTGTCTAAGTGGAAGCAAGTATTGTACTGGTCCTTAACATTCTCTGCATATAAAACCAGAGTGACATATTCAGGTTTGAAAGGCCTCCATTTATTGTTAATCAAAGAAAGCCTCTAGAATAATGAAATCAGTAATTGTATATGCACATGAAAAATGCAGCAGCACAGTGTTATTCCTAATGACTGTTACCATATTTTTTTTTCAAATACACAATCCTCTGGGCCCATTCAATCAGTTATACAATAATACTTCTCTTATTCCCTTAGATGAAGCTTCTTTTACTTCATTTCCATTTATATTTCCAATTTCCCCACTAGACATTGTTATCTGGGTCACATTAGGGAACAATCTGCCTCATGAAATCAGAAAGGAATCCGTTGAAAGGCACCCAAGGTTATGATGTATTGTAACCTCTCTCTTGTCATAATTTCACACTCTTAAGGGAGATTTTTTAATCAGGTATAAGGAGGAGAGCCTTAATCAGCAAAAATGAGGTGGACACCATGAAAGCATCCTGTTTTATGTAAAAGAAATAATTACAAGTGCAGGGGAGGTGATGGAGTGATAGCTTGAAAATAAATTGCAGTGAGACCTTGTGCTGTTCAGCAGAGCTTTGAGTTAAGAAAGCAATGACATCTTAGTCTATTTTAGGGGCAAGAGAAGAAGGAAACCCATTTTCAGAGGAAAGTGCAGATTGTTTTCAGTGCTCTGGCAGATACAGTTGGGCTGTCCCATCTTGAATAAGAGCTAAACAGTGTTTTGCTGTAGAGATCACAAGTATTTCAAGTGACTCATATGGCTACTCCTGTGAACCGATGTGATCGTGGACTAAGGCAACTCTCAGGAGTAAGCCCAGGATGCTCAACCATCATGTTGCACAGTACACCAGCATCAAATTGCCTTAGTCCTTTGTTAGTTTGTTGCAAAACAGTCCCTCTGAATATGCAGTGACTTTTCTGGTCTTACCCTGTCTTTGGGACATGAATCTTCACCTAAAAAAATCTTATTATAATTGCTGTAAAGGCAAATGACTTAAATTTAAGTTTTTCTGAGGAGAGCAGAGACACTGAGGCATGGAGACTGTCATGAGAACAGATGTGGGACGTGTTAATTTCTTTCTCATGGGCAGAGTCAGCAGTGTCTGAGTGCATCCCTTCAGTCTTACCCTCTCCAGGGGATCACTGAATATTTCTGTGTAGAAATATAGCTTGTCTTACATGGCATAAATGTTCTGTGTTAGCACAATGCTTTATATATTTCAAATTGATCTTGGACAGTACTGTGGGGGTAAAAAACTGAATAATATCTATTTTTTTTAAACAGAAGGCCATCATTAGCCATGTCTCACCTGACATCCTTTATCTGTTCAGAGTTCAAGCAGTTTGCCGAAATGAAATGCGTAGTGACTTTAGCCAGACTATGCTCTTTCAAGGTAAAAAAAGCCACATACGTATTTTTACATTGAACTATTTTTTGTTTGTTTAATATTTTCTTTGCAGAGTGCAATATGGTGTGAAGTTATTTCAGAAGGTGTTTGAATGCATGTAGACAATGCTAATTTCATATCGTGACCAGGGACTTGATCTGAATCTCATTTCCAGTGAGGAGGGTTTGCCTACACCTCTCACTATCAGGGTTTGTCAGGTTTTAGGAGAATTTAGAGATTTTCTTGGTGCTAGTTTTCCGAAACAAATTCATCAGAGACTGCTTGTGCATCAGAGGCACAGCTACAACAGAATGTGAGTCTGATCGGTGTCGTTTTATGTAAAGAGGAAAGGAGATCAGTCCTACCTTGACAACCACATGTGGAGACATTCAGGTTTTACCATGCACGCAACCTCAGTGATTTCCAAAACATACATATTTAAAGAAAATCAAACGAACTAGATGATAAGCTGTCCTTTGTCATGGATTTCCTTTCAAGTTTATTGGAGAAGTCTGGTAAAGCTGAGGTTCGGTAGAAGAACTTAATGATTTAGAGGTTTTTCAAGTGCTAAAGTTTTGCTCCTTCCTGGGAATTCATTATGACATTTTTTATTAAGTAGGGCAAATTTTGCCTCTGATGAGAGCATTCCCTCCCACTCCAGCTTATAGATGCATAAACCTCATAATGGGTAATGGAAGAATAAAACATGCAGAGAGTTAAAAATTTTAATCCTTAGGATGAAGCAAAGAGTTGTCACTTGGATCTGATGCTGTATATGGAACAAAAAAATAGGGGCATTTTTCAGTGTAATTTTCAGAAAGCGTAGACGTTTTGATCCTGCTTTGCTAGCACTTAGTGTCTGAAAGATGTCAAGCTATAGACATGGTTTAGTTCTGTTGTGGCATGCAACAGTGTTGGCAGCCTTGCAGAGAGAACAAGTGTCCTGTCCGAGTCACAACTCATGTGTAGCTCTGTTCTTGGTACCTCAGCACGGTGTTTTAGACTTCACTTTTAAGTGCCAGGCAGAAGTTTAAAAACTGGTGTATTGCTTATTATGACCTCTTTTACTAGATGCTGCAATGGAAAATTCTTTGAAGTTTGACTACAGTAACTGTTAAATCACAGTTAGGGGTAAATCACTACTGACAGCTCTGTAGGAGATCCTTTGGGTACTCCAGCCCAGTTCTAGCCCAGTATTCAATGCAGTGGAAGTGATACACACATCTGCAGTGGGAGTAGATGATCTGATTCCTTCCACATGTCCCCAAAAAGGGGCTATGTTCTAATCTCTGGCTGTACCCAACATCTAACCTAGGAAATTAAAGCACTTGAGCTTTCAAAACATTATTCAGAGGTTGATTGTATTTGTAGTTGAGATATAATGATAATATTATAAGGACAGAAAAAAATACCATTATCATCAAGCTACTCTTGCTTCCTGTGTAAGTCAGGATGTTTCATCCAACTTGGGGTTGAAGAGAGAATTTGTTTTCTGTCAGTAAGAGCTGGCATTGCCAAGCCTGAGTAATTAAAGCCGAGCAAGTCTGTTTAGACACAAGTGCAGAGTGAGCTGAGTAATGCCCCAAGAGCTGAGTTGCCTTTGCTCCAGACTGAGACCTGTACCTTATTCTGTAGTCACATGTTGAGCAGTAGTTTAGCAGTTGTTCCTCTGCCTCCTCCCATGCCCTGACGTGCTGCTCTTCTTCCCTCCCCAGCTAACACCACTCGAATTTTCGAGGGGACCCGAATTGTGAAGACAGGAGTGGTAAGTCGTGGATTTAGGGAGTGGGGATTTGGGGACATTTCCCACCAGGTGGCAGCACGATGTTGGAAATCTGCAGCAGGACCCAGCTTTCCTGGGGAAGGGGTGTCCAGACCTGTCACAGAAGGGTTTATAGCATAAAATACAGTTCCAATATGAAATGGTTTTCTAGCTTCATGCTCTGAGAGGCTTTGACCACTGGAGAATCGAGTGTTAAAAAGCTTTCCTCAATCTGTATTCAACTCATTTAGAGGGGATTTGTAAAATCTTAGTGATGACTGTGGAAATAAATTTAATTTCTTTTATTAACTCTATGAGAAGAAGTATATACAACAGAAATAAGGCTTCGCATACAGCATCTTTGCCCTTCCAGTGTTTAAGGATACCTGTTACTGTGTGAACAAAGCCTGAACAGTGTCTTTGTTTTATTTTAATTCAGGTAAGACTGTAACAAATCACTGAGGCCAACTTTTGTATTCCAGAATCAGAAATGTTGGTACAAGTGGAATACACTGTTTCAGTTTTGAAAGCATTATTAGTTTATTTAATATTAACTATCCATAACTTAAATTTCTTGACATGCAGTGTACTGAGCTGTTCAGTCAAATTTATGGGCTGGATTCATACTATTGGATTTACTCTAAGTACGTTGCTTCTGGTTTTATTCTGATCCAGTTAGATATACTCCCTAGTAAAAAAATAACATATAAATGCTTGCATTTGAATGATTAATGTTTGTTTAATGATGTATAGATGTATTCTAGATATATAAAATCTGCTGTCAAATTTTAATACTCAGTCCAGCTTTGAGACTGTTCATGCCAGCAAAGAGCAAATCTCACAGTGCCTTAGGGATTCAGATTGATAAGTATCTGAAAGTTTAGATGTTTATTTAAAGTTTTGGTTTGAAATCTCTAAAGCACAGGTTTTCATCTGAGATCTCAGGTTCTCTGTGATTGCAGCTGGTCAAAAATAACGTGAGAAAGCAGCCTTTCTTGGTTTGCTGCAGCGTTTCAACTACATGGCTGGACTGAACCCAGGAATTGCAGAGAGATGCAGAAATATTGTTAAGTTATAAATTTCAGTTTCCAAAATAAACATTTAGCATTTTTTCCAATGTTCAGCAGCACCTATTTAACCTTTTTTGTCCTCCTCTTGTGCATACTTTTCCAGCTAATGGTCCTCCTGCTGATGAATTCAGTAATGTGAGACATTTTCCAGTAATTCAGAGAGGGAGAATGGTCAGGTTGTCCAGAGGAACCACTGACTCTGCTCTTCCACAGAATTATTCCTTGTCTTTAGACAATTCACTTCAGGTTTTTTTTCCACATGTAATTCAGGACTAGTTCTTTATGAATAGACCAAGGTTTAGTTCTTTATATGTGTACTGAGGGGTTTAAATTTCAGCAGAGCACACACATGTGTGCAGAGACGCGCATGCGTGCAGTGGGTTGACATTAGAATGATATTGACGGAGTGCAGAGGATGCAGAGTCCATAGTTCATTACCTCATTCTCTCAGTGAGGTAGGCAGTGCCAGTCCTGCCTTTCATTTGCTGGTAGTGGCCAGGGAGAGTCCTGTGGATGTAGAAAACCGAGTCTATACATGGGTGTCACACCCTGGAGGTCCTGGCAGACATGGTGGTGGCTTGCTGAAGGGCTCCTGATGCTCTCCAAGTCCTTCAGGAGTGTCCAGCTGGCCACGCTGCAATTCTTTTGCAACAAGAGCAATGCCTCATAGCAACACTAGTCCTTAGGAGAATAATCCTGATGAAATTAAGGAAATAAAAATAGAATCTTTTGAGGCCCTCACAATGTGCGTAGGAAGAGCCAGAGTTCCTTGTCAGAGCAGACCAGGGATGCTCACGTTGGCTGCCATTATTTTGGGGCAGCCCTTATGTAACACTGTATTTTTAAACTCCTGTGTTCTAAGGATTAAAGCACTGTGAGTAATGCAGCTGAACTCATTAAACTCCTTTACATTCTTCTCACCTCAAGAGGAAATGTTACTCACAAGTCAGTAGTGATGTGGGCGGAGAGGGTCCCGATTTAAAATAAAGATAAGGATAAAGAGGGTTTTAATGATGATGGGGTGAAGGCAGGGAGGTTTCCTCTCTTTATGGTTTGCTGGTAGCTCTGTGGTATGTTCTGTCCTGGCTCAGCTGTTCATCCAGCTGGTGTTGAGTCTCTGGTTTTAGGAAAATAGCATGTGTATGAAAAGGGAGGGAAAAGCAAGATGATGACCCCAAGTGGTATGCTGAGCCCCTGCTGATGCTCTCTGCTGTCTTTTCTTCCCCTCTGCTGCCGGTGATCTCCTCAAGCCCACAGCATCTCCTGCCTCCTCAGCAGACATGGCTCCCATCAGCTCCGGCTCCTCCACCTGGACCTCCTCGGGGCTCCCCTTCTCCTTCGTGTCCATGGCCACAGGCATGGGCCCTTCCTCCAGTGGCAGCCAGGCCACCGTGGCCTCCGTGGTGACCAGCACCTTGCTGGCAGGGCTGGGCTTCAGCGGTGGGGGCATCTCCTCGTTCCCCAGCAGCGTGTGGCCCACCCGGCTGCCCGCGGCCGCTGCCCCCAGCAAACAGGCCGGCCGGGCCGTGGTGGCCACCACCGAGGCCGCCGCCGCCTCCCCGGGGCCAGAGCGGGACTCGGCACTGAGCAAGGATGGCGAGGGAGCCGAGGAGGGAGAGAAGGATGAAAAGAGTGAAAGCGAGGATGGAGAGCGGGAGCATGAGGAAGACGAAGAAAAGGATGCTGAGAAGAAGGAGAAAAGCAGGGTGACAGCAGCCTCAGAGGCACGCAATAGCACAGAGCCCAGCGTGGCCGTGGCTTCCCCCAACAGGACTGCTGAAGAAGAAGGAAATAAAACCCTATCGGGAGAAGTGCCAAACCAAAACGTTGCCCCCACGGCTGGAGGTGCCGAGGAGAGCTTTGCCGAAGCCGATACTCAGCCCCAGCTGCTCTCTTCCACCCAAGTGCCACCAGCGTCCACCGATGAACTGTACCTGGGCAAGATCCCAAAACGACCAGAGACAACAAGAAAACCTCCTCCAAAGATAGACAAGTTTCCAGAGGAATATCCCTCAGATAACAAATTCATCACCATTAACCCAGGTGAGTGATCTGCAGGGAAACCGTGTTCACCAGCATAAGTGAAAACAACACAATCCGAGCTCCTTACTGATTTCCAGTAGATACAGCATTTTTGTGGTGTCTGGCTACATCTGATTGGCAGGTTGTCACAGGACCCAACCCCACAGATTGTTGCTGGGGGGAGCAGAGTGGAAAGGAATGTTCTTTTATTGAGACAGATTCATGGTCCTTGTAGCTTACTGGAACAGAAAATATGGAAAAATTTTAACTCCCAACATGCTACATCAGGGACTTTATTGAAAAGAAAAAGGGAGAGAAATGCAATGAACTGTAGCTGTGAAATTAATTTGGAAGAGCGGCTGCTGTGCTGAACTGGCATTTCATAGAAAGTTTTGTATATGTGCTTCTAGCTAATTTAGTTTATCTGCAGGATTCTCCCTGACTGGGCTTTGAGATATTCTCCCAAATCAAGGATAGTTGCTGGTTTATTTCTCAACACAAAACCTACATGCTCTGATCATCCAAAACAAGACACCTTCTGCACTGGGATTACCTTCTGATTTATCTGTGGAAAAAAAAAATCTTAACCAGGCAAGAGTTCACATATTTTCTGTTTGTCCTGATGAGAGTTGCCAGCACTCCTGTACACTCCAACTCTGGATGTGTGCACCAGCTCCACAGTGTGTGCACAGCAAATGCAAGCTCTTGGAAGCCTGCCCAGGTGTTCTGCATGTGCACCAAGCCTGGTGAGGCCAGGGTTTGCTGCTCTGGCCTCTGCAAGCTGGTCCCTCATGGTGCTCCCAATGGTAAGGAATGTCCACACGTGTTCCTGCTTGGGGAGCTCCGGGCACTGGTGAGGAAAACTGCAGGAAGCAAATGGAGGACGTGCATGTAGATTTATTTTAGGCTTATTTATTTAGCTTTAGATTGATTGATTTATTAGACAAGTTTATTTGAGTGATTATGTGTATTACCACAGCATTTATGAGATAGTGCACTTTCTTATTTGTTATTTTTTTGGGGGGGTTACTACTATTGTTTGTTTTGCTAATCTGTAGAGTGTTTTATAATTTTCTTTTTCCATCAAAGCTCTAGAGTAGTGTGAAAAAGCCTTACATATTTATTTTTTCCCTACACTGATAAACACAAAAATGCAGATATTTTGCATTCAGTTATAGCTCAGAACCAATTTAAAAAACAAAGCTAAATCCAATCTTTAATAGCATTTGTTACAAAAGTGCTGACCAGTCTGAATAATAACTGTTCTGTTAGAGATCAGATTAACAATGCAGAAGCTGAGAAACTTGCAACAGGTTGTGCTGATTTTTTGTTTTATATACACTTCTATTTTTCTTACTCCCCAGCTGGGAATCCTCAAAGGCCAGTGCTCCCACAGAATATGGTCTGAGATGCCTGTCAGGCAGCTTTCAACGTGCCACTTGCCCTAAACACCTTTGTGTTAGATGGAGGCCTCTTGGGAGTGCTACCCCTGTGAGAAGACACTTGGGAATGCAGAAGGAGCTTTCTTCCAGGCTGGATCTAGGTTACCAAAGACACAGGCTGGCGAATTAGACTAGCACAAAGCCTAGTTGCTTCAGCTTAATTGTTTTCCCCAGTAACATGGAAATTTGCAATTCATACAGACAGACCTGACCTAACTCATGCCAGGAGTTGAGTTCAGTGAAACTCCAGCCATAGCAAGACCTCTTCCTGTGACAAAGGGCCTTAAAGGTTTTCCATAACAGGGTAAGCCTGAAATCAAGACAGGTGAAGCCAAGAGGGCATTGCCAGAAGTGTCTGAAAGGATTCCTGAGGATCAGGACAGCTAAGACTGTTAAGGCCACTTCCAAAGTGAGCAGAAAGCATCCCTGCAGTTTCCTTTGCCCCAGTGTGAGGGCAGAAACATTTTTGGATGCATCTTTCCTCCTGGCATCTTTTCTCTTCTGCATCTTTTAAAAGCAGGTTTTAAGAAGCTGTCAAGGTTTCAAAAATGTTTTTGTGAGTAGAAAGTTTAATCATTTTAAAGAGTAGAAAATTGTTTAATAACAATGTGCATTTGTAAAATTAATTATATAGCATCAAATTAGCAGTTGTAAGGAGAAAACTGAATGGGGAAGTACTCATGAGTGTGCATGATTACAGGAGAACAGGGAACTCATGAGAAATTACAGGGAAAGTGAGAAGCCAATTAGTACAGCAAGGTTCATTTTCTTTTAGTGCTTATTTCACATGTACATACACACACACCTCTCCTGAGGCCATGTCATTACTTTCCAAATGGCACTGGCCTCTTTTTGCCTGTGGTATTGGCCAATGCTAATGATTGTCTTCTGTCACTGAATGCTTGCTTGCATTCTTCTCTTTCATTTTCCTGATCATCCTTTTCTCTGTTTTGGTGCCCACATTAGACTAATTGTACTTTTGATCTGCAACTGTTACACACACAGCTGCTCAGCATTGTCTGTGACTCTGAAACCCGAAAATCAGAAAAACAGCAATTAAAATTATACTCTCACAAAAGAGGGAGGAAAAAAAGAAAAGAAGCAAGGGAAAAAGATGAAACCCAGTTTAATCAGGCTAAAGCAGATACTATCCCACAGAATTTTGGTTGATTGTGCCAGACAATTAAACAGATCCTTTGTTTTTTACTGGTGTTAACAACTGGGCTGTTGTAAGCAAAGTAATAGCTGTGGGGCTGGGGCAAAAGCCTGAGTGGTGAGCTGGGACTGAGGAGAGAGAGATGGGTTTGGCCTCATCCAGATTTCAGCCAGGTCCTCCCATCCCTCGGTGCTCACCCACCTCTGCTGAGTTCCTCCCATGAGAGGGCTTTGTAGAGACAGAGAGATCATGATGTGCAAGGGTTAAATTTCAAGCCTGATGTATGCATTTAAGAAAGACTGAGTATTGGGTTTTAGAGCAGTCTTTGCCAGGTCTGAGGTTACAAAAGCCTTTTAGGGGATAAACTCATTAGCATAATTAAACATCTGTGCAATTCTTCTCCATCTGCAGCAAGGATTATTAAGCTGTGTTTTCATGTGGCACTTCAGCCATTTTCACACAGAATCACAGAGTTTATAAAGTTGGGAAGGGCCACTGGAGTCAGCTAGTCCAGTCTCCTTGCTCTAGAAGGGTTCCCTATAGCATTTTAATCAGGGTTGTGTCCAGACTATCTTCAGAGATGTACATGGCAACTTACAGGAGTAAACAGAATGGCTTGAAAATAAAAGAATTGAATTATTTAATGCCTGCAAACTCTGAATTTCAGATATAGGATTAAATATGATTGGCATCTGTTACAAAGCAGTGAAAAGCCATGCTTAGTAGTGCATGTGACTACTTAGCCTGTGACTGCTGCAGGAGTGCCTTGAAGAAATAGGGGGTAACAGCTGCACCAAGACACAAGCTTGTATCAAAGGTAATGCGTCTTTAAGAAACATGGGTTTGCCTTTTCATCATTTAATAACATGGCCGATATTATTTTCCAGAATTAATTAATACCTTTGTGTAAGTTCATAACTTCATTTACTCAAGGGAAAGATGAGCAAGCTGATTTTCTCTTAGGAGACCATGTGGTCTGAGGCAGTTCAGCAGCAGGGCTTTTCTTTGGTTAATGGTATCTGAAATGGTACAACAAACAGAACTTTGTCCTGGTAGTTTGTGCAATGGCAAGGAATAAGAAAAGTAGATAGGTTATATAGTACAGCTATGGTTGCTTATTATAGCAAGCAGTGTTATTAAGGGAAATAAACATGTTTATTTTCTCAGGAACTGATTTCCAAGAATACACAGGAAAAAAAGCACATTTCACAAACTGTAGAATGCCTCTTTCTTACCTTGACCTTTGTGAAAGGATTGCACTGCCAGAGCCTCCCTGGCTGCCTGATGCCATCCAATACTCTCTGTGCCAGGGCTCATCCGTCCAGTGCCTGGTTGGAACTGCTGAATGGGTGGTTCACAGAAGTTAGGGACTTTTCCAGACTCAGGAGTAGATTTAGTAGTGCCAGGGCTTGTATCGTGTGGGACCTCCTGAAACAGATATGCTGTAATAATTTTTATTCCTTCCTACTGGGATGGATTCCAAGCCAGTAAAAGGCAAACTGAATTAATTCAACGAAGGCATATGCCACTGGAAACTGTTTACATTTCTTAGCAAAAATGGAGTTTCCTAGTCCATTTTTTAAGCTTCCCCCATCCCCTGCCAAGTACAGCTTATGGTGGGCACTGTTACAAGGATGTGCTGTTGACACTACCAGGGCTTGACATTCTTGCTTTGGAAAAGAATGAAAGGGTGACTATTTTTTTATTTCATACTATTTTGTTATATGGGAGAACAAGAAACTCTAGAGGCCTAGATCTGTCTTTTTGTGTGTGTGTGTTTTCATTCCATCTTTTTCCAAGTTATCCAGCACACTGGCTTTTCTTAGGCTGTTCTGCCACGACACTCAAGACAGACACCAGCTCTCCAGCTGCACTGCTCTACCTCTGGCCCCAGCTGCCATTCTTGTACAATTTTTATTGGCACTGATTTCTTTAAGCTCTCACAACATGTTACTTAAACAGTGGAAAACACCTCAGACTTTTTCTTCAAAGCCAGCACAGGAACTATGTCTTTTCTTCTGAAGCACATCACTGCTTGGGCATTCCCAACTGGAATTTCAGGGCCAGCCATCAGCATTAGGGAATGGCATTTGCTGTTCTGGCACTCAGCATACTGAGCACTTTTTTGTCCTCATATCTGTGGCACAGGGAGTTGGCAGGGGCAGATCAGTGTGTTCTTCACACTAGACTGACTGAGAGGAGCATCGTGAGCACTGCAGAATTTAATCGTTTGGGTTGGGACTCCAGCCCATGCTGTGCTTACAATGGAATTGAATTTTCTTCCCATGCAAACAGAAACATATGGTTTTATGTTGAAAGATGTGGAGGTGAAACTAAACAGAATACTGTCGTTGGAGAGAACTGAAGCAACACCCTAATGGATATAAGGTGGTGGGACTATTTGGCTCTCCTACAAAGTTTTATTACATCACATAGTTTTTTACTTTGTCCCTTTTACTATTCTGATTAGTAACACCTCATAGGCATACTTTTTTCATGCTCTCAAATGATTTGAAATGCACTGATAATAACTGATGCCTGAAGACTTAGCATTCCATAAGTTTGACAAATACAGAGAATAAGCCTTTGCTCTAATTTGGGGGTTGCTCTTTTCCTTATTCTTTGCTAGTCAAGGAATTCAAGGATATTCAATCAAAGTACACGTTCACTTCCCCCAAACACCCTTCTGATTAGCATGTCATTTAGGCTGCTTGCTAAAGGGCATTACCTCTATCAGCCTAGTTCTCAAAACTGGGAAGATTTCTTGCTGGGCTTGCAGCAGCCTGCAGCCTTGCTCTGTTTTCAGCAGTCAGGCAAAAGCATTTACAATTAACCTTTACTTCCACGTTAGTTGAATTTTACTCCTGCCTATGGAGGAGTATAATCTAAATGCTATTAAAATAGAGTATGACTTCATATAATGTGACATCTGGTGACTTCCAATTATCTGTGTTTTGCCTGCCTATGGTGAAAAGGCAATTATGTTCTTCTGGTAGGATTTGCAGCAGTTTCGGAAGATATGGTAATACAATACTGAATGAGGGCAAGGAAGCATGTTGGTAAGGAAAGGCTCAAACAGGCTTAAAAGTAGAAGTCAAGTGTGCATGTTTCAATCCTTGAAATCTGAAGCTGTTTGTACTAATCCTTTCCCATTATGTCCTGTTGACAGGTATTGATCAACCACTGCCTGTTTGTTAGGAAACATAAGATATGGAATCCGCTTCTGCATTTTTCTTTTATCATTCTGTCTAAACCAATTTATTCATCAAGTCTACACAAATTTGCACAAATTAGATGTCTTTTGAAATACATTGGGGCAGTGTCTATGCTCATTGGCTCCAGTACTTGCAGAACTTCTAGATATTCATCTTATATATGATACAATAATTTTAGTGAGATGTCATGCAAAAAGTGAAGCGGAGTTAACTCAGCCAGATCTCAGGGTATTGACGAACTTTAATTTTGTTCAAAAGCTGTGGCATAATGATTTCTTCTGTCAGTTACAACACATCCTATCCATTCATTCATCCACCCATCTTGACAATCCATATGCTAAAAAGTGCTTTCATATGCAGTAACCCACCAGATTGTGACAATTCTGCAAATGATGTGACATGACACCCAACATGTTGAGGATTTTTTATTTTAAGATAGTTACCAAGAAATTTATTTCTAAAGCAGAGTATTACACAGAGCTTTGCAAACAGGGCTGTCCTGCACTGTTGAGAAACAGAGTACATTCATTTATCTGCAAACAGTGATGATGGAGCACAGCATTGGCTCAGTGGGGTAGTCCACATCTGATAATAGGTGCTTGCACAAAAGAGTCCTAAGAGTGTCTATGAGACCGTAATTACAGGCAGTAGTAAAATCCTAGCCATATGTGGCAATAAACACCATACTTCTGTGCTCTCATGTCTCAGACTGAAGACAAATGGAGTCCCACCCTGCAGTTAGAGGATCTCTGCTCTGTTTACTCATAGCATGTAAAAGGGATAAGCTATTTGTTTTGTTTACACATTTTTCCATACAGTAATTCTTTTCTCCATCCAGTGATTGGTTTTGTTATGTGTTTAACACACAGCTGGCAAGAACAGCTCCAGCATGGCCACGAGACCTTCTCCTGGTAAAATGGAATGGATCATCCCTCTCATTGTGGTCTCAGCACTGACCTTCGTGTGCCTCATTCTTCTCATCGCTGTGCTTGTCTACTGGAGGTGAGCTTGTTTCCTTATCAGTGGAAACTGATTAGGATTTGAAACACATTTCAGGTAGTGTTTTTAATGTAGTCCTGTGGGTTTTTTTATTTTATTAGAAGTTACAGTGATAGATGCATTAGAGTTCTCTGGGTGCTAGAACAGCTTTGTTGGTTAACTATTCAGCTGTCTTAAATACTGATTTTTGTGTCGTGAAAATGAGCTTGGTAGAGCTCTGCCAATGGTAGAGCCAGCTGTAACGGTGACAAATATTTTCACAATTAGTCCCTCTGAAGTAGCTATTAAAAAACACTTTTGTCTTGGCCTTCAGGGAAGGTGATTGTGGGAGAAAATCCCAGCTGGACTGGCCTTGGTTTCATGGGTGTCTTTGCCACAAACCTCCTGTGTAATCTCATGCAGTTCTTTCCTTCGTTTGATTGTACTTCAAGAAAGTGGGATAAGCTTCTTTCACATTCCGCAGCAATGCTCTTTAGCATTGGTGAAGAGTTCAGAAGTGCAGCCTGCAAGGTCTTGAAAGTAAAGATTGCCTCTTGCAAAGAGACGCTGTCATTCACACCAGTGGACCTTGGTTCAGTGGTGGAGACCAGGATTAGCATCAACAAACCCCTCTCCATTTGATTTAGAGTAAATTAAAACCTGCGGCACCTGCTTGTGTCAAAATCAGAACCTAGAGGCACCTCATTTGTCTGGAAGTTAACCAGGGATAAGCCACATACAAGGTATTTAGGAATTATTTCAAAATCTGATTTATTTGGGATAGAGGAAAGTAGCTTTGATGAGAAATACAAGCCCATTGATCATTATATTTGCCAAATCCATTTAAAAAGTACCAAGCTATTTTTCAGTACACCTATTTTGCTGACAATTAGTTGGCCCAATTGTTGAGGCTGAGAACATTTGAAAGAATTAATAAATAGATGACAATAGTCTTGTGAAAAGAATTTCTATTAGCATTTGTAAGTAATTAACATCATTGCAGTAAGATGGTGATTAAAATTGCAGTGGTATATGCAATGGAAATAGGAAAAGTTCTAAAGATCCCATTGTATTGTCCTGTTTTTCAATATATATTGTGTTTATTTGAAGTACTAAACTTGGTCATATTCACACTGGGAAAGTCCTGAAAGGATATGGTATATCTCAAAACACTGGGATGAAGGATTAGTAGTATTTATCTAGTGTTGATACAAAATGCTCTTCTAAGGAGGAAAGGTTTTGAAATACTAACAGCTATTACCTAGAAGAATGTTGGTACCTATCATTGTTTGCAAAACATTTCCATTTCTTTGCAATTTCACTAGTGGAGCAGTAGAAAAAATTGTAAATTTTGTGTTTAGTTTGCTCAAAGAGTAACAATACCATGCCTGAAAGGATATTAAAGATACTGGTGGAGATTAAAAATTAGTATAGACATGGCAATTATGTCATGTAACAGTTAAAGTTTTTTGATAAATACGAAGCAAGAACTAGAGGAACAAACTTGAGAGGACATATGTACTACCTTCAAATAATCTGTGTCTAGTTCTGAGGATTTTTAACAAATACAGAGAGTGTATTTAAAATGCACATGTGTTTTAGGACAAATCAACAAGCAACTAGAACACAAATCATCCCCAGTAACATTTCACGTTGTGCAGACCATGTCACTGAAGCGGCAGCACAGCATCTCATTTGCAGTGTGATTGCCTTTCCTCAGGGAAAAAATAAAATGTTTATCTCTGTGAGTGTTTTAAAGTAAGGAAAAAAGAGATTCTGAAGCACTGCAGACTCTAATTCAGAAGTTTGAAAGGACCAATAATGTGGATTTTCAGGAAAAAATACTTAGCTTAAGATGTAATGGGCAACATATGGAATAATTTGCTGAATAACACCATCAAAGCAAATGGCATGAAAACGAGTTTGAGACAGATATTTCAGAAAAGGAAACATGGTATTGAAATGCACAGCAGAGAAACACTTGTGATGAAACGATAACCCTCAAGGGGACAGGCGTGCTGGACCAAGGGGTCTTCCCTTGCACAGCAGTACTTTGCTTTGGTGTTAGAACAAACATTATAAATCAAAACCCAGAGAACTAGTGGAAGCAGAAGACACATAGTTGCCCTTGGCAATGCACTGTGAGGGTAAAACAAATTTTCTTTTTTGCATTTTTGAGCATTTGTGGGATTAGATGATTCGAGACTGGAGGTGACATAAGCGGAACAATGAAGCAGAGAGGAGCCTTCTGCTTGTTTCCATCTCATCAGTGCCCTATTATCCAGGGACCAAAATAAAGAGTTAGAGAAGTTGCTTGGGAAGGTCTAGCAAAGCATTAACTTTGTTTGGTCTCTTTGTGGCTCATTCCACGATACAGGAAAGAAATAAGTTTTGTGAAGAAGATTTGTTGTAAGGAAGCTTCATTTTCTGTTCCCTTTATTTGAAAAGGAGACTGTCATTGTTTGATGAAGATTTCTTTTTTCCATCTGTTGAGCTTCCATACTGTGTTTTAGAGACTCCTTGTAACTGAATATATTTGGAAATGATCTGTGCCATTTCTGAACAAGACTCGCTTATTTGCAGAGGTAATTTGCTGTTCTCAGTTCCTTTTTCATGTGGATCGTGGACAAATGGTGAAAGAATATGACTAATGTTGAAGAGAAAGGGTCACTTCCATCTTTTTTGTGTGGTGGCTATCTCAGTAATGAAAAGGGATGGGAACTTGCAGGCAAGCAGAGCTCTGAATTACCTTTCTACTAAAGTTTCCTGGATTTAGTACTTTAAATGGCACTGCTGCACAAAGAGGCCTGTGTGATTTTACGTTGATAGAGTGGAAGACAAACTAGGTCAGCATAATGAAGCTGCAAAAACTCTGCTGCCTTTTATCCCAGAAAAATGAGGAGAGCACAATCACAGGGTGACCACAAGCCATGACATCCACTGGGACCTGTTGGTAGTTGGGCTCCCTGGGCAGGAGGGACAATGGTACTGTAGTTTCAGTTTGCTCCTGTGCATCTTTGATTCCTCTTGAGGAAAAGCTGGCCTGGCTGATCCTTGAGCTGTCATGGGCATGATGAAGGGGACTCTTGCTCCCAGGACCTCTAGTGCTTAAATTGATTTCTTTTAGCATCAAGTCGAGAATTTGAGTCTTAGCAGGCAGAAAAGGTGAGGAGACCAGATCTTTGTTTTACTAACCATATGGATTCACCATTCACTTTTGCAGTGGCACAATGATGCTTCTTTTTCTGCTTTCTTTCCTTTCACACTGGTTCCTGAAATTGTGTGCTGTGGGGACAACAACTGAGTATTTCTGAAAACTGTACACTGGGATTTTAGGACCTTCACTGGAGCACTGCTAGCTCGTCTAGAGCCCATTAAAACGTGGGCGTCATGAGGTGCTGTTTCCCAAACACATTATTTTTTGCATTTCTGGGCATTTGTTTTGGATCTGTGATTTTATACCCAGACTCAGTATCATGAGATCCATCTGCAGATCTTCAAGGTCAGTTTAAAATCTGACTTGGATTGTCTGCAGTCTTTGCCACTGTTACTCTCACAGCCTTTGCTACGAGCTCCAAGAACTGCAGGGTGTGTTTGGTAGTGACCTCCAAACTATTTAGGGATTGAGTGTGACTTCAGTTTTTTTGCAACAAGATGAGTTCCTATAGTATGCTGAGCTGTAATATGGCTTGAAACATGTCTTTTCTAAAACTTCCACTATATTCTGTAGTAAATTGAACTAGTCCTGAGTATTGACACTTAGGGGTGAACCTAGGGTCAAGTGTCACTTTCATCTTCACACAGGTGCAGGAGGGTGACCAGAGTCAGGAAATCAACTGAAATATTTTCATATACAGTAAGTTCTGTCATTTGGGGGGAAAATAACATATTTTAGGAGAGTATGGTAACCTTCCACTGGTTGTTTTTCATTCTGATTTTCAATCTAAACACTACAGTCCTATAGACTGTGGTTTCAAAGGGAAAAAATAAGCAGAGAATATTAAGAAGCAATTAAGATTTTAGAGTTTAGCCAACAGCAACTTTTAAATGGGAACTAAATTATAGCCATTTCTCATTTTCAGCTAAGAGGAAGAAATTCATTCATGGCTATAGCTGGAGAGTTTTCTTTTTCTTTCTTTTGAACAGATACCATAATTCACCTTGAATTATTGCCACCATCAACATCATGATCCCAAAGACAAAGTGGGAATATTGTACTGCATTTCTTATTAAATCAAGCTGTTTATACAGTGCTAATATGTTTACTTTCGGGGGGATTTTTGGAACAACGCAGCTGCTGCCTTTCAAAGAGCAAGCTTGCGTTGCTTGTTTTATAGCTGTGTGTGTATATGAGACAGCTTGGGAAAAAGATGTCTTTAATTTTCCTTAGCCAAAACCCTATAGAATTTAGTAGAGAGAGTTTTCTTAGGATTTTGTTAAGCATCCTGTGAAACTGAACAGAATCATTGGGACAAATCCTGTGACAGCGCCTTGTACTTCTCTGGCAGTGCCTTTCTGTGCAGAAGAAATTACACTGAGCACCAGGAGATGTGTTCTTTTTTCTGGCTCAGTCACTGATTTCTGTGGGACCTCAGGCCAAGTCACTTACAGGTTGAGAGTATTGTTGAACTCAGCGGCAAAGATCGCACTGGGAGCAAGCTCAGGTGTTCAATATTTCACCATCTGAGTTCTGACACTGGTGAAATAGCACTGAAGAAGATTGGTCAGCTGTATTTATGTATCAACTTATAATATAGCAACAAAAGCTGAAACATAAAGAGCCCTCATATTTACCATGTCTAATAACCATGCCTCAGAAAACTACCTTTTGGTGTTAAATTCTAGGGAGCTTGCACAGCTGCTTAGCTAAGAGAGCGTTAAAACTTAATTGGGAGGGAAAAAAAATTGTCTGTACCAGGTTGTAAAAGTGCTGAAATTGTTATCTGAACCTATCTCTAGGTTTTATTTTATGAGTACACAATGTGTTGTTCATCTACTGTACTGATTGGAAAAGGAGCATTGCAAATTTACAGATCACTGTAAAATTATTTGCTTACAATGATAAAAGCCTCTTTCAGCTTACTCTAAAATGTTTGTGATTCTTCTCATTTTCTCACCCATGGAGGATGTTGAGTGGTAACACTTTCTGAGACCCAGGATGTTAATTTTAAGAATGCCTCAGATGCAGTTGCATGAGTATTTATTTCAGCAGCAGCAGTTCAGGCAGGGTCCTCTGTTCCTGCCCTTGTTCTGCCCTCTGTGATCCCATTGCAAATGTTTGTACAACCATGTGAGGAGATGGATTGTGAAATAATCCATGTTAAAAAAAAAAAAAAAACCCTTTAAAAAAATGAGAGTAGTTTTCATGTCCTGATTTAAACCAGATTATCTCTTAGTCTGGTTCATGTAGTAACAGGACAGAGCTGTACCAGCATAACTGAAGGAGCAGCACGGGGCAGGAATGAGAAGGATGGATGGGGCTGCTCACTCCAACACTGTCCCCAGAGATGCCTGAGGACCACATCCAGGTGCTTATGCTCATCCTGGGGATGGCAGTGCCCCAGAGCTTGTGTCACCACAGGCACTGAGGAGAATTGTAAAGGGCAAGAGACTTCCCTTCTCCCTGGAGACAGCCAACTCCTCAGAGAGACGAGGGAAAATGTGAAGGTGAGTGGCATACCTGAAACTTCTTGCCATTTCTATCTCCTTTTTTAGTCCCCAGCTGTGCCTTGCTCATACTGAACAAGGCATGCCTTTGTTTTCCTCTGGGAATGGCCACATCTAGTCTCATGTGATGAGAGATGGGGATAAGGCAGATCACTGCTTGGTAAATGGAGTGCAGCCTAGCCTGATTTGGAGTCCTCTGACGTCCTGCTCTCAATCCAGGCAATGCAGGAAAAGCACTTCAGCTCTTACTGCAGAAGATCCAGGTTGTGTGTGATTTTGCCAGTGCCAGAGGTAAAGGTACTGAATCCTAGGCCCTTCTGTGTTCAGTATCTCAAAATATTGCTCGTTTTCATTAAAAGGGAGCAGTTCTGTGATCAGCTCCCTCTTCTCCCACTCTAGGACTAGACCTCATCCTCTCTGCCAACGTCAGGCTCTCACTTCCAAGCCGGATGCTCAGGGCAGCCACTGGTTGCTTGTTCTCGCTGTTGGTACCATAGTTTCAGCCCTCATCCTTCTTCCTTTTTATTTGAAGAAAATCACTATGAAAACTTCTCTGGCAGCATCTCTGCTCTTTCATCCAGCAGAACACAGCCTGAGGGAAGGGGCAGAGCCCACAGGCAGAGCCCAAGACCAAACTGGAGTTTGGTGCCGCTGCTGCGCTTCACGGTGTTGGCTCCGGGGGTTTTACCATCTCCTCCTGCAGGAGACCTGAGCCCAGCTGGTCCCAAGGGTGGTGGGACATGGGGTTGGCTCCATGTGGGAAGGGCTGAGGCAGAGGGGCCCAGGACCTGCAGCTGCAACCATCCCTGTCCAACTTCTTGTTCCGTAGCCATTTCCCAAATGGCTACTTTAGGGCCTTTCAGAAATCCTGGGAGTTGTCAGTTATAGTAACAGACCCCCTGCTGATGAATGAGCCCCGAGATGCCCATTTGGGCTTTGGAACAGACTAACTCAGGCTCATTAGACAAAAAAGAGAGAGAGACAGCTTTGCAGATGGAAAGTTGCTTTTTAAGCATGCTGGGTGATCTGTTAAGAGCTTGACTGTGGAAAGAGGCATGGGCCCTCATTATATGCTTGTTACTTTTACTCTTTTGTAATTAACACGAGGTTTAAATTTTTGTCACAAAACAGAATTCTACAAGATCCCGTTTCCTTTCTGGTGAGGCCAATAGTGACCTACTGCTTTACAAACCAACATATTTTGTCTTGAGAAAGGAAACAGGTATTTGCTAAGCTTAAATGCAGATTGGTGATTTCCAGAACTATCAGGATATTGACAAATCTCAGAAAATACTACTTTTCATTCTAATTATAGAGCATCATTACCAAAATCAATAAGCGCGTTCCAACCTGGGAATGTCCCATTTTAAGGAAATAGAACTGTCTAGATTTTGCTTCAGGTTTAGACCTGAGCCATCCCATTGGTGTTAACAGAGGTTCCTGAATAACTTCTACCAGCTACAACAGGCTTTGCCATTGTAAATTTGAGTCCACATGACTAAGGAACCTGTATAATCTTAAATGGGTTCTCAGGAGTAATGTAATTGCAGTATCAAATTTCTTCTTGCCAGCTTCTTCCTGTGCCCCACATGGCCAGCCTTCATCTGAATTTCATGAATCAGTGTTCTCCTCTCAGCTGTCCTGTAAATAAAAAGCAAATACAGTTTTATGGCAGGCTGATGTATCTCCAGGTGTAAATAAGAGAGGACTCTGGGGTTTTTTATGTGATTCACCTTTTCTGCAATGAAGATTGTTGCATCAGTTGGGGCAGGCAGAGCAGTTAGCAGACAAGGGAAGCAAGTGCTTAAGTACGTGAAAGGGGTCTGCAAGGAATCTCTGATCTTCTGCCCCCGTTGTGCTGTGGATGTGAGAGGTCTTTGGCTTAAATTACAGCAAGAGGGACGTTTCAGTTGGACATTAGAAACAACTTCATGGTAGGAAAGACAGTAAAGTGGTGGTCTGTAGAATTGCCATCATTTCTAGGTTTCAGACAAGGTTAAGGAGCTCCAGTGAGGAGCACCACAGGAGTCTGATCCCTCACAGGAGCTTCCAGGCCTGTTCTCCAGTTCTGCAGTGCCAGCTTTAAACCACACAGTGAAGCTTGAGAAAAGAGGAGGGATGGTACAGTGTGATAAATTGCCCTGTAAATCACAGGCTAGAAGCCTGCCTGTCACTCTTAAACTGTAGCATGTGGGTCAGTTGCATGAACATCTTTCTGCAGGCACTTTTATGGATATGGCCACTGAACTCAGTTGGTGCCTAGATGTGCATCACCTTTATTTTGAAAGATAATGTCAAGCGTGCAGTCGTGAGTCACACAACAGGACAATACATGCTTCGGGTGTGGAAGACTAGAATTCAAAATACCATGTTGGTGACCTTGAAAATTCCCAAACATAAACAGTATCATTTTTATTTTTAATTTGCTATATGATGTGTCCCATAAGAGCTGAGAAATTCATGCTGTACTTTGCCCACAGGGCATCCTAAGGGGGTGAAGCTCATGCAAAAAGCTTGGCAGCAAGTTGGAAAACTGCTGTTGACATCCCTCCTCAGTTCTTTGTGTAGGAGGATTTCCCCAACATTTCCAAAAATACCTTCTTTTGCAGAGAGAGCAAAGGAGAATGGGCAAGGGCAGCTGAGGTCGGGCAAGGAGGGATCTGCACAGCTGCAGTCGATCTTACTGTTTTATCTCTGTGGAACTAATTAAATGGATTAATTGCAGACATATTTTTTTCTCTGGAAATGCTTTCCCCAGTGCTGTTGTAATGGTGAAGTCTGGGAAAAAAAAAGAGCAAGATTTTATCTGTGCAGTTACTGGCTTAATAGTTTGCAATGCGTAAGTTTGAACAATTTTTTTTTTTAATATCAAAATATTCTTATTAATCTCTATTAAGAACAAGGTTTTGAGTGCTCAGAAATAATATGCCATGAGGAGTGTGGGTTTTCTCATAACTACAGTTGTAGGGGATGCCAGGTACCACTGGCATCTCCTACTCATCTGCTGGGTCTGCTGTAAGTTACTGTAGAGGAAACTCTTATACAGCTTTAAAATTTTTGAACTCTGTCTTTTAAAGCTGTGAGATATTTTAAAAGACAAAGGCATTTCACAAATGCTTTTTGTGAAATTATATCACTTTATGAAAAGAAGGCTCTATTAAGAAATCAATGCACTATTTTTCTATTCCCAGCTCAAAGAAACAATTTGCATATTCATTGTCAGTTGATTTGCTGCTAGTTAATTTCTTTTCTATATTATTCTTAGTATGTTAGTATGAGTTAAAGTGTACACAGGTATCTCTGGAGTAGATTCACTCTCATGAACTGGTAGGTTCAGAGCTAGAGCACTGAATGTCTCAGACATACTGTGAATGAAATATCCTATAATACAGCTAGATGTACCCCGAGGGAACAGTATACTTCTGCTGTGAAACTGTGAATTAACCACAGCAACCAGATAAATTATATTTTTTCTCTCTCCTTGTAACCATAAAATATAGCTATTGAAAGACCCTATCCTGTCCTAAGTCCCATGGCAGCATTTGGACTAACATTAGCACCAGCTATTTCACAGGAGGATGTAGTCTGAGTGTAAAATTATAGGGTAAGAATATTAAATCAATTCAGCAACCTTAGCTGCTTGGATAAATACTGGGAATCAGCAAACTAGTAAAACAATAACAAACAGGGGTGAACTTCATTTTACTGTTCTTAAAACCCATGCAATTTGGGGAAAAACAAGGCCTTGGAATGCACAACACGTTGTGCTGCTACTACAAATGTTGCAAGTACACGAATTCATTCAGTTTATTGTGGAATGCTGAGTTGGTTGGTTTAAAAGAAAACAGTTCCTCTATTGCTATAAACAGCGTGTGTTCTACTCTATTGACTTACAGGTTAAAATTCATTTGAGTTCGAACTTTTAAGCTGAAACAAGCGTGGGCGGCGTGCCTGGGTCTTGATTGGTGGGTTGTTTCATGTTTTGGAAACCCTGTCTTTTCCAAGAAAGAACAAAACCTTTTGGAAATGTCCTACAAATTGACATTTATAAAGTAGTAAAAATAAGCCAAATTTGAATTGTAAAAATATCGTTAATGTTAAAAAATAAAATCACAACAGTTCTTATTGATGACACATATTCTATCCCTGAAGGTTCAAAGTTGTTTTATTCTGATCAAATTATCAGTTAAATGGATGGATTTCTGCTCAGTGATTCGCTCTCTACAGCCATTTTTTAACCACCATCAAAAAGTTTCCAGTGGAGGCTGGTAAAACTCCTCACATTTTGTAGGAACCACATCATCATTCAAAATGATGATCATTTACTCTCCAGAGTCTTAAAAGTTTCCTAAATTTCAGTGTTCATCAGTAACAGTGACTGGTAGTGCAGGCATGAAGTGAAAGCTGGGAAGAGGCAGTCCTCATACCTGCTGTATTATTTCAATTTGTTTTATTGGGTTTTGTTTTGCTTTTTAATAAAAGCTTGGGACCTGAATGTACCAAAATGGTAAGTCCCTGCCCACTCATACAGCTCCTTATTTTTGAAGCATTCAGTGTGCTGTTTCAATCAGAGAGTAAATGGGTTTGCTTTGCAGGCTCAGAAGAGCAAACTGCAAATGCTGGTTTAGTCAGTTAAAGCTGAATCCAGACTTTATCCACAAAACCAACATTTAGGCAACAACAAAAAAAACCTCCTGGCCCAGATATTATTGCAGACTTCCTACTCAGATGAATGAACGGGTTTTCACCACTTTCCTCACTTTTAGGTAGAGACAAGCCTTTTAACTTAAAAGGGCTTTTCCTGCAACCTGTTGGTTTTTCAGCAAGCTTTTCTGTAGGTCTCACATGACAGAAGTTGAAGTCATGTTTTCCACTAATACCTCATCTCCCTACAACTGTACAATTGTCCTGTGTCCTTGTTCCAATTTTGGGGTCCTGAAGGGGAAGAGAAAGATTGATAAACAGCTTATCAAGCACCAAGGACATTTACTTGGTTTATATCTGCCACAGTTATTCTGGACATGTTTATGGTATGGAGAGGTTTATAAACTTTATACTTATTAGCAGTAATTCCTTAGTAGAAAAAAAATTATTAATTAAAGCACACCATTTGCATGCACAAATCACCATAGTTTGACTTGGATGCTATTTAATACTGAATCCATCTAGGCAAAGCAATTGTGTCTCTGTGGAGATCAATCCTAAAGAATAAAAGAGATGAAAGGATTTTTTAAATAATTTGAGCAAAGATTGTCTTCTTTTTCCTGAAACTATGGAAATAAAGTTTCTACTTTCTACAGGAAAATGTCGTAATTAGGAAATTTGCAAATGGAAATTAGGCTGTGTTGGTCTTTTTCTTTATTTATATTATTAACTGCAGTCTTTAATTACCATATTTATTATTCATGTTTCAATATAATTCATTTTATAAGTGCAAGATCAAATATAAAAATCAAAATGGGCTGGATGCACCCTATTGTTCACATGCAAAGCAGTTAACATAGATGTAAAAATATGAGGTGAATTGAAACATCCATATTTCATAAGGATGCAGTCTACATTTTCTGAAATTATGGCTTGAACTCTTATTTTTAACTTTTTCTCATTTGCATACATATTACTCCCTGTTTAAATGATGTGTTAATTCTATTCATTAGACTTCAGTGGATGCTTCTGACTCTCCTGATAATCAAGCAGAGGTCCCTGGAAAGCAAATTATGGACTTTCATGTTGCAAAAGCCATTGTAAACGTGACATTTATCACTGCAAAGCCAACTCCTGTGGAGCACTTGGCTGCAGTCAGGAGGGCAGAAGCCTTTTTCTTCTGCTTATGGTGATGATTGTCATCTGTGGATAAGGAGCTGGCACCAGGTCCCCAGTGGCTCTTCAGAAATGGTTGGGCGCTTCACAACTGCTCCACAGTCTTGGTGGTAAAAATGCCTGTTCAGTTCTTTGAGGGAATAATTTGACTCACATCCCCACGCAAACAGCTTCAAGAAAATGGGTGGTGTGGAATTTTCTGTTTTATATATTCCATTCCATATAATGTGATGGTGGAGACCAGGATGGGGGGACCTGACCTACCTAGATGGGCTCTGTACTATCTGAAGTGTATTTGGCTGTCAGAACCAGAGCCTGCAGCTTTGGCTTTGCTGTGCTTCCAAAATATGCTTGTACTTCAAAATCTGGAAGAAGAGAGCCCTGAAAGCAAAGCACAAAGCTGACAGTAGTACAACAGGAGTCCTTTCTCCATTCTCTGGGTTACTGAGCCATACCCTGTTGTGAATGTGGGAAGAAACTGTGGGAAGTAAAGGGGCAATGAAATAGTATTGCAGTTAGGTGTCTGCTGTTGCAATTTAATTTGCCAAGGCCATGTCAATTCATCTCTTTAGTTTTAGGTATAAAAGCATTGTTATCCCAGTGGCAAACCCAAGGTGATAATTTTGGAAGGTTTTATGCTGTTGGGGTGAGCCCTTAGTGGTGCCACATAGGGATTTGCCGTGTGTGCTCTGATTAATAAAAAAAAAATAGTGGGAAGAAGAAAGATTTATATTGGCATCTCTTTGTGCAAATCCTTGACATCTTTAAAAGCGTGTAAGTATAATTTCCATCTGGTATTTTGCAGAGCCTGGACCTTTTCAAAAGCAGTGCTTGTGTGCTGCAGGGAATTAGTTGAGGTCTTTGTGATAGCAAAAGGTGAGAGTTCAACATGTGGTTTCGTAGCCACAGAGCTACAGAGAGCAAATTCCCTGTTGTATAGCTTAAAGGTACAGGTGGAGACTACTAGAAAGAGACCTGTTGTCCTGCAGCTTAGTTTCATTCCAAGTGCAGAGAATAAGAGAGCTGAAGAGATCACTGCATTTGATACACATTCTCAGCAGCTGCTTCATCTGCCTGTCTCTGGCTGTGTAATCTCAGTCTCAGGATCTTTCTGCATGAGAAACAGCTGGGCACTGCTGAGCACAGGAGAAATGATCCCCTTTCAGCATCCTTTGGGATAACCCAAGCTGCAGCTGGGCACATGGGGCAGTGAAAAATCTGTGTGTTAGTGAGTTGCAGAGCTGTCTGTAGGGTCTGAGCTTGCACTTGGATCCTCTCTTATCCTTTCCAGTGCTTCCTTGTGCTGACAGTGTGCAAGAGAATCCCTGAGCTTTACACCAGCATTTTTGAAACACTTAAATCAATCTGCAGTCCTCTCCTCCTTCACTCCCTGGACAGCTGAGTCCAGTGGGACTTCTGCACTGTAAAGCTGGGGCAGGCTGTGCTAATTTCCTGTGTGATGAGCACACGAGGATTTCGAGGAAAAGGGACTTTAACCTTAGCCCAGGGTTTAAGGTTATCCACAGTTCTCAATTTCGTGGTTTGGGTTTTGTTTGTCTTTTATAAACCTGGAAAGTAGACAGCTCACCTCTTTGGGGAAATGAGGCAGGGGATAAACATTCCCCTTCCATCCTCTTTCTAGAATTTTTTCCCTTGTGCCAAATACAGCAGCTTCCCATACCAGAGAGAGATGTATTGGCAACTTCACTCCTTATGTTATTCTGGTGACTGGATTAACATTAACATTGTGATTGCTCTCCACCAACATTATTGTATTTTACTGAGCTTTCTGCAAAGAATGAGTTAAATACATATGGGTTGAATGCTTTCTGTTACAACTCATGTTCTGTCTTGACCTTCTTGGTTTCACATATTTTCCCCTTTTAAAGTTACTAGCTGTATCTGAGATCTTAACATCAACATTCCCATTTATTTTGGGAAATAAATATTAATGAGATGGCTGCTGATAGCATTGTGTGGGTAAAAACAAATGCTTTTATAATAAATGGCATTTAATATTAATTGAATGGTTTGGAGTTAAAGCAGGATATAAAGTGACAAGCCCGTGGCACAGCAAAATGCCCTTTGCAGGAATCCAATTAGAAGAGGAAGCAGCAAATTCTGTGCAAACTTGCTATAATCACACAGGGGCAATACAAGAGTGGAGCGTAATTTGGAGCCTAGGACCCGTCCCCTTGAATGTCTCATAATTTCCATGAATCAACATTTAGTTACTATGTGGTGCCAAGTTCACATTATTCTGCTTTTCCCTGACAATGCTGCATCCCATTGCTCCATCCCTCCCTCTCCAGAGGGAGACAGTGTGCTTTGCAATAAAGGACACATCAGTTAATGCACTGTCCTGCTACATGTCTGCCAGAGAAAAGCGGCTCATTTGTTAGCCTGCTGAAATTACTTTGCACTGAAAATCTTCTGCTGATGTTACAGGCTTTTGCCTGATCACTTGAAGCTGTTTTTGAACTTTTGCCATTTCTTCAGTGAGGATGATCAAGAGTTGTCCCCTTTCCAAACTGTAGTCTTCGTTCATGATTTGGAAAAATAGGTTTGCTGAGATCTGTTGTAGATAAATGGTTAAGTCCTGCCTCAAGAAACCAAGTGCAGTTGTCAGATATATCTTGTGTTATAAAGAGTGATATATTCATTGAGTTTGAATTGTTCAAAAATAATTTCTCTAAATATTATGTATTGTTTTCATCTGGCAGATGGAGTTGCAGAAGCTGCTATAGCAAGAGCTTGTTTGTGGCATTTCAGAGAACCTGGGTATTGTGTGAAATTGGCTTAGCAAGCCTCTAAAAGGAGGGTGCAGAATGTAAAGTGAGGGTGTAGGAGTGATAGCCAGGGCAGTGCTTCCAGGCTGATAAAGAAGTGTGTGGAGAAAAAAAAAACAACAAGGAGCAAGTGAATTTATCCGTTCTGTCAAAATGGCTACGATCAGCCAGGAGGCAAATGAATAAACGGATCAACAAGTATTTCACACTTGTGTGTTCTCGACAGGAAATCACAGATCTGAAACCAAATGTCTGGGACAAAACTACCAGAAACAGTGGCAAAATACTCTGCTGTTTAGTCTGCATTTTCAACATTTTTAGCTCACGAAAGTCCTTGAATTAAAGCACTAGAATAAAGCAGGAACTTGTTACTACATTTCCCAGATATGAGCAGAGATGAAAATATTTGGGGTGGGTCTAACAACAGGACCTCAGTCTCCACTGGAATCTCCCTTTGCTGCACACCTGGATGTGTCTGGCTGGCCATGGTGATGGCTCCTGTCTTTTCTTCTCCCAAGCTCACAGTCTGATGGCAGCCAAAGCACCACCAAAGATCACATCAGAACACAGAAATGAAATGCATAAATACAGCAGGAGGAAAATGGATGTGAATTGCTAGAGGTGCCAGGGCTGAACAACTCACCTGGGAGCAGGCATCTACTACATTCCTCCAGGACACTGCCAGAGCAGCCATGGCCCTTCATGAGCTTCAAGAAAAGGAAAAGCAGAGCCAAGAGCTTGTGTTTAATTACATGTCTGCTTCTGAGCAAGTGCCTCGTGCATCCAGGCATGTTTCTTCATACATTAAGAAACACATTTTCATAAGATGTGAACTGCAGTTCTTGTGGACTTTTTTCTCCTTTTCCCCAATCCCACATTTAACAACACTGAAAGGTTATCAAGAACTTAATAAAAGATAGATTTAAGCCTTAGAAGTAATGCAAATAAGAACAGTCCATAAATAGAAAATATATTAAATTGTATCTGGTGTTAAGGGCTCTAATAATTAGCACAGGTTGACTGAATTTCTCCTGTTTTGCTTATCTGCAATGAACTTTTGTCTAGAATCATGTTCTGCTCCTGTGATTAGCAGCTGTTTCTACACGGTGATCAAGACAACAGGAGAACAATGTTTTATTTGCTTGAGTGTGTGCTTAGTGCAAAAGAGTTTGTCCTAAGGGTGAAACCAGTTTCTAGTTTTCTGTTTCTAATTTTCAAAATAATTTCAACTGATTTTTTAAATGGAAAATCTCTTCTACGTCTGTTACTTTATGATTTTTTCAATTCTTGGCTCTTTCATGTCATTAGAGGCCTGATAATAGACATTGTGGTAACTTTTCTGATATGCCTCATACTTTGATTCCTTTTTGTGTAATAAATGTGTATGTCCTTGGTGCAAATATTCCAGAAGCTTAGAATGAGTCACAGAAATTTCCAAGATGTCCTTTTCTTAATAAATATTTAGAAAAGGCAACTCTTTCTCTCTTTGTTTCATGCACTGTCAGGATCATGCTTCCAATCCCCTCTGCCTCATGGTGTAGTGGATTCTAGCTCTGTTACTTGCTTATAATATTTCTAGAATTTTTCTTATTGCTTATTTGGTCTGTGGAAATGGTAGTTTAAAACACCCATTGTTTTTGTTTCCTGTAAATTTTTATTGTGCCTGTGCATGCTTGTACTCACTTGAAAGCAAACCAGTGAGAGCTTCCAAGTCAGAACTACAATTTTCATAGGAAAATTAAAATAAAGGCAGAAAGCACTGGCTTAAACTGACAATTAGGATACAACCTGACACCCTGTTGGTCAGGGTGGTGGTGGCAGTCCCACTAAATGGTGGCTGCAGTCCTGTTGGAGTGATAGATGTGGTTCTGTTGAATTGGTGATCCTGTAGAAGGCTCTGGTCTTTCACTAGTCCGGTGATGGTTATGTAGCTCTTGTCCTCTGGGAATCCAGTAGGCGTCCTGCTCATGCTGTTCCAAATCTCATATGATATCCAGGTAGGAATGCTTGGTTCCTCCACCTGGGCAGAGCATCTCACAATAGCATGATGTCATTTTTTGAGTCATTCAGGAAAGTCTCCATGCCCCATTAATAGAAGATATCCCTCGGAGGGAGTTATCAGGGATGAATCATGGAAGAGATAACACTGCCCCACCTGGTTTTAACAGCTTATGGAGATGGTGATAGAATACATACTTTTGATTACATCTTACACTGTAACCTAAGACAATGCTTAATGCTGCTGTCTGGTTTTTGGGTGTTAGTAAGCTTTTTCTTGTAGTTTAATTATCTTGGGATTTGCTGTTGTTGTTGATGATGATGCTATTTACTTTGTAGAAACATTCTCACAGAAAATGCAGTAGTTTAAGGCAGATGCTTCTGGAAGGGTCCTGTTGATGTGGGGACTTTTCATTGTGATATGTTAATTGATGTAGGTCTGTGGTGGCTGGCGAAGGGAGCCCAGTGGGGGTGTTCACACCACGCTGGCTGCCTGATTTAACCAGAAACCACTTCAGCAAATGCTAGTGTGCAGCACAGCTCTGTTAGTGCAGAGCTGTGCCCAAGGTAGGAAGCCCAGCAGAGAAGGGATGCTGGAGCAGTCCAAGCTCTCAGTACCTGTGTGTCTCCCTGGCATTGGAGAGGAGTCCCTGGGTCCCACTCGGGTGTCTCTCCAGAGTGAGATAGGGATGTATTCCTCATACTGCTGCACAGCACACAGCATGGCAGCTCTCAGTGGTCTGCTTCAGTGGTTGGCAGTGTATTGCCCTGATATTTGTGTTTCCTTGTCACATTTGTTAACCTTTGAATGCAAGAAACTCATTAAAGCAATTCCTGAGATGCACACTCCAGGCTTCCCCAGAGCTCTTGGCTCAGGCCCTGATTAGCATCAGCGACTGCAAGAAGCAAATCTCCAAATGGGTTGATTGATAGCAAGATTAATGATCCTCAAGATTTCTGTCCAGGTTTATTATTGGGAGGCTTACAAATCTTTGCTTTCAGCGAGATGGGTGGGGAGGAAGGACCAGCTGGCTGCCACCCAGTCTGTCTATATTAGCATGATGAGGTGATGGACATAGCTCTGTTAAAGCACCAGCACTAAGCAGTGTAATTTCAGTGTTCCTATTATCTACCAGGTACTAAATAATTTGCTCCTCTGCTCTTGGTGCCAGCTGGTGTTTTCTTTTCCTTTGTGCTGTGCTTCCAAAGGTGTAATGCCATTTCTGATTGTGTTTTAAACAGAGTTAACAGAGACACCATGAAATTTTTAAGTTGCTATTTCTTGCTGAAGTGACCAGTGAAAAAAGCTCAGCCTGCAAATACTCAGTGATTAGGAGAGAAAGAAAATAATCACTCTTTTAATAGTTGTCTTGGCCCCAGATAAGCTAAACATGAATTATGTCCAGCAGTGTTGGGAATTCTTCCTAGTTCTCCCATGCAGCTTTAGTCCAGGTGCACATGGACACATGTGTTGGAAAGATGAAGCTTCCCACTGAGTATTTCATTATATTTAACAAACTGGCATTTCTGCCTGAAGATGGGCAGGGACATCAAAACTGAGGAACAAGCTGTGCTTAAATTTTTACGAGACTTTTGTGTTAGATTGCAGGCTAAGCCTTGGAATACCTAAAATACCTGTCAATTGAATGTCCTGATGTCCCATTTGGAAGAAGAAGAGTATTTTTTGTAAAGGCAATAGCGGAGCTCTCCTGTTTTGAAAGTAATTAGGTGAGAGTAATTAGGGACATTTATGTGAATATTCAAAAGAGAGACTTCTGTCTCTGTTTCTGTTGTCCTCTCCTAGGTTGGATCATCTCTCTTTTGGTTTTCTTATAACATTGTGTCCAGTCCAGAGGAATTACACTTTGCATTTAAAATTACCTGCATTTTAACATCCCACTGTGTGACCCTGTTTTTATTCATTTTTTTCCAAAGATTCATCATCCCAAAAGGAATTCATGTCCTGCAGTTATAATATCAAGTATACCAAATCTTGAGATCTTGGAGGTGCTAAAAGCTCCTCTCTAGTAAGAGGCAATCTTCATTGATTGCTGTGGCTCTTGTGATTATGGAACAGCTCTTCACTTGCTTAAATCCAGCTTTCTTTTGTGAGAAAGTTTTAAGTCTCCTTTTTAATATTACATGATGGTTTGGGCATTGGAAGCACACATTTTATAGGAAATGCCTGAGGTGTTATTTGATTGAAAAAGTCATGTCTTTGTTTTCCTCTGTAATTTTCTAGCCTTTGTTATGAATGTTGCATTACATAAATAGTTGGCTCAGGGAGAAGAAAATTAATATGGTCAGGCTTTCCTCTGGTTTTTAAAGCTGTATCTAATTTTAAACCATTTAAAGATACCACCTAGAGGTATGTCTACTCTATTTTTGCCTGAAGACATTCAGGTTCTGAGTAGTAATACATATAACCAAGGAGCTTGTTCTCTTGCAGTAGAAAATACTGATGAGTAAACCCATTCAGTCATCTGTAAAAGTGCTGAGTGTATCCAAGGCAGCTGTTGTGGCTATTGATTAAAGCAGGAGAGGAAGGTTTGGTGCCTCTGGCCCTGTCAGAGGTCACCAGGAGAGTAATTAGCTACCAAGTGTCACAGGGCCAAGTGTCATCACAAATAAGGTTTCACCATTGCCTTCGCTGTTCTCCAGGGACACCAGGATGATGGGACAAGGAAGCGTGGAAAACGTTTGTGCTGAGTTAAACTGAGACTTAGCCACATGATTTGCAATTAAAGAGCTTTCTAAGTGCATTTCTGCACTGGCCACCTGGGTGCTCTCTGGTTGCACAGCTGATGAAGGGGGAGGACATGAAGGCAGCCCATCTGGGGGTGTTGTCATTTCCTAACTGTTTAATTATTTGAATACCCTTCTAAAAATCATCATATCTCACGTAATGCCTGAGTTCAATACTGTGTGTCATATAAATGGGTGTCCGGGCCCTGGTGCAGGATAGGATCTCAGAGGATTGAGAGAAGAGGATTTTTAATTTTGTGGAGAGCTGTGTAGTCAGCTGGCAAATTTAGGCCATAAATATTAAATTAGCTGTCGTTTCATGTCAGAAATCCCTAGTCTGTTTGCAGATTAGTTTTTCAACTGGACAGTTTTACTAGTGGTGCGTTCCTCAGCACGAATGCTGCCTCGAAGTTTTGTCCACCTTCTATTTTTTTCTGTCCATCTGCCATTTCCCAGCCTTTTCCCTGTCTTTATTTCCCTATGATATTAGAGAATATTGTGGACAGGTGATCAGCATTTGGACTTTTTTGTGGATCTGTGTGGGTCAACTCCCCAATGTGAAAATGTACTTCTCCTTGTCCAGAGGAAGTCCCCTGAAAGAGACAGTCCATTTTTCACTGTTCTATCTAGGATAACATGCCAAGGGCTTGGCATGCCATGCACTTCTGAAACCTACCCATCACCATCCAGACCTCTCCAGGTACCGTATCTGTGTGATGCTTAACACTGCTATAAAGAAATAAAGAATATTTCAGGCAGAAACTGCTTTGTGGGGAAAAGGCAAATGGTCTTCAGGATGGATCCGCTGGAAAATCAGCATTACTGTAGGGAAATTTTCCTCCTTTATCAGCTTCCCTTTATTCTCCTGGTTTTTATGCATTCCTGCTTTGTACATCCTCCAGCAGCTCCAGTTCAGTCAGTATTCAGTGCTTTACTGCTCCAGCATGGCACAGGTTCTATTATAACTTGGCTTTTGAATTCTGGTCATTAAGTATTAAGACCCGTGAAGGAAAATAAGTGTAGAAAATTAGGGCAATATAAGCCATTTTCTGGCCAAAAATAGTAAATGAAGATGCCTCTCTGATAAAATGAATATAATATCACTGCTCCATGCTGGTCACTTATTCATATTCATAAGATCAGTTTTTTCCATGTGGTTTTCTCTCCTCTTTTTCTTTTTAACGCTTGAGTCAGTTTTATTGCTCATAAAAATCAGTGACTGATGACCCCAGCTAGAGCAGTGCAGACTGCAGACAGCTGTTGTCCAGGCTCCCATCCACTGCTCTGCTGGTGACATGGTCATGATTTGCAGCACTTCTGTTGTTCTGAAGTCTGTGCTCTTTTCTGAGGAGTCATTGCCAATTCTGACAGTGACAAATGCTTGCCAAGGAATAGTGAAGCTAGTTTAAAGTGCAGAGCCATGTGTTACTAGTACACTTGACTGCATACATACTCTGGTTTTGGTGCCAGCAGAAACCAATCTTAATTGTGTCTCCTGAAAAACATGCAAAACAGTTCAATGGGAATCTGAAGCAGCTTTTCTTCTATTGAAAGTGAGAATGAATGTACAGAGGTAGTGAAAGGGGATTGTTTCCTGTCTTTACATCCTTGTTTAGGAGTTAGTTGCAGACACCCCCATGATGGAGGAGCATGGGGAATGAATGCCTGTATCCAGGTTGCATTTAGTAAAGACTAAGCCATGTCCTGTGCAGCCTGGTTTAGAGGTCCCTTACAGATCCTAATCTGACTCTTATTCCATCTTTTCTGTTCTTCCCACCAGCTAAAAACTGTGTGTAAAAGTAGGGACCATTGGCCTCTTTGTTAACAAATATATATTCTGCAGAGGTTCTGTCTGTGGGAAGCTGTTTCTGGAGGAAGAGTGCCTGAAGGACAAGATTTGCCCTGCTCTGACAGTAGTGAATAGACCTGCAGGACCCTTTCAAGCCATCTGCCCCCATATTGGTCATGCTTTAGCAGGTAATGACCCAGGAAGAGAGCCTAGAGCTCCTAGATGCTAGTACAGAAATAAAGTAATATAAATCTGGCTGGCCTTGGAGAGGGAATGCACACTGCTCCAGCCAACATCAACACCTGGAAGAAGGACAAGGGATCAAGGAGGCAATGAATGTGCTGTGTGCTTCAGCATGAGGCAGGTCATGGCCCCTGGGTGTTCCCAGAATGTAAAATATTCCCCTTTGGGTTTTCCTGTGTTCAGCCACTGCTCTGGTGGTTCCAGCCAGCCAGTACAGAGGCAATCGCTTGTCCCTCACCATAATCCTGGCTCCTCCTCTCCCTGCCCTGGCTGCTCCAGAGCACACAGATCCTGCCTGTCATCACACATCAGGAGATGCTGCCTGTGCTAGACCCAGCACGGAGCAGTAAAGGGCAGGCAGTGCCCTTGGAGCAATTCCCAGCACTCCCATTGTCTGCAGCCGAGCTGTGTTTGCATTGGAGGCAGGAGTAACACTGAGGCACTGCCTTCTACACAAAAATAAAATACATCCATACTTTCAGGCCATTACATGAGCCAGTTCTCCTTCTTGCTTTTAGAGGTGTGTAAAGGAGAAGCTGCTTGAGCTTTAGTAACTAATAACCAAGGAAACCTGTTTGGAGTGTCAAACTCTCACAAGGCATCTCTTAATGCAGAAGTTATTCTGGTATTTTGCTCCACAGAGATGGATCAAGCATTTAACCCAGCTAATCAGGACCATCTTTTGGCATATTTTTATGCTTTCATCTTAGTAATAAGGTGCTGCTTCTCTGGACTTTGCATCCTGTTAGTTTGCTGTAGTAACTCACAGCCAGTATCTCTGCAAAAAGATTCTGGGCAGGGGGATGTTCTCTGTCACATTGTCTTTGCATTCCAGACCCTGCCTGTGCTGCTTCTCTGGGGAGATGCTAATCTTGCAGTGTTTTACTTCTGCATTTGGGTCCATATGTGACAACTGTGTGTCTGATCACCACAATCTCACACAGTTATTGTACCCCAGGGAAAGAGAGCCACAAAAACATATGGGGCTAGAGAAAATGGTGTGCTTCACTGCTCACGGGCGTATTTCAGAAACAACAGACTCTGGTATTTCACAGAAAAGATACGGCTCCCCAAAATATTTTAGAAGTGAATCAAGGTTGGGATTTGTTTTTCTCAACCAGTGCTGCAGAAATACAAAAATTATTCTAAAATTAGTGTTTCAGTTGTTAAGATTTTAATAATCATTTATGCCATGACAAATCCCAGTTGTGCAGTCACTGTGGACTGCTTCTATTAGGAAAAAAGGCCTGTTATTTTTTTCTGCTGATCGTGGTGGTTTCCTGAGCAAATGGGCACAGATATGCAAACACCTGCTCATGGATACACACTGGGGTTGAAAGTTACAGACTGAAGTGCTCATGCGAAAATAGGTGTAGATTTGAACCTTGTCTAGCCCTGCATCCACTCCCCTCTCTCCCCTCTCTGGTGGCTCGAAACAAGCAATTTCCTGCTCTCATCCTTTTCCTTTTTCCAGCCCTCCCCATATACACACTCAGATTTACTGCAGCCGCTTGTAGCCTTAGCAACTGCTGCCACTTAAGGTTTGAATCTGGAGGAAAAGGTAATGGGGAGGCACAGAAAGGAGCATCCTAAACTGGAGGAGGAGGCAGATACTGAATTGTCTGAAATGCCTCTCAGTAGCCTTGATGGCAGCTATCAGTATTTATTACTACAAACCAGACGTGAGTTTCCAGAAGGCTCTGCTTGGGGCCAGGTGTTTCCTTACCTAGGAAGAATGGACATTATCCAAACTGGAGTCATCTGCCTGGCACCCTGAGACGTGTTCTCTCCTGGAGCTGCACAGAGGAAAGATGCCAGAGTGGGAAATAGACCCAGTAAGCAGAACGTGCTGGAAAATTCATCCAGCGAATTTGTTAAATCCGTAAAAACCTTTTAAAGATCTGAAGTACAGCAGGAATCACCAGGACAGGGATGCAATGGCCTATATGCAGTAATCTCAGCTGTAGAGGCTACACTTATAATATTTACAGCTATTATGAACAAGTGGGGAAACAAAAGAGTTTGCGAGACATGTCTTCACATAACATGCCAGTATCCATTATTGTAAAGTAATGAAAGTGCTGCATTACATATGTACATTAGACAGGAGCGTGATGTTTGTGACTTGAGAAAACCTTTAGTCAGTCTAAGGTGTCTGTCTTTGCAAAACAGCAGCAGAAAGTCTTCCAGGACTACAATGCAGAATTTTTAATTACATTAATGATTGTAGCAAATGTTACTATGTGAAATATTAATTTAATACGTAGTTAATCCAACACTGTGCTCAGCAGAGTTGCACTGGGCTGGGTATTCAGCTATTGCCATTGTGGGCCTTAAAATATTGCACAGTGAGATTATCTGACACATTTACATGTTTTGAGGCTATCAAGAAAAAGCTGTCTTATGACTGTGTATAAAAACCATAATGCCAGCCTTTCAGAGCCTCTGAGAGTATAAAATAACAAATTAACAAAAAAAATTGCTTTTCTTCAATATCATCAGCTTTAAAAAATCCTGTAAATCCCTGCATAAAGGTCTGGTTTTTTATCAAACACTTTTTTAAGGCCTTCATTACCAGGAGAAGCCATTCAAGGATTTCTGTAGTATTGACTCAGGGGAAAGAGCCCCAAATACATCAAAATCAGGAACATTTTGCCTGTTTCATATTCATAGTTTCTTCTTTATGTGTGACTGATTTATTCTGCTGCGTGCCCCCAGGGTGTGCATTGTCCAAAATAAAGGCTGCCAAAAAAAAAATGAGAACAGGGAGCAAGTGGTGAGGCGGGGGGAGTTCAACCCATGTTTTTAAATGCTGTGAGACTATTGCACATCTTACATCCTCATGTGTGAATTCACCTTATGGTGTTTCTTAACAGAAGTATACTCACTAAATATGTAACTTCAGCAAGAATGCAAGCCATCATGCCTGAAAATAGAAAGCTGCTCCCAGACAGTGACTCCATGCTGTGAAATCCACTCTCTCCTGCTTCTGGATTGTCTTAAGTTGTACTTGTGCTGCCATAGCTTGTGCTTGCATTACAGAGCACTGTGCCTGTGCACTAGAAAGTACAGATGCGTGGAAAGCAAGCACCTGTGACAATTTTCAATCCTGCTTTCACCTAAGACAGTGGTTTGGTTTTCAGTGACTTTTTTTTCTCCCTGACATGTATTGATGTTGGAAACAAAGGGAGCACAAATGATGGGCTCTGCATGGAGAACACAAAGCCTGAGTTGCGGAGCAGCAAACTGCAGGGCAGCAAACTGCAGGAACTGCAAGGCAGCAGCTTGGGAGCCACATGTGCAAATATGTTTGAGCAGGAGAACCTGCAACTTGGCAAAGGCACAGTTCACCAGGCCCCCACAAACTTTGCCCAGGTGTTGAGGAGCAGTTGAAGGGTGACAGTGAGGGGGATCTTTCTGCACTGGGGAGCTATTGTTTAGTGCCTCGACAGATGAGAGCAGACCTTTCTCCTGCCACAATAGCTGCTCACACCAAGCAAGACTCATTAAATATTCAGTTCCAGCCTCAAGCAGCTCATTAAGTCAGCAATGAGCAGTGACGCTGGCGTTGGAAAACCCTGCCTCAGTTAACATCACCATGCAGAGTCTCCCTGGATCTCTTGATGTTATTCTGCTCAGTACCTTTTCTGTGATGACCAGCCTGTGCTCTCTGCTTTGCATTAAATACAGGTAAAAAAGAGTCAGGTGGATTTAAGTTCTGCTCTTCATTGTAGGCCTTTTTAGAGAGGAGTCCTAGGGCCCAAGGGAAGTGTCTGTTGGATTTTTGTGTACCAGCATATGTAATACAAGTTTGCAGGAGGAGGATGGGATGAAGGTTATGTGGCATTAGTGTTAAAAAGCAAACAAACAAAAGATCTTAATGTTTGAAGGATAACTTTCATAGCAGAACATCATGATATGCAGCAGTTACAGATGCTGTATTACTGGTGGTTGTTACACAGCAGAAACTTTTACAATAAGTGTATTTTCCCTGAAAATTGAGTGTCTTAGGTGAATTTGGGCTTGAATTGTATGCTGAATGTGTTTCTTGTGTGCAGAGTTTCTTTCTGAATGATGTATTTGGAACCTGTTTTGCAGCCACTAACTTTTATGATTACAATTTCATATTCAATAGTACTTAACAATAATGTATAGGGGCATTTATGATGGGTGGATGTCAGATGTCAGTGAATTACAGCACACCAGAGTCTGGAATTAGGATTGTAATTGTAGAAAACAAACATGTTTTCGTGTATCAGTGTTTTAAAATTATAACATCTGAAAGTATGGAACAGAAATGGAGAAACAGAACATGTGCAAAAGTTTTTTCAAAGAGCAGTTTTTCACACCCTGAATCTTTTTTTTTTCTTTTTTTTTTTTCTTTAACAGAAAGTGTTTTCAGACTGCTCATTTCTATGTGGAGGACAGCAGTTCCCCCCGTGTGGTCCCCAATGAAAGTATTCCCATTATACCTATTCCAGGTAAGACGGGCTTAATCTCCTGTGTTTGTACTACGTGGAGTCTGGTTTAATTACATAAAGAAGAGAAGGTTGTGCCTGTGATAAATCATGGGGTGTTGGTAGGAATTTGTTGTATCGGTGCTGCTTCATTTAATTTAATGTGCTTTGTAATGGGGCTCTGAGTGCCAATGCTGTATTTTTCCATAGGCACCTCTCCCACTTCGTTTTAATAGAAATTTCAGAATAACCTTTGCTAAATGTCAAAACCATGAGTAACAAGTCTTGAAAACACTGAGACATTGCATCCCGGGTGAAAGCAGCTGCTCTATCAGGGCAGGTTGCAGAGGAGGGATATTCAGCTCCACTGCTCTCTCGAGACTGGGGGCCTTGCCCCCACTTTCACTGTGTGTAGAGGTGGAATCTGGGGCTCTCAGAAAGGGCAGTGGCACAGGGATAAGCAAACAATCTCAAAGTAAAGTCCAAAGCCATCTGTTAATTTGGTATTAATAAAGTTACCAAAGGTCAAATTCTGCTCTCAGCTATACTGAGAGTGATGCTGGAAGCAGAGTACAGTGCTATTCCCTCTTCATGAGGCATTCCCCCTGGGAATTATTAAGTGCAGGATGCAGCTGCCTTGAAGCTGTGATGACAGAGAGCAGCTTGGTGTTACCGTGGCCTTTGCAGCCGCTGCCTTGTTTGATGATGGTCAGTCTCACAGGCAGGCAAAAGTGTCATATTGGCCTCAGTCTTTCAAAGGCTTTTACTTATTTCTTCATGGTGTTTAAAGTTTCTTTGTCATATTCTGTATCTGCATCTTTGGTCTGGGATTCAATCTGTAGCTAATTAGGTTCATTTAACAAAAAAAGTTCAGAGCCTTTTCTGAGACACTGAAGAAATTTGCTTCCTAGCAAAGTGAAGTGCTAGGAAAAACTGCTTCCAGTTATATTTTCCTTGATTTTATTCAGTGTGACTTATTTCTAGAAAGAGTCTTTCAAAGTACCCATGGGAACTAGTAGAAAAGGTCAGCTATTACATTCCTGCAGAAAGCGTCAGGCAGTTTGCCTTGCAGTCTGATGCTGTACCACTGAAAATAAAGAAAACATGCTATTGTCCCCTCTCCTTTCTGTTGGAAACTAAAATGCATGTCCTGGCCACCTGACATCCTTAGCAAGCAGTCATCCTTATCCTTTAGGGTAAAGGAGGTGACAGGTTTTAATCTTAGACCATCAGTGATTAGTTTTCACGGATGTACTTAGGTATCTGGAGAACTCCATTCTTCCTACTCTGAAACCAAGAGGAGCAAATGCCTGTTGGGACTGCTTGTGACAGTCAGCTCAATGGTCCCACCATGCCTGCTCTTGTGTGGTAGCTCCTTGGAGCTTGTGGGGAGGGGGAGGCTGGGCTAAACTGGACTCTGGCACAGCATAAATCCAAGGGATTATGTCTACAAGGCACTGGGAGGAGACAAATTCTTCCTTCAAACAGAAACCTCTTTGGCCAATGTGTAGTATTTTTACTGTAATTGAGACAATTTTTTCTTAGATAAAAGAAACCAGCAGAAAGCTCCATCTTCCACGCTGCAGTGTGTGTTGTTGAGACAGGGGTTCTTCCCTGTTGCACAGAGATGTTTTGATGGTCAGTCCATTAAGACTGGAGTGCATTCATATGAATTGTAGTGTAGGCTGAAGAAGTTCCATTAAAACTGTGCAGGCAGCAGGTACTGTCAGGGCAGCATGTGCACCAGTGCTCCTCCAGCAGCCATTCTGGCACACAGCAGAAAGTGACTGGAACACAACACTGTCTTTTGGGGACATTTCCCATGACTAGAGTAAGCCAGGCTGTGAGACCTCAGCAGCTTTGTGAGGAACATGAGGCTACTGTCACTGCAGTGCTCCCTGTGGTGTGCTCAGACAGTATTGCTAAGAGCTGCTCATCCCTGATAAGGGGCCCTGCAGATTAAGGAATCCCCTGAGCAAATGCTGCAGGACACCTTGAGCAGCTTTGTAGTTAAAAATGCAGACATCCAAATTGAGGGGCCTTAATCTGAAGCAGAATCATGCCCAGAAAATCTTAAAAGAGAATAAACTGGTGAATTTGAAGGTCTTGACATTGGCATTAAAGCTATTTAGGCCACAAAAAGCCAAATCACCCTCTGTAGGCACCTCACTCTGTGTGTATTACCTATTACCTGTACAGGGATAATAGCTAACACATGGATACTTTCAACTATGAGGGTCAAGTTAATAAAGAAAAATTCCAGCTATGTTGGCTTTTTCCAAATATGGGAGATACTGCCTTGAAAGATTTTGAAGCTCTCCGAGGCATTTTCCTTGTTTGGAGATGTAGAAGTGGGCTGTTTTCCCCCATATACCTGTTGCTAGATGACAGCCTTCCCTGACGTCAGCTGCTGCTCCCACATAGACAGCCCACTGAAATGCCTTAAGAAGATGAAATGACAAAATTCTCCTTTAAATTGATGGCAACTGCTGAAATGATGAGCCTCTGAACTTTTCCTCTGGAAGCTGCCGCAGGGTGTGAGAAAGTCTTACTTGCCATGTTGATACTAGAAGCAAAATGTAAGTGGCATTTTCACAGAAACAAGTTTTTTAAAGTAACCTTGTTAGATTGTGAAACTCCATCTTTATGGGAGGAATTTGACTAGGTCCCTGTGGGACTGTGCCTCCACCTCCTACAGTTCAGTGGACCAACTTCACTCTTGGTGGAAGCAGCCACACCAATGGTAGTTTGGAGCAGTGTGGCTGAAGATGTTCAGCAGGTTTGCCAAGACTCACCTCAGCACACAGTGAGTTTCTGGGCACAGGGCACTGAGTGGGTCAGGGTTGGCTGGTCCTGGCCCAGGTGTGGGGTGGCTCTGCCACGTGCCTGGGAGCCAGGCACAGCAAGGTCCTGACACAGCTCAAGGTTTCAGAAGAGCTCTGGTGTTTCTGTGTGCCACTGCTCTGCTCTGAGACGTGTTGGCACAATCAGAGGGAGCATTTGTGTTTATTTCTACACAACATCCTGCTCTTGTTTATGCAAACCCTCTGTTTTCTCAGGTCTACAAGCTCTAAATCAGACCACCAGCTACCTGCTATAGGCACACAGTACAACTTTTCATGTGTGAAATCTAAAATACCTTCTTGCAGAGGAATCATTTTATCCATTTTCTATTTCACTTCCCTTGGCTACATTCTTAATTATTGTGCAGGAAGCCACATCACCCATAGGTGTGTGCCTATCTGTGCAAATTCTCTCTGAGATCCAAATTATTATCATTATTCATAATTATCTGCACTGCTTGATCTAGAGAAACACAGGACAAAGGAGTTATTATCTGAGTCACCCACTGGATATTACATCTGAGGTATGAATCTCAACTCACATAAGCCTTGCACCTATCAATTATGCATCTGTAATCAATGGCAGATTTCCGAAAACTCCCCTGCCATTCCACCCAGCAAAATTATTTCTCTATATCTTCTCTCTTTATCTCCGTGCTCAGGTAATTTTGGCCACATCCACGCCATCTTTGCCTGGATCTCTTCTCTAAAATATTTGCTCTTGGCAGGATCTCGCCCAGCAAAGCTGCTCCTGCTTCTGTTTATTGGTCTTCTCTATTGCTGGGTCAGTATCTGACTGACTTTCTGGATCTTTCTGGACTTGATCCTTTTCAGTAGAGTTGGGAAAGTAACAACAACAGCAACATCACAGCTGCAGACCTGTGTGTTTTGCAACCATAAAGCCAAAATGCATCCCTTAGCAGTTCTCCTTTCATCTCCTAGCAAGAGCTGCTCCCCACGGCAGTGCAGAAGTGCAGCTCTGTGCAGCTTAGATGATATCAAACAATGAAATGAATAAAAATTCCACTTCTAGCCTCCTCCTCTCTTTTGTGTCAGAGTTTTCCTGCTCTTGGGTGGAGCATTGTTCTTGCTGTGGATCTTGCTGTGACTTTCCTGGTTCCTTGCCCAGCCCATGGGCACAATGGATGCTGTGGCACTGATGTCAGTAGGACTTGAGGTGAGATCAGTACAGAGGTACTTGAGGCTTAAAAGCTCAAAACTCTGTGTAGTGTTGACCACAGTCCAGAGAAGCACAGATCATAAAGAACAAAACAGCTGGCCAATGCAGCTGATTCATTTACCATAATATTCAGAAATACTTCACATCTTGTATTTTCAGTATAAGTAAAATTTCTCAGAGGTGATGCCAATCATTTCAGCTGTGTCTAGATGACAAGACTTCAGAAACAGTTTTCAGATTATGGTATGTTCAGTTTTAGGTTTAAATGACAGTAAATTATTTTTTTAGTAGTCATAGAGTTTAATAATAATGTATTTTAAAAAACTAGTGGCAGAATCTGATGGAGAAACACTCATGGTTCTTCAAGAATGTCTCAGTATGGTCCAAGAAATAGAGGACTAGCAATGAAAAGGTGCTTTGACCACCTCACACCCATCAGGCTGTGAAGGCCAGGGCACCCATGACTCTTTCATTTCACTCTGTCTCTTCATGGTTACAAGGACTCCCATCATTAAGTCCATCTTATTAATTCTTAGCTCTTCAATAACTTGAATAGTGCCTTGAACCTTTCCTGACAAATGACTTGATTTGTTTTTTACAGGCTCAGCTGCTGTGTACGGGCAGCATCCACACTTTGACAAACTATTTCTGTTAAGAGACAGTAATGATATCTCATTTGACAAGGGAACTGCAGTTTCTCAGCACAGACTTGGTATCTCACTGTTTTCTGCTAAGGTGTGGCTGTCTCAAGCTGCATTCCCAGAGCTAAAGAGCAGAGCCCAGGATGTGTCTGTGGCCGTGACAGTGACAGTGCAGTGAGCACAGTGAGCCTTGTGAGGTACAGGAACTGAGCTAACTGCAGCCGAGGGCTCCTTTCTCAAGGGCATGAAGCTCTTCACTGAGCACAGAGGTGGTGCTCTTCAGCTGTTTAAGACTTTATTTCTGCTCCCTGCTCCCTGTGGATTTATGTTCCAGCACCATATTGTGAATTGTACCTATCTTCAGCTTCAATTAAATTCATGAACGCAATATGGCAAACACAGCCATCCTCTGAAGCCAAGAAAATATCGAGGTATTTTAGGGAACATCCACCTTCCCTTTACTCTGGTACCACCCCTGCTCCTGCAGCAGTACACTGTAGAATTTATGGTATGATACCTAGTTGTGTTTCTTTTAGTGGAGGCTTCAGGGGTTGGTTACAACACAAAAGAATGTGTTTTTATGGTGGCCATGTGAAATGCAGATAGATCCTCTTCTGAGAGCTGTTACACTGGGAGGCAGAGCCCTGGAGTTGGATCTTCATGTGCTCAAATGTAAGGCTTGTGTGTAATTAATGGCAGGACTGGGACCTGAGGATGGAAATGTGTGAGATTAAAACTGTGCTCCTTAGCTGGCAATACCAAATAAGATCAGGTTTAATGTCTGGGCTAAGGGAAAATTCACATTATTTCATTCTCTTGGACTGAAATTGGCTTTTTCCTTAAAGGGAAGAAGTATATTGCTATTACATTTATAATTAATGATAACCTAATCTTTGTACAAGCAGATTTAAAGTGAGCTCTTATTTTGACACATATAAAATTTTATCATTAACATCTTTATATTCCTGACTGACACATGGCTAATTGCATTGTAGTAGATTAAGTCTTGAAGCAAGCAAGATGAATGTAGCAGAATTACACAGGTGTTTTTTCATATTCTGCTTTTTCATATGTCTTCCCTTTATCAGAAGCCTGCCCTCGTGTTCATTTGACTTGATTATAACAAATAGATAGCAATTATCTTGCTGAAAGGACTCCTGTTTTTCTTTCAGCATGCCCATCTTTCCAGGACTTTCAAATGTATTCAAAGTGTTTTCCATGCCTTTTCACTTTGAAAGCTGTTTTTTATTAAAAATAATACTTCATAAACACATGATTACAAAAAAGTGAACATTAATGAGGAATAGTGTCCCCAGTAATCAGCTCTTAATGATTTCTTACTCATCTTAATTAATTTTAAATTATAATTTGTCTTAATTATTGTGGTCAGTGACTTCAGGAGGATGCCACTCTTAAGAGATCTTCAGCAGATATTTTGATGTCCTAGAATGAAACCTTTTGCATAGTCTTTATAGTATTTATGGAGATAGGATCTCCACAGAAGGCACCTTCTCAATACTAAGGCTTTTTAATGGCTTTGTTTTATCATAAATTAATTGATACTAATATTACACAAATAAAACTGTTATTATGTTTCTGGCAATTTTTCATACAACAAGTAAATGCAATCAGTCAGAAAGATTAATTATTTCACTTGAAATACAATGGCTTCACTTGCATTCTTATTTTAAGTAGTTATGCAAGGAAAGCCAGTATACTGCAGAATTAAAGGCTCTAACAATATAAATGTGTATAATTCAACTGCATTAAATCTAAAATGGTTTGAAGAAAGCTGGGCACCACCCTGTTTTACGTGTGGAATTACTCGTAGAATCCAGTGTTTGTGTGACTTAGGGCAAGGGCTGGCTATTTCTGCCTGCTCAGACATTTCAAATTCAGTGTGTGTGCCAAAATTTGAGCAGCATGTGAAGTTTCAAGTCCTTTTAGCTATGTGCACTTTGGAGTGGATGCTCAGCCTGTAGGTTTATATAGTTTTGTCTAAGCTTTTCTGTAGAGGTGGACAATTGAGTTGACAGGAATTTTTAATAATCTCTGCTGGGGCAGAATTTTGCCCAAGGGTGTGCTATTCATCCTTGCAGTATCCTATGTGCTCAGCCACTCTTGTAGAGACAGAATATCACACTCCACATGGTTAATCCTGCTGCCATAGCTGTGGCAGCCTTCACTCTGGTATGTATTGTGGCTTATGCCATGGCTGTTAGAGTCCATTTTAAGTGAAATGCATCCTAAAAATTGATGCTAGGTATTCCAGCTGCTTGCAGAATTTTTCCATCCCTCCTTGTAAAAAGTGAAAAACCCATGAAACTTCACTGAAGGTGGTTAATAATAAATAAATATCTTTTTAAAAATCCTGTGATTGCATTCAATGTTCTTCATAGGAATTGAGAATAAGAGAGTGAAAGATGAAATAGCATCCCAGGGTTGAGTGTTGCTAGGAACAGAAAGCTGCTTTTTTGCTATGGATATGGGAAAGCATTTTTCATACATGTTATTTTTTTCAGTGAGTTAAGAGGTCAAATCCAGTCCTGTTACAATCCTACTGGTAGATATTTTGAGAAGAATTTTTTGTAGAAAATGAGAACTGCAGGATACACTGTTGAGAGTGGATTCTTAAGGATCAATGTCCCTAACCATGTCACTGGTTTAATGGTCATCATAAGCCAAGTTAGGTTTGTGAAGAGAAGTTCCCCTGTCACTTCACTATTGGTCATCCTAACAATTAGGATCAACCCATCTACCCAACCAAAAACTTCTTCCCCTTCCTCTTCCCTTTCTCCCTCCAACAAATCAGTCAGTCCAGCCAGACCAGCAGGTGGATCCAGGTCACTGCTCAGCCCCACAGGCAGGGAGAGGGCAGTGGGAGAATCTCTTCATTCTTTGGCTGAAGCCAGCTGTGAAAAGCACTCTGAGAATTGATGGAGATACTCCTGGGATGCAGGGATGGCACAGAGCAGCGAGTGGCTGCTGTGGGAGCAGATGGACCAAGGCACATGGCACACGTGACAACCATAGCACATGAATCCAGGTGGCCTAGTAAATGAGAGACTGAAGTGCAAGGACTCCCAAACCAACCAAATAAGCTTTCACATTAAGAATAAGGCATAAGATGCAGGGAGTATATTGGATTTAGGAGGCTGGGTAAGGTAATAGCTGAAAAACAGAAAGCATTTACAGACAGAACAAAAGATATGGAGAATTTTCTTACCAAGACTATTTCCTGTGTCAAACATCTGGTCTTCAGAAACACCAAAACTCCATCTAAGTAAAGGTAATATGAGGAAGCACTTTGATTTTGACCTTCTTCATTAATTCCTGACCCAAACCCATCTATTCCAATACAATGCCACTAAACTATCCGGTGAGCTCTCAGACTATAAATGAATCAAAATGAATCTGAGACCCTATTATGTGGAAATGTCATTTCTGATAGGATATCCTATTTTTCTTTGGAAATTGGCCCCTATTGCTTTAACATTACAAAGGCAGCTTATTAAGTGGGAGCTGTGGGAAAATCCTTCCTGGTAGGATTACTAATTATCAGAACTTAAAATGTAACCCTGTTTGAACTTTATTGCTTCTATACCCTTTGGGCTTCTTTTGAAGGTGTCTGTCTTATGAAGGAATGTGTTAAGTATTCTGCATTTGCAATTGCCATTTCTTTAAAAAGGAGGTGTTAGTGAAGGTTTTCCTCTACAATCATTTTTTTTAAACAAACATCATTTTCTTCTTGGCATTGTCTCTTCATGGCAGGAAATGAGCTGTCTTATGCTTCCCTTTGGGTTTATTTGATAATCCTCTCAGGTGCTTGGCTTGGGCCAGCAAGTTAAGAAGGGGACTCCACCAGTATGTTAAATATTTAGCACAGAAATGAAACATACCCCACTGTGTCAGCTTTGGTAGTTCTGATTATAAAAAATATTACTAAAATATTGTCCATCTAAGTGTACTTCTTTCTCTGTGTCACACAAAGGGTTAGTACATTATTATGGTGCCAGATTCAGCTCATATTTCACAGGGAAGTAAATCCAGAATCACTTTATTGACACTGATAAAGCAGATGGCTAAACCCAAGCTAGACAGAAATGTAATTATATCTGCAGTGTTAGAGGTGAAGGTATGTTATTAAAACACCTCCCTCTTCTCTTTGAATAATGTGTAGGTCTTGGAAAATGTAAGGATCACACTGACAATATCAAATGTCACTCCAGCTTCTCGATGGGAAAGAGTATATAGTGCAAAAGTGAATATGCACAGAACGATGGAGAGCTGCTAATTAGCCATTATAGGATTCTATTAATCTCTTCAATCGACTAAAAGAATTACAGTCATTTAAGTCTGTTTGCTTTAAGATGGAAAGAAGGCTTAACCAAAGCCTTTGGGCTGACGATAGCTAAAGGAAAATCAGATTCTGTGCATCTAGCTACATCTATTGGTCACAACCATCTCCAGATAACGTCAGCCCAGAGCATTCCAGAGTGCTGGGTGTGTTAGCACACATTTGCCAGAGGCCTGGCAAGCTGCCCATGGCTAAGCAGTGCCTGTATCCAGCTAAAGTAATTTGTGTTCCTGGGTGGGAGTGCGGAGTTGGAGGTTATGAATAGGAAAATTCCGGCCCAGATCACTTTCCTGTTTCACTGGTTTGTGTGATAGGCTCTATCTCCTGTAGGTGCTTTCCTGTGGCCATCAGCTGGGGCAAGGTGGGTGTGCAGGGAGGACCAGCCACATCCTACCACAGTGTAGGTTTCCCATCCACCCAGGGCTGTGCCTGTCCCAGTCACACACCAAGTTATCCCACCAATTTGAAAGCTGGAAACCTTAAACTGTTTTTTAGGTTTCTAATGTTCATGGTTCTGATTTTAATCTTTCTGATATGTGATAATTATATTTGCTCCAGCATGGTTTTCCTGAGTTGATGGAAAACTTAATTTCCCTCTGACCCAGTGAGCTCTTATGTCAACAATACTTCCTATTTAATTATTTAACGTGTAATTGTTACCCATGTCATCAAATATGGTAAGAAACTGCATTGGGTAAGACTTCTGGAGGGGGTTAGAATAAAAATGCAGAAGAGGAAAAAGGGAGGAGAAACAATAAAGGACCATTAACAAGAGAGAAGTGAAGTAGCAGTGGCTATAAAGGTGGAGACATACTGCCACCATGCAGTGATGATGATAAAATGAAACCTAACCACATTTTGCCCTGGATTTCTGGTGCAGACCCATCCTTGAAATTGGTGGGAATTCAATGGACTGGAGAGCATGTTATCTCTAATGTATTTTCTGGCTCACAGATCACAATTAAAGTTAAATTCTGCCTTCTACAAAATTAGCTTGGACACACTGGTCTTCTGCAGCCAATCCTTTATCTTGACTGGTCTCAGTTGAGCTAAAATTATGCAAGGAAAAAACCCAAATTTTTACTATGGAACTTCTCTTTTGAGATTATACGCAATTGCTATCATAGCAGAAGCTATTTTCAAGGAAATCTAGGATGTATGGGTTACTTTTCAGAAGAGGAAATACCGTTTTACAGGTTCTTGCTGCTCCTATAGATCATTCCATTCAAATGTCTTGGCTGTAAAAATAGTGATATAAATGTTGTTATGAGATGATGATATTCCAAATATTATACAGAATAAATGTTATCACTTAAATATTTTTAAATGCCAGCATTCCTGCAGGCTGCAGCCTTTTGCTAAGAAGAGCATACACTTGTCAAATTTTTTGAGTTCTGTATTATTCAGTAAATGAGCATGTGGTTAATTAAAGTAGCATTACTATACTGTGAGGTGACCAGATTGCAAACATATCTTTAACAATTGGCCCTTGTAAATAAAATAGAAGAGAGTTGATTGAGATCTGAAAATGTCAATAGATGCAAAAAGACACCTTAGAGCATTACCTTATAAAATAAAAAGAGAGAAGTAATGACATGGTCAATATTAACTGCCATCAGCTGGAAAGAAATCAGATTGTCAGGGATCTATAAAATTCTTGCCAAAGTAGAACCTCATTTACACATACCCTTTGCTAAGAAAAGCGTATGTGACAGCTTAGAGGTTTTAGCTGCCAAAGATCTTTCACTCTGAATACAGTAAATGTCACATCTATTTATTTATCGTTAAATTTTGCTAAGTATCTGTAGAAATATTTGGATTTTTTCTATCATAATGTAGATGTTTAAAAGGAAAAGAATCCAGATTATAATGCAGCTGTAGCACCAAACCATATGTCTGCTAAATGGGAGCAAAAATACACCACTGAATTACTGGGAGTAAACATAACCTAGATACTATAAGAAGAATATTAAATGGATTATATAAATACAGGGTATTGCCATAAAATCATGCAATTAGACAATAGTAGCCATCAGCCAATAGATTATTTCACATGCTGAAAGTAATCACAGTTGTATAGCAATTTGCATTTTCTAAATCTTTCAAATCTTGGCAAGCACAGTTTTTCTACCAACTGCAGTGGTGGTCATAACAATGTCCAGGCCTTTTTTGAGAGATAAATAGAGGAATAAGGCAGCCATCCTGCACCCCAGCTTTATCAGAATCTGCCTGGAGTCCCAGGTGCTCAAAACAGTCTTGTTTGACTTCAGTTTGAGTCTTCAACTTCTTTCTTGTAAGAAGACATAGAAGGGTGATTTAGTGGTATTTTGGTTGGCACTTGCACTGTGCTGTGCAAGACCAAATGGTCCAGTGGAATACTCAGTAATATTCAATGTTATGAATAATGTCAGGAATGAGAGAGAACTCAGATTAGTGTGACTGTTGTGTTTGCTTGCTTTTGCTCAGAAGGAGCTTCATAAGTCCATTTGGATTCTACATCATTGTGTGAAAGGGAAAAAAGTTAATAACTTAAATAAGAAAGGCCTGTGTGTCTGCTCAGTCTGGTAAAACTTACTGGGAGTAATTGTCAACTGTGTTTTCACATTTGGGGTCTCTTATGTTCTTTTTATATAATGTGAAAGGAGAGGAGGCTTCTTCATCCCATCCACGGCCATCTTCAAACTGAGCAAGAGCTGATTATCCTTGAGCTTAAATTGGGCTTTGTAAATCCCAGGGAACAGGTTCTCAGTATTTATAATTGTAGCACTTAGAATTGGAAATACAATGAAATGTTTACCTCAAAACTGCCAGATTTATCAAGATTTCTTGTTACTGCATATTGAACTAGCTCTGCCCCTGGGAACTCAGATCTAAATGGTATCGAGTGAAGACTTCCTCTCCTCAAGTTTTATGTGTGAAACAAAGTGCAACTCTAAATATCTTTTTTTTTTCCCCTGCAGATGATATGGAAGCAATTCCAGTCAAGCAGTTTGTTAAACACATCAGTGAGCTGTATTCTAATAACCAGCATGGGTTCTCAGAAGACTTTGAGGTACGATTTAATGACCCACCAATAAAATGTTGTTTTCCTAAAGTTAATTGTGTATTAATAATTGGGGACCATGTGACATCTGTGTGAGGCTGTCATGTCAGGTAAATGCAGTGCTCAAATGTATCAGAAGAAACAGGATGATACCAATTTGCTACCAGCTATGGGCAATGTGGGACTGGACATTTACAGATGTTTTCTAACCACCACAGATTTGGTGCCTTTAAGGGGGAACCCTCCTAGGTTTTTCTTAAATAGGAAAAGCTGCCTACAAGTCCCCAGGAACAACATAAAGATAAAAACAGTTGTTTTTAACTAGAAGGTTTTCTTAAAATTATTTTACTCTTCTTGCTCCAGACTTTGCTCCTCTTAGTCATCCGAAAAGCCACATATCCCCTGAGTAGTCCAAGAGTGGTGAAATAGTGCTTGCAAGGAGTAAAAGTAATAGAATTTGGTCTCTGATGAAAAGCCAAACTGTGAAATAGTTCCTTGAGTCCTTTTTCATGCTCTCTTCAGACAGGAGAGATTGCTATTGAAGTCATTGATTATTTTGTTCCGGTAAAACAAAGAAGAAAGGATTTGGGGTTTAGTTGGTGGTATTTGCCTAATGTGACTAATTTTAAATTTGCATCTTGTTACCTGTGTAGAACAGATTCTGACCTATAAATGTGCTGTCATCTGGAGATAATTCCAATGGAGCGAAAGTAGTTTTCTACCTCTGGGTTACCAAACCCATATTATGCAAGCATGGTAAACATAATGCAGCATAAGAGAGCAGAGTCAGGCTATTCCTTCACTCAGTCTAATCACAGTCACTGCTGAACTTTTGGAAATACTGAGAAACAGGAGAAGCCCCAAGAAATCACATGGACTTGCACTTCTGGCTTCCCCATCAGCAAAAGAAAGTGTGTTTGCCTGCTGCCTGTGAATGAGAGCAGCAGCTCTGCTTACAAACAAGGCACTGAACCAAAATAGGTGGCCTTATATCCACAGCTTCTTTGCTTACTGCACTGTAAAGACAAGATTGTATGCAGGAATTGTTTTTAATGGGATCATTTAGAACGTTTATTGTTGCTGTTTGGTTACTGTCTATAAAGAGTGTCTACTTTGTCTGATGCCCAAAAGGGGTTGTGTAAGTTAGAAATATTTTGTATTCATGAGGAAGGCAAATGTGTAAGGTGTTAAAGTGATTTAGTTCAATTGACTGCTGGCTGGATGGCTGAGCAGGAATATTGAGGCATTTAACAATGTTGATGGTATTCAGGACAAACATTTATTCTCCAGAGAGTAGAATTTGATCAGGATGATCAAATGCGACTCACTCTTCTCAATTATTTATGAATTGCGACCCCAGTGCTATTCATCACAGCTGGGTTTTACACCATTTAATTATTCAAAATAATCAACAACACATCTGTAAACTTGGTCTGGCTTTAAGCAGGCTTTGCTTCAGTTGTCACTAAATCACTGCTATTAAGAAATGTTGGACACCTTCCGCCTGTGTTTTAGCAAAGAAAAACACTGCTCTAATAGTCTTATTTTTTTTCCCTTCCTCCTGGAGTTCCCTGCTGTGAGTGCTGTGCTGTGGCAGCTACTTGGAGAGAGCTTTGGCCAATTAGTCCCATTCTGGGGAGCACAGGGTCCCCTCCAAAGGGAAGTTAAACTCCTCCAACTGCACTGCGTGCACCAAATTCTATTCTCTGTGCTGCCTTAAAACTCGGAGTGTCTGCTTTGAAGTCAGGATAGCTACTCCAGATGTATTTCTCCATAGCTGAAGTCTCAGCTTCCTACATGTAAATGAAATCTCCTGCTAGAGTGAGGAGTAGGAACAGGAGCAAGGCAATCTCTGTCTGGGATAAACCACCCAGCTCCCCTTCATTGCTGATGTTCTGCCCTGCTGAGGCCTCGTGGTCCTGATTTGAAACCCAGAATTTTTCACAGAGCCCATAGGTAAAATGTTTCTCAGGTGCCCAAACTGACTCCATGGTCAGAGCCCCAGTTTGGAGAGTGGCTGAGGGATAGAGGAACCCAAGGTTACCTTTCTACAGTGGCTGTTGGAGTGGCTGCAGTGCAGCTTCTCACATCCAGCCAGATCCATGGTCCATGTGCTGGAGTTACGTCTGCCACCTCTGGGGAAGACTTAGCCAATGGTTTATGGAGAAATAATAAGATTCCAGCTAAAACAGAAAATCCAGGGCTGCTAGCCTTGGGTGGAAAGTACCACAGCCATATCGTGCCTTCATGCCTGTGGAAGTTTTGAAAAGAGGTAATGGATTCTGCAGTCATACAAAGAAATACAGCTTTTTACATCTAAAAAAGGGGAAGAAAAGAGGATGGCAAGGAGGTGCTAAATAATGATCAATACTGCAGAATAAATAAATCCTCCCAAAAGGTAGCCAGTGCATGAGATTTTGTTTAAAAAAATTAATCAAAAATCTCTTCAGAAATTTCTGGGGCAGGAGGTTTAAGGTAGAAGCTGAAAAAGAAAAGGCTAAGCTAGGCACACACATACACTGCCCAATGTGGAAGGTGAACCTCCTCCATTTGTTTGTTGCTAGATTTTGGTGTCACTTCCTGTGTTTTTTGACAGCATATTTAGGGCTGTGTTGAGTTGTTTTTTACAGGAAGAAAATTCCTTTAAAAGTGAATTGTGTGAATACTCCCTCCTCCTCTTAAACTGAGCTGTAATTGCAGCTAAATATTTTGTGAATGTGCTTAGGAAGCATTTTATGTGCAAGGAAAAAAGGACTTTGAACTCACAAATCTTCCCTTGGAAAGTACATCTAAAATGAATCCTTATTCCCTTTGGGCAATCATAGTGCAAGTAGCCAGATTTATTGTCTGGTGATAGCTGGGCTTTCTTGTATATAGAGAATTTTAAAGATTTCCTTTGAGTCCTGTGAATTTTCAATTTTTGATATAAATTGGAAGTACAGGACCCAATTTAATACTGAACAACAAATAGCTTTTCAAAATAAAGATCCTGCATCAGTAGTGCTGGTATGTGACATAACTCTTTGTATTCAGCCCTGGAGTTTGGTCAGTAGTAGACTAAGAAAAGTTCAGGGAAGGTTTTTGCTTGCTCTGAGGTAGCTCCAGCACTGTCTTGCTGTGGTGTACAGAATGAGGTACCACATTTTTACAAGGGCACTGCGTGGGGTTTCAGAGCAAGACTGAACAGAGATTGAAAGTCTTCCTGAGCCAGAGATTATATCTATTCCTTGTCTAGCCAGAGATTTTCTTGGCATCATTGTATTTAACGGTCTTTGATAGACCTTTCTTCCATAAATTTCTAATTGTCTCTTGAACCCTTTTATGCTTCTGGTGTCCAAAGCATTCCGTGGCAATGAATTCTACAATTTGTTCCACAAGAACAGACTTCCTTTTGCTTTTAATTCATATTGAATAACTTCTCCTGGTGCCTCCTACTTTCTGCATTACAAAGTGCATCCCTGTTTACTCACATGATTCTGTCTTTATATTCCCCCTTAATAATCCATTTTCAAATCTGAAGAAGTCTAAATTATTCACTTCATTTTTTGGAGGAAGCCACTCAGACTTGTGATGAGTCGTCCCTTCTGTACCCCTTTTTTTTTTTCCTTTACCATAACCTTTATCAAGATGGGAAGACCACAGCTGTGCACAGTATATGGCAGGTTGTTTTACTGCAGAGTTCAGCGATGTTTTCAGTTTTCCATTACTTTCCTCCTTCCTAACAGAGTGTTTGGTTTTTAACAACTACTGAGCACTCATCTGACACCTCCAGAAAATTATTGAGTGTGACCCTAAGGTCTCATCACTGAATTGCAATAGCAAATTGGGAACCTGTCAGTATACATGTATAGTTAGGGCAGGTTTTCCCCAAGTACATCACTTTGCATTTATCAACATTGAATTTCATTTGCCGTTTTGTCACTTGGTCACTCAGTGCTGTGAGATTGTTCAGCTTCCCTTCACAAATAAGGTTTTTTTCTAATTATCCTGAATAATATTGTGTTGCAAACACACTTTGTCTCCTCTGCAGTCTATTTATGAATAGGTTAGGTCCCCATAAGGTCCCACCAGTGAAAGTTGAACACTGTCAGTTCCTGGGCAGTGAGTCCCACCACTAACCTGGTAGTGCACAAGGCGAGTTTTCATTTTGCTCCAAAACCAGAACAGGTTTTTTTAGTAATATTTTCTGAGAGGCTTTTTCACACATTTTGAAAATTGATATGCTGCTCTCTTCTAGGCAGCCTGTAGACTTCTTCAGAGACCTCTCCCCAATGTGTTCAAGGCATTCACTGGCTCTGCTCCTCTATTGCAGTCTTGCAGTTAGCCCCACAGAGAAGTCAGATATAGTGGGCTGCAGTGCCTAAAACCCCTTCTAGATCTCAATTTAAAAACTGATGTCACATTTTCATCCTCTATTTCCCTGATAGCCTGACTATATAGGACGTGTGCCCTCCAAATTCCTGTATCAAAAAGAGTGTGAAGTGCCACCTCCCACAGTAGAGCTTTTCACTCCCTCCCCCTGGCCAGTTACTGGAATAACACAGTAAGTTTTTTTGAGTAATCATGTCCTTTTGCTCTAAGAAAGGAACACTAAGCCAAGAAATCACCTTCCATCCCCAAAGCTATCTGTGAATTTTTACAGTTTAATGCAGCATTTGGATTTTTGAGATCAGGGAGTTTTATTTCCCTCCTCTGTAATTCTGGAGTGGGCTGGTCATTGCTGCTGCTGGAGCGGTTGGAGAGGGGAAATGCAATCTCTGCAGACCTCTCCTGCCTGTGGCCATGTGAGCTTCATGATTCATTGCCAATTTGGAGTCTGAACAGGCTCACTGAACTCAGAGGCAGGCTGTCTAGCTCCCTCATCACATCAAATGAAAATATCTTTATACTCCAGTGGCACCTTCTTCTAAATGTCCTGAAATGTAAGAAAATAACATAAATCTGTATTTCCAGCGATGTGGCAGGGATTTGCTAACATTATTCTCATGGTTGCTGCTGCTCAGGGCAGGGGTCACTGGGTCTTTTTAACTGGGGACCTCAGAATGTTATTGTCTAGCAAAGGGTTGCATTGAAAACAGATAATGCTGCACTTTGCACATTTCTTGAGATACTAAAAACCTGGTGTAGATATACTGACATCCCTTACAGATTAGACACAGCTCACACCAGACACATGCTTACAGCTGCATCTAAACCAAGGAATTTGGCAGCAGAAAGATGCCATTTCAAAAGCATGCTGCTAGCAGACAATACTGCATTGGGAATGTTTTACAGCCCTGACCCAAAATTGCCTTAATTGAAGGTATTCTCAGCCTGTGCATTGCTATACTGAAACCAGAGGGAAGCAGCACTGTGAAGCTGGAGGAGGAAGGATTGCTGAAGAACAGGGCCTTCCTGGAGTTCTCAATTCTTACCTCACTGCTTCACCTATCCTGAGAAATTATGAATTAACAGATGAAGTTGAAGAGAAGCAGTAAAAGAAGTTCAGCTATCTGGGGGTTCTGTTACTAACCACAGTACCACAGCCATTCCCCAGGTTTGTGCCTGGAAGCCCCACTTGGATGAGCCATTGGCTGGGCAATGCAAGGATTTGGTCAGACTCTGACACCTCCACCACACCATCCTTTCCTCTCTCATGCATTTTACAGGAGGTTTTAGCTGCCTATTGATGTTATTCCTGTGTTGAGTCCTTTTGGTTTGTTTATTTTCACCTCTTTCTAGGCTGTCCCCAAGTCACCTCTCTCTCGAGTGCTGTTGGAGAGTTTATGCCAGTGCTAAATCATTACAGAAATCTACACTGTTCCTGGGGGATATCTTCAAATACTCTCTGCAGTCTCTGTTGGTATGCTGTCTTCATGTTTGCTGTGATAAAACAAACAGCAAGAGCACTACCACAGAATTCTTGTAATTTGGGATTAAAATAATAGATCAAAACTGATATTGGGGGTGGATGAACTACCTCCTTCCATGCTGAAAAATATCAACCTTAATATCAAAACACAGCTATGGACCTTCTCAGGTTTAGTTGCTCAGATGAGGATCCTTTCTTTGTTGTGACTCCTCATTGCTATTCATAGGCTTTCACAGTTCAGCCCCTGCCAGAACATCAGCCTGAAGTAATGGGAAACAACAGCAGCAGCGCTTTGTAAGGCCAAATCAAGAGACTGAGTTCCTGCTCAGCCACTGTAGCAAAAATTCCTGCTCAGAACCTTATACTGCCAGCAAGACACTGGAGCAGTTTGATTTTACACTTAAATGGAAATTCTTTGAAGTTTAGAAGAAACTAATCTGTAACTTGTTTCAGAAACCCAATTAAAATGGGTCGTTAAACCTGGGTGTATCAAATTCCAATTAGCATTAGCATGGACAATATAATTAAAAGGTAAATTAGCCATAATAGCATGGACTAGAACACTTCTTACAGTAACTAACAGTCAATTGAAACCATGTACTTTGGTTTCTGGGGTTGTCAATGATTAAGTTGAAAGGACAGAGTAAAGCCTGTATCCATTCATCCTGGGCTGGTAATGTGTTCTGGGAAGTTAAACACGAGGAGCAGCAGTGTGCAAGCCAGCCATCATTAAAATCAGTGAAGGAGACTAAACATGATTATGGAAAGCCAAAGGAAATATTCTAGAGATGAAAAGTTTATGGATGAATTATGAACATGGCGATACAAACTATTTGTCCTACTCCAAGGTGCCAGTAACAGTTTTGTGCCTGCAGGGAGAGGACTTTTTTAGGCTGAGCTGCAGTGAGCAGCCTGGGGTCAGCCCTGACCTGGTGATCTGCCTGCAAACATAGGTTGTAGTAGTAATGCAATCATGGTGATGTTTTAAGTGCAACCAAAGGACTTGGTAGCCAGTAAGGTTTAGAGATCCCAGGGTGTTCATTGCACAAGCAACAGAAAATGCTGGGAAAGTAAATATGTTGATATACATACACGTGATAAAATGGCATAATTTAAATGGGGACTTTAGGGGACTTTCTCCAGTGTGTTATTTATTAACACTGGGGTGTCATCTTCTGCCAAGGGGTAAATAATACTCTGAACAGAGGCACAGATAACAGACTGCAACTAGTCCTGTCTCCTTGCAGCCTTTTGTGCATGGATGAAAGGCAACCACCTTGGCTTTAATAACAGAGGAATGTTAACTTACACCCTCCTGGCTGGTGGTGGTGGGGGCTGTGGTTCAGTGATTTGCTGTTAGAATTTGGAGAGATGAGCCTCAGAGGGTATGAATACCCACCCCCTGCTCTCAACCCCATCTGGGTTTTGGCATAGGCCAGAGTGGAGCTGGAGGATGTCCTCAGTCCCCTTCTCATTGACAGCTTCAGTGTCCCAAAGCTCTACCTGTGTCCTGGACTGGAGGGGAGGGCTGAAAACCTTAAAATACAAAAATAGCTGAGGCATACTGGCAAGGGGGAAGCTTTTCTATAAGTCTCCTTTTGCTGTGCTTTTGCATTGTGCAGATATAGGAATACACCATTACAACAGCTTTCCAGGGTATTAAAAACCATTTAGAATATTATGTGTTAAGAAAAGCCATTTTCAGATCTTCAGCTCTCACAGCATCAGACCTCCTTTTCCATTGCTGTGTTTTTCACCATCTCAGCTTAATCTTTCCCTTCTATTAACTTTATATTGGCCAGCTGGGAACATGTACAGTTGAGGAAACAGTCACCATCAACATAAAAAGGTTAATTAAAATGATTAACCTCACCAACAATTCCCTTATGGAAAAATCCTATAGAATTTAATAGAAAATGATACATTTACTATGTAGTATTTAAACTGTCAGAGAAAATTCCTTAGCAGGGAGATAATTCCCTAGTAAATTGTATAACTTCTCGGAGTATTCTCCACAGAACCTTATTGGATTAATCTGTATTAAATTCTACAGCATTTGGCATAAATTTTTCAATGCCAATATCTTCTAAAAAGAATTTTATAGTGATGCAGGGATGTAGAGTTTGATGCGAGGCTTTTCAGAAAGGGGCAGAATATTTTTTGGGAGTGACCTGTAACGGTACAGCAGTGATGTTGTACGATTTCTAAATGCAAAAATAGGTAAAACAAAATTACAATAAATCAACCTAACATGTAAATATTGCTGCTTTTCCAGCCATGACTTAGGCTGAACTGATCCTGCCTATTGTGTAATCTGAAATCCCTTGCTTACTGGAGCTGACAGGCAGAATTAGGGGAAGAGCACACTTGAATATGAGCTTTTTTTATTTGATAGAAGTGGAACTATGAAAATTCCATTAGGGCCAGCTGAGAGTTTTACTTGATTCGTCTTTGTCTTTGCTCAGCTCATCTCCTTGAGCACAGTATGTTTCTCCCCATGGAGGGCTGGGAAGAGAGAGAAAAGCAATTGTTATTTGAGAGTGTCACATGGATATAAAAGCTGTAAAATGTACAAGGTTTTAGTATACTTTGCACTTTCAAAATGTAAATGTTGGGGAAGATATAAAAATTGCTATGCAAGTCCTTGGTGAAATGTCTGCATAATGCTGAACTCCTACATCTGCTGTTTGTATAGCATTTCTTGTGATAATTTTTCTCTGTCACTTAGCTCATGATCTTTGTAGCAGCTGTGAGCTCCTAATGACTTTGCCTCTTAGGTTCTATACTGTTATTTTTAAAGTTTGAAGTACAAAGTAATTTGGCACTTCCTCACATATCCTGGGGGGAAATTGGTTCTGTTTGGTGCAATTTCTGGGAGTCACAAAAGATTTGAATAAATATAATTTCTTCCACAACTTTGTAAACTCCAAATTTTAATCTTTTTCTTTTTCAAAAATATGTCCTTAAATGAAGAATATTTATGCTAATGATAAAAAGAGGGTTCTCTTTTTCAGGAAGATTATGGTTAAACAGATACTTAAAAGGTGTCTCTTGGAGATTAAAAGACTCTTGAGTTTGTAGGGCAGTCTCTGAAGGGTGTAACTCTCCTGGGGAATGGCTGCTTCTCTTTCGAGTAAAAAAGAAAGACTCTTCATTGCCCCATTTCAGTAGCTCTCTATTCTGTTGTTGAACAAAGTAAGAGGTGGGTTAAGAACTTAAAAATGCCAAGGGAATTAGGTATCTAGCATACAGCCTCAGCTAGACAGACATCTGATCTCTGGCTTCATGAGACCCTTGGTCTCTCTCTGCTTTGTAAATACACATGGATGCAACCTTCTCTTCACTGCATTGGGAGCTGTTAATCAGCATCCCAGCAGTGGTATTTAAAGCTCTCACTGTTATCTTCAGAGATCTATTTTATTTATATTTTACAAAACGAGTCTCTCTGCAGAGAACTAGCAAAAGGTCAGTGCCAAACTTAAATGTCAGAAACCCCATTTTGAGAGGTTATAAGCAGACAAGTTGTCCAGCGGTCAGAAGTCTTCTGTTGAAATGTTTTTTGTGCTTAGTTTGTTACACTGCACTGGCCCCTCTTGCATCTGGGGAACCCTATCTTAGCTCCTCAAGGAGGGACAGAGTGGGGCATGGCAGGAGATGCAGTGCAGAAGGTGATGGACTGGTGGTCAGAGGGGACAGTTGGCCCTCAGGATGCTCATCTGTCCCCAAGCTTGTGGAGAGGAGCGTGACCATGCTCCAGGGACAGCTGACACAGCTCGGTGTGAGACCACAACATACAGGACAATACTGAAAGACTCTGTGTTAAACCCAGCAGTTAAAATGCTGATACTCTGATCATGGTTTCTGTGAGCTGTTGTAAAAGCAGAGAAAGCTCAGGTTTTTCAGACTGACAGATTTTCCTTTTGAATAATCTTTCTGCCTAGGAAGTGCAGCGCTGTACGGCTGACATGAACATCACTGCAGAGCATTCCAACCATCCCGACAACAAGCACAAGAACAGATACATCAACATCCTGGCCTGTAAGTAAGCACTGGCCTGAGCACCATGAATCAACCCAAAAGGCAAAATGAATCAACCCAGAAAGGCACTCACTCTACTCTTGCAGTGTGTGTGTGTGACTGGGGCAGGCAGGTGGCTTCAGGTTACATTATTAAACAGGATGTAATTAAACATGTGAAAGTGTGGCTGGAAGATACTTCCCTCATTAAAGGCAGTGAATGTTTTGACTTCTCCAGGGCCAGGATTTCACTCCAGCTTTTGTTTTGAAATGTTTCACAGTTTGACAGTCCAAGCATAGTTTTAGAAGTATAAGTTTGGTATGAAATTTTGAGGAGGAATAACTGGGATAAATTGATGATCAGAGTTCTCCTGCCTGCTAATGCCTGAAAACTGGCCTAAGGGAAGTACCTGGAGGAGCACAGAGTTTTACTGATGATTCCTGGGATTACCCTACAATCCCAAAGGTGCTAAATCTTACAGAGTGTATCTGCTGTATTTCAAATTGCTTTAGCTCTGTGTAGGATTTGGACAAATAGTGATCTTTGTAGCACAGAGCAGGCTTTGCCTGTATCCCTCTGAGAACTGCAAATCTGGACTCTGCTCTAGAATGCAAATTGTGTGGGATGGAAGTGCAGTAACTTTTTCCCTGTTGTTCTCTTATGTGGAATGGTTGTTATTCTTACGTGGAATGGATGGCAGATGCAACAGTCACTGTGGTTTAGAGACAGCCATGGAGAGCCCACTGGTAAAAAGTTCACAATGTTCATAAACATTGCAATAAATCTTGAATGCTTTTGATGCTTTTGATTGCATAGGAAAGAAATGCATGTTTTCAGAAATGCAGATTTTCAGAAGTAATCAAATTACTGGCTTAAGACCAATTCCCAGACTTTTGAAAGACTTGCTGTGTGGCCTTGGGCAAAGGCTTTCATTGAGCTTGTCCCAGCTGTGATTTTACACACAGATGTCTGGTCTCTCTAGGTACAGAGATGTGGCATTGAAGGAGACACTTCAGTCCTCCAGATTATGACTGGAGGAACCTCTTTCCATTGGTCCTCAAGGAAGGCAAATGAAACCAGTCTTTATGCTTAAAGTTGGCTCACAAGTCTCATCTCTGCATGAGTTGGAAGCACCACCAGCCCAGTGCTTCTGCCTAGGAGCAGGACTATGAGTTTTTTCCTGCTTTAAGGCAGAATCAAGCATTTGGGTGAAACAAAAAGAGGAGCTAAAGATCACAGCCCTCAAGTCTGTCCTCATGGTGTCATGATGGTGGGGAAGGAGCGAGGACATTCACTCAGCTCCCAGAGCCAGCAGAGCTGTGTGAGCCCAGCACTGAGGGGAGGATAATGAGCTGAGCCAAGCACAGGCAGCATTTCACAGCCCCATGGGGTGCCCTGGCTCTTTGCATCTCACTACCCTGAGTGATGTAGATGATTCTAGAAATTGTGCTCCTGAGGCTCCAGTGCCCTTTAAAGAGAAGCTGTCTCAGCATGAACCACGTACTTTAAGGGATTCGAAGGCTGACAACCTGCACATGAGCAGATGACCAAGAACAGATACTCCCATCTCCCTCTTGAGTCCAGTCCAAGGCCAATCTCTCCTGTGTATTAGTAAGGGCAGCCCTGATAGCCAGGAAATGGGATGCTTGCCTGCATTTCTGCACTGTGTTTCCCTAATGTTTCCCTGCTCTGTTTTTTATCCTGCAGATGATCACAGCAGGGTGAAGCTAAGGCCTTTACCGGGGAAAGATTCTAAGCACAGTGACTACATTAATGCTAATTATGTTGATGTAAGTTGTTTTAATGGTTTTTATCTGCTCTATCTTTGAATCATTCTACAAGGAGGAAGTATTGTCATTTGTGATGTGATTGTGTTTTCCAGCTTCACCTGATAATTTTGCTACAAATTCTTCACTATTCTGAATGAGAAAAGAGCCTTTCTTGTTACCTCTAAAATACTAATTTTTCTGCCATGATACTGCTTTCATCTCACTTGACCTTACGGTTTTCTTTGAAGGGTTACAACAAAGCAAAAGCCTACATTGCTACCCAGGGACCTTTAAAGTCTACATTTGAAGATTTCTGGAGGATGATTTGGGAACAAAATACAGGAATCATTGTCATGATCACGAACCTTGTTGAAAAAGGAAGAGTAAGAGATTTTCTAATTTGTTACCAGTTGCTCCTTAACACTTCCCCAAATCACCTGGGCACAATTTGTTTTAAATGGCTTGGGTTGATATGTACTGATGGATAATACATAACTAACAGAACAGAGGGATACACACTGAGCCGTGATTTTTTCCAAAAAGCTCTAGACACAAACACAAAGCAGCAGCTCAGGCCCTTACCCAACTGACCCAACTGTGTCTGTGTTCAGAGGAAATGCGATCAGTACTGGCCGACGGAGAACAGCGAGGAGTACGGCAACATCATCGTCACGCTCAAGAGCACAAACATCCACGCCTGCTACACCGTGCGCCGCTTCACCATCAGGAACACCAAGATGAAAAAGGTGAGCCAGGCCTTCCCTGCCCCCATCCAGGCATCTTCTGGCTGGTATAGGACACAAGAGCAAAACTCAGCGTTTGCATAGGCAGCCTGGAGAGGCAGGTGTGTGAGAAATAAGTAAAGAAAGGATTACAAGGAACCTGTTGCTAAGGTTTAGCCTGGATTTCTTTTTCTCAAGTGCACTGCTGCTTTGGTGTCCTTGTAATTGCTGTTCTCACACGTGCTTTTCCTTGAACTCTGTCTCCACCCATCAAGACGCAGAAATTTCTTCTGTCAGAGTCCAGCACTTTCTCAGCTGAGCAAGCCAGAAGGACTGACCATATTTTTATGCTTCTTTTCCCTCCTCTGTCTCTTGTCTGTGTGCACCGTTGCTCCCTAGGGTCAGAAGGGGAACCCCAAAGGGCGGCAGAACGAGAGGACGGTCATTCAGTACCACTACACCCAGTGGCCTGACATGGGCGTGCCCGAGTACGCTCTGCCCGTGCTCACCTTCGTCAGGAGATCCTCAGCAGCCAGGACCCCGGACATGGGACCAGTGGTGGTGCACTGCAGGTACAATGGCTGTCACAAACCACCCATGGCAAGCACAGCTAGGGCACAGTGTGAGCTCCTCACTGCCACCTCAGACAAACACTGTAGGTTAGTAACACAGGAGGAGTGTCAGCCCCATGGAGTGCAGGTAGACACAGGCTCTGCTTTGCCCACATCTTAAAACAGCTCCAATGCAAAAGTTTCCCGGTTGATACAGGGTTTTGCTATTGCCATGATACTGAGCTGCTGAACATTGCACTGATGTAGTTGGGAAGCTCTTTGGTCAAAGCTTGTTTGTAGCCTGCCAGTTCAGTGCATGGACAGGGCAGGATCACCTCTGCTGGAAACCCAACAGTGTGGATACATGGACAGCTGGGAATGCAATTGCCACTGAACCACACTCACCAGCACTTGCAGTCACAGCAAGGTCAGTCAATATACTAGTTCAGGGATGTGGTCTTCACCACTGTGTGTGAGGGGATTGCACAGCCCTGTATCAAAGAGGAGAGGATGATGGGAGTTGCAGCTCCTTCCTCAGCAGAAACTGAGAATCTCTGAAGCTTCTGTCTCTCTTGGGCCTAGGATCGTCCTCATTCACTCTAAGGAGTTCTGGCTCCACAGGATTAGCCCCCTTTTATACCTTCCCATAGTGCCGGTACCACTTTCATTTCCAGCTCCCCTGTGCGGCTTAAGTTTACCTCAAGGCTGAAGCCATCCAGAGCCATCTCACAGCCTGGAGTGACCTTGGCAATCTCATAGCAGCAGCTTGGCGAAGAGGGAACATCTGTATGGCTTCATCCAGCCAACACCAGTAACTGCAGCAGGGGAAACAGGAGCCAAATGTGAACAGCCAGAGTGTGATGTCCAGGACCCCAGGAGCCTCATCCTCATGCTCCTGGCACGGGTGTGATGGCTTTTATTGTGTTCAGCCTCATCTTGAAGCATAGAAATACCCACAGAAGGGAGGAATTATGTACCTGGAAATATTTCCAGAAACCCAAAATATTTTGCTGGGAAAATTTAATGGTTGAAGCTAGGACGAAAACGGAAGCCCCTGAACAGGAATATGTGAATATTTGCATAGTTCTGTTCTACTTCTGCTTCTGGAGTTGCTTTCATCTGGCTGTATTTCATGGGTTTCTCTTATGTTCTCTGTAGTGCTGGTGTTGGCAGAACTGGTACCTACATTGTGATAGACAGTATGCTGCAGCAGATAAAAGACAAAAGCACAGTTAATGTCCTGGGTTTCCTGAAACATATCAGGACGCAGCGCAACTACCTCGTCCAGACAGAGGTAAAAATTGCAGTGGGGTTGAATTTAAAGCCTTATTCATTTTTGCATTGTGATAAAAAAAGAGAATAGGTTTTTCCAATTACATCCCTGTAAAAATTGAATATATTACTGATGCTTTTCTGCACTGGAATATCTCACTTTTTCTAGACTAGAAACTTCAGATTTTGTTTTTGACTTGTTCGGAGTAGTATGTGCTACATTTGTAAATATTTATTCTGAATTTGGCAGTATTTGCATGAGTGGCTTGTTCTGCACACCTTTTCCTTTAGTGTGCACTGCTCCTCAGCCAAAGCCAGCTGTTTAGCTTATTTCAAATGTCTACCTGACATGCTGATGTTTCTCTAGGAGCAGTACATTTTTATTCATGATGCCTTGTTGGAAGCCATCCTTGGGAAGGAGACTGAAGTGTCTGCAAACCAGCTGCATAGTTATGTTAACAGCATCCTCATTCCTGGCATAGGAGGGAAGACACGGCTAGAGAAACAGTTCAAGGTAAGTCTTAATCGCTGCCATCCAGAGGGATCTAATTTTCCTACCCTCTTTTATATGGCCTGTCTTCACTGTCTATCGTCATGGCTAAGGAACCAAACAGAAAACTTGATCAGCACAGCACGACATCTTGAGAAGTTCAGTCCTATACAGTCTTAGCTTCACTGCTGGAAATCAGTGCTCATGCTCTTCAGTCAGAGGTGAGAGGAGGGATGTGGACACTGCTTTGGACTGTGCTGCTGGTCTCCCTGTTCCCAAGGGGGCTTGAATGTTCTCAGGTCTGTGATTAGCTTGGCTGGATGTCCTCCTTCAAACTCTGGCTCTCATGCATATAGATATGAGGAAAGACAAGAGATGAGGTTCTTTGCACCACCTACTATTTCATCAGTGTAGATAAGGAATTACAAATGTTTTAAAACCAAGAAACACAATATGCCTTTCCACTGCTAATCGTGATGCTTGCTGCATTTCCTGCTATATCATAGCTGCTTCCTTCCTGGCCAAAGTAGTTTCTTTTCCCCAGATCTCTTATTTGAAACCTGAGATTTTCTGATTGCACTTTATTTGAATACATTGTAAAATATTTTGTGAGAGTTTGTATCACAAGGAGATCCATGACATCTGTTTTCACAGCTAAACTCAGTTAATAACTACCCAAGGAACTGAAGCTGTTAAATTACACCAGGTGCCAAGCTATTCAAAAAATGAATCTGAATTCACTTGTAGGAATCTCAGTATTTCTCCATCATTCAAGACATTCCAGATGCTTAATTACTAAATTAAAGAAACAAGTGCAAGCACACGCACACCCACACAAAATGCAGCAAGAGGCAAAGATTTGTTATTTTAATAAGCGTTGCACTTTTACAAACAATTCTAAATTATATGTATAAATTATATGTTTTCTGATGACTCGTGCCAAAGTTTAAAAACCCTAAGTGCCATTTTCAGAAATTACTTTCTCTGGCAATATTGGACAGTTATTTAGAAACCCCATAACTTCTAATGGGGCTTATGCCAGTGCATAGATGAGTTGAGTGCTATCTTGTTTAGAGTGCATTTCAAACTGGGATGTGACCAGCAACAATTATTAGATGTTACTCTTGTTTCAGCTGCTGCCACAGAGCTGGAAGAAAATAACCTGTGCTCATGCCCCAGTACAGCAATTTACATTCAACCATCTTAGAGTGAAAGGATGCTGAATAACGAGGTGTTAGTGCAGATGTGAAAGCCACCTTTAATCTCTTTGCTCTGGCAGAGTTGACCCATGTACTGGGAGAGTATTCAAATACAAGTCTGCCTTTCTTTGTGGCTCTAGGTAGCCCAGAATGAATATGGCAGACCAGAGAATGTAGCCCATGTCCTCAGATTTCAGATACCAGTGTGATGGATTCCCCAAAGGCCTGGCAGAAAAAGACATTCGACAGGAATAATCTGGCTATTATTTTGAAGGGAAAAAAAACCCAAACAAACAAACCCAAACAAACGAAAAAACCCCATAAAGTTTTGTTGTTCTATTTTGCTAGCTTTTATTCCTTGAGAACTGCTTCTGACTAAACATATCTGAAATTTTGTGAAATATATTCTCAAAGATAACAAAATGTAGCGTTCTGTGAAAATACCATTTTGATGGAACTTCATATGCAAGATGTTTCAAAGCTGAGAGCTGCAGAGATCTTTTTATCTATTAAACATGTTGTATGAAAAGAGTGATTTCCATTGGAAACTTGAGTACTTTAAACAAGTTTAACAATGCAGTTTATTCTTCTACTAATGCATCTTCGCAGGAGTTGGCAAAGAAACCTTCTCTCTTCATTTAGAGTGCTCTGAGGGCTGACTTACTACTTTATTCTCTTTCAGCTGGTTACACAGTGTAATGCAAAATACGTGGAATGCTTCAGTGCTCAGAAAGACTGCAACAAAGAGAAGAACAGGAACTCATCAGTTGTGCCATGTAAGATCACATCTTGGGTTTGATTACTGCCTAGCATAACTTTTTGTACCTAATTCTCCCGGTGTTAGGCATGAAAAGACATAGCCAGTAGGAAGGGGAAATACAATCTTTTGTTCAGCCCAAGCTGTCTTGTCTTTCAGTATTACCCTGATGAAACTGAACAAAAGGAAATAGTTGCAGTGTCAGCCAGATATACTGTCCAAGTGAAATGTTAATTTGAAGTGCTTAAGACTTTGAATAATTAGGTAGGGGATAAATCTATGGAATACTGAGAGATTACTTTGATACCAGCTCCCAGCTCTGGTGAGATCTCCCAGTTGTTTATAATTCAGCTACTGCACTCCATTCCTCTGTGTGAGCAGCCCCAGATTTCAGGGTATTTTGTGCCTGAGGACACAGCTTCAGTGTCATTAAAATGGAATCTCTGCATGGCTGTCAAGCAGTAGGAACTTGCACCAGACCAAGCATGGGCACAATGTCATCCTCATCACATAACCTAGAGAATAGGACACAGAGGACAGATGATAGCCAAGCTAGCACAGAGTAACAGTGGCACAGATATAGTCCATCATGAAATTTGTTAATAAAAAGGGAAGTCGTCAGAATACATCTTAAAAACAGAGGGGAACAGGCTAGAAATAGGCTGTTTGACTTGGCCCTTTGTGTCATGCAGCTGCACGGATTTCAGTTTGTCTTTTGGGAGCTGTCAAAGGGTTTGAGGATGATGTTGAACACAGCCCTCAAACACAGAGAAGCGTGGATCTGCACAAGAGCACACGCTTCTGGGAGGTTCTCCATTAGGGAAGCTGTTTGTCTCTGAAGGTTCTCTCATCCTGTGAGAGATGGCAGTGCTGCAGAGTGGTAGGGAAAACAAAATAAATCAGCTGGGTTTGTGTGCTGCTGGAGACAAATGGAACACTATACACAAGAATTACTCGAAATCCCCTGTTATCACTGCATATACTGTTATTTGGTAATTCAGCCTGCTGTGAAAATCTTTGCTATAGTAAAATTTGATTCCTGAAATTACTTTGTCCTTGTGGGAATATTGTGCAACATTCTCTTTTATATCCTGTGTTAGCAGGCAGTGCTTTAACGCAGTTTAAGTGCTGGCCTGCTCCTGTGGGAGATGGGAGCTGCACACTGTTTGCTTTGTTAACAGCTGAGAAATTCTTACTTTCTGCATTGTGCCATGATCAGACTTTGATCTTTTTTTTTTTTCTCTCTGTTTTTTTTTTTCCTTAATGTTATAGCTGAGCGTGCTAGAGTGGGCTTGGCACCACTGCCTGGAATGAAGGGAACAGATTACATTAATGCCTCTTATATCATGGTGAGGAAGCCAACACCTAATCACAAAGTAAAATCAATTCTAAGGTGCTAAATACCAGATGCCTATAATTGTCTTAATTCTGTATGTAATGGCTGTGTATTAACAGATGAGATTTTAACACCTTCCCCATAATGTAAAGCTATTAACCGTGTTTTATTAAAGATTCTTGCTTAAAAAAATTAATTACAAGATGCATTTAGATGGAATGTGTATTTCTGTGAGATACAGTCAAATAAATACTGTGATTTAAAGTAAATTAAAGCAGTAGGGACTCTGTAGAATTGAAATGGAGTTAAGAAAATATAGTCTGTCGCTCTATGACATCACAAACAACACAAGACTTCTTAGGTAAAGTTGAATTCATCTGACTCCAAACTTTATTAGGCAGAGAGTTCTTTATATACTATTGTACAGAGACCAATTGATTGGTGGTTGAAAGGCAAACCCTTTTAACCACATTGGTCAACTCAGAGGGACATCAAGAGAGTCCCTCCTTGGGAGAAGAATGTAAACATCTTGTCTTGTTTACAGAAATTTCCTGGGAAAGGAATTTTCAAGTCCAAAACATTCTAAGCAGGGAACTAGGGCTACAATAGTCTGTGTGAAAATATTGTGGGGTAAAATGAAATAGGGTCATTACGTGTCCCCAGAAATCAAATCAATGCTTTAAAAGTATGGGATGCAGTAAGTAACTGTGTGTTTGTTTTGCTGCAAAAGGGCTACTACAGGAGTAACGAGTTCATCATAACCCAACATCCACTGCCACATACAACTAAAGATTTCTGGAGAATGATCTGGGATCACAATGCACAGATCATTGTCATGCTGCCGGACAACCAGAGCCTGGTGAGTCGCCCGTGTCCCTCCCTGCGTGGTGCCACTGTCACAGCCCAGCTGGGCACAGCACAGGGTCACTCAGTTGCCTGCTGGGGCTGTTTGCTAGCTGAAAGCAAAGCCAAATTTTGAGCCACCTACTCAAACTTTGCCATAAGCTGGTTATGAAAAGATAAGTTCCACGATGTAGGGGCTGTTCTTTTGCTGTCACCTTCTGCACTCACCCCTGGACATCCAGGGCTGGAGGGACCACAGTGCTCACAGACAGCACAGCACACCAGCGCTGTCAACAGCTGCAAGGCTCCTGAGGGCTGCCTGGCAGGATGTAAGCACTGAGGCTATGGAGAGGCTGGGGTTATGGCTAAGGACTTTGAGAGGAGGAGAAATGCAAGGCAAGGACAGGAGGATAATTGCTTGTTTGCCCCTGAGCTTAAGCCTCAGGCCGTGCAAGATTGTGACTGTGCAAGGCTGCACATGCCATTTTAATGAAAGTAAAAAGCAAACAAGTATGTTAATTTAAGTGGAAATAATGAGTCAGACAGGGAGAGAGGATAAGGAGACACAGGTGAAGTGCTAATCACTACTTCCAGATTTACCAGCACATCTCAAGAGGGCGTGTTGAAAAGGATTAAGAACTAATCGGTTCGTTTTTTCATGCACGCATCACTGAGGTGAACAGACAATTGTAGCTGAAAGTGGAAGAGAAACCACCTTCATTACAGCAGGAAAATAGCAGTGCTGAGGGGCTACTAAAGAGGCAGCAGTCAATATGCTGCTTGTGTGTGGGCATGAAAGGGAGTGCAGTACTGCAAGGAGTGCTCAGAGACTTTTGATAGGATCAGAAAGTGCTTATGAAATGAAAGCATGTCAGGTGGAAATGAGGGGGCTGATCTTGTCTTCACATGTACATGAAATAGCTCTGCAGAACCACAGTGATCAGAGGGTAAAGGGGGAATCCTGGGCTCAGCCACAGTGGTTTCACCTTCTGGCCAAGAAGGCAGTGGCATCCGACCTTGGCTTAGTGGTCAGTGTGGATGTGTTGGCTGGCAAGAAGGGGTGGCACAGGATTCAGGCAGCACTAAGGTGCTGGATGTGCAATGCCAAAGGACAAGACAATAATGCAAGGTACCTGCTGCAGGAGGACCTGTCCCTTGTCTGGCACTCGGTGATATTACTCTGCTTCCCTGTTCTTCTGCTTATTTAGGGCAGAATTGTAAGGGCTTAAAACCTTAAGTTGCATTTTCAGAATGAACACTTGACAGCACAAATCTCAACAGTATCTTGTGCATCAGAGCTGCAGACTCACAGAAATACACCTAGGTTTAGAGGGATGTGCATGGCCATAGCAGGATGACATCAGTTCATAGTTCATGTTGGCTCATGAGTGAAAGATGGGATGTCCAGGACATGGGTTTGCTCTGTGCACGTGTCCAGGGCAACCTCTGTGCTCATGCTGCAGGGACATAGACCTCTGAAGCCAGGAGAAGAAACAGACTTTGCAAGTATGTGGTGACAGACCATCATTTCCTTTCTCTGCAGCAAATTAGGAATTCACAGTTACGTTTCAAAGAACAGCTTTGACAGCTGTTTTAAAGAACAGCTTTGACTTACATCCTGCCAATCAGGCTACTTCAGCACTGAACTTCTTCCAGCCTTCCCAGTCTCACTGAGGTTTTAGTGTCCCTTTTGCAGAGGTGTTTTGTTGGAGAACTTGCATTAAGTTTAGCCAGTGTTTTTTTCAAGGCTAAGAATATTTGGGTTTTTCTCTTCCTCTTCACTCCTCCACTCACTCTTAAAAATTCAAACCCTACAGAAGTATCCATCAATCTTCTACCTAGGCCTGACCCACAGACCTTGAGTTTTGGATTAGACCACGATGAACACAAATTAAAAACAATGAGTCATTAATTTTTAAAGGTCAATTAGTTTTTTTTCTAAACAAATATCTGACTTTCAAACAAAACTGTGCAGGCAAGAGGTCCTAAAGCCTGGGATACAATACAAAGGTTAAGTGTGAGTGAGCTAAGATAACCATTTCCCTGTGAAACCAATTGAAAAGCAGATGTTACCTGTTTGAATACACAAAGGGAGGATCTGGCAGGTTTACTGCCTACTGTAATAGTAAATTTGTTTTAGACAGATGTGTTTTTTAAAGGTCAGTTCCTGATCATCTCTATTTATCAAAGCAATTTTTTTGATCCACTGGATTTTTCTGTTGCATACAAGGTATCTGAAAGACTGCAGCAGTGTGTTCTTTCATTTCTCCAGGCAGAAGATGAATTTGTGTACTGGCCAAGTCGTGAGGAATCCATGAACTGTGAGGCCTTTACTGTGACCCTTATCAGCAAAGACAGACTGTGCCTCTCTAACGAAGAGCAAATTATCATCCATGACTTTATCCTTGAAGCTACCCAGGTAAAGTAAATCTTCAAATGTGGGTCTTTGCTTTTCACCAAAATTATGCTGATGTCATTTAAATACAGAAGAAGAAGAAGAAGAAGAGTTCAGAAAATTTTTGGAAAGGATTTACTTGTAAATGCATGTGGATGCATGTTGCTCTCAGGAGAAAGATACTCTCATTGGCTCCTCCTCCCTCTCACATCTTCTACTTCCAGGTAGATTCCTCCAGCTAGTATTAACTGTCTGTCTTGCTGGAAAGTGAAGACATGTGATTTTACCAAGGTGTACTGTCTTATTTCTGCTTACAAAATTCAGCACTTATAGTTTAATTGTTTGGGAGTCTTAACTAATCATTAAAATGTAAGCATGATCCTTTTGAACTATAAACCTGTTTCTAGTTTGCTGTCTGGATTGCTGCAAGACATGAGTTTGCAAGCCCATTTAAATTTGACTTGGTTGCTTTTGTTTGACTTTCAAGCCATAAGGACTCTGAGTGAGGTTTGATATGAGCCCTGAATTCAAATACCAAATCCTTTATTGATTAACATTTTTGTCGAACTCACATTATTTTAGAGTGTTCCCTGTTACAGACATGCTGGAGCTGTGTGTCCTCTTTCTATGTAAACTGTTGGGAAGAAGAAAGTTTCCCTTCAGTTTGCAGTGAGGCTCTTCCCTCTCTGTCCCTGGAGTGGATTCCTGTGAAGTGGAGGAAGCTGATGCCAGGCTGGTTTGTCTTTGCAGGATGACTACGTCCTGGAAGTCCGCCACTTTCAGTGTCCCAAATGGCCAAACCCTGACGCTCCCATAAGCAGTACCTTTGAACTTATCAATGTAATCAAGGAAGAGGCCTTAACAAGGGATGGCCCCACCATAGTTCATGATGAGTATGTCATCACTTTTCTCTCATTTATGTGCATATTGTACACTCAGCTGAAAGATACTTGTTAGGACTGATGTCCATTCCTGCACGGAGTAAGTGGGATTTAATAGTCCAGGAGTAGGTGAGGTTTAGTGGTCCAGGGAACAGATTAAGAATATATAAACTTCCAAGGATGAGTTTTCAGTTGGCATCTGAGGCCAAATACATTTTGCTTAGTGTAGTTTTTGTGTTGGTGATAACCTTAGGTGGACTCAGGAGGTGAGGCTGTTTGCTTTGGAAGCATTTTGGTTTCTTTTGCTCCTGGAAGTATCCCAAGCAATTCCTACAACCTGTTTCAGAACCCAGCAGAGCTTTGGTTTAGATAAGGCTCTAAGCAGCCTAATATGGGCTGATGGAAACAAGTTTCAAAACAGCCCAAGCTTCTGTCTAACGGCTCAGGTTTCATGTGCCATGTAAGACAGAACAAGCTCCCATGATGAGCAGCAGAAGTATCTTGTGACAATGGGCCCAGGTCTTCTAAAAGCAGATTTATTCTTCCTCCTTTTGCTTCCCAAAAAACATTCCAAGGGGCCCATACAAGTAGGAGGGAGGGAGGAGGCCCACTAATTCCAGGCCAGCATGCTCCAACACTCGCCTCTTTTGTAGCACAGTGGTGAGCATTGTCCCACCAGCTATGCTTGAACACCCAGTTATAAAGGGTGCTAAATACTGCATTGCATATTATTACTTGCACACCTTATGGAGCTTCCAAATACCATTATACTGAGGCTGGGGGCTGGATGTGACCTGATTTCTGGGAGGGACTGTTTCCTGGTGGGTAGAGCACTACCTGGAGTCATTCTGTGATTCTGTAAAATCCCAAGGAGGCCTGGCTCGTGCTGTCCTAAGAGTGAGCACCAAGCCAGCGCGAGCACCTGCTCTACCTGCAGCCCCTGTGCACTGCAGCCTGTTAGACTTTGTCACTGCCACAGAACAGAATCACTGGGAAGGTCTTGGGAATCTTTGCAAAAGCCTCATTACCATGCTCTGGTGTGCCAGTGGTCAGAGCAGGCACCATGCTGGTATGCCAGGAGGACATTCATATCCACCATTCATATCCACCATTCATATCCACAGAGCTTTTCCTGCACATCCATGTGTCACTGCTGCAACAGTTTTTTCCCCACTGATTCCTGTAAATGGTGCCTTGGGCTGCAGCAAGTAGTTTTTCTCCCACCACCTCCTCCTGCCTTGCTTATGCAGAGTTTAAGCTCCATTGCCTTTCATCAGCACTGATTAATTCCAGGCTGGTTTTAATATTCATGCTTTGGGTAGATTGAGGTGAAGTTTTGCTGCTCTTGCAGTATTTAAGATTATGTTTTACAAAATTAGAAACATTATTGATTTGGGCATTTCATTGCTAGATGAAAAAAAAAATCAAAATTGCATTCCAAGCAATGCTGAATCATTCTTTCTGTACATTGCTTTTTTTGGTTTATTTGTCATATTCAATGATTTTATCTTTATGCCTAATACATAATGAGGATTCTGCTTTTCACTGGAGTCTAAGGAAATGTAGCTGAAAATGAAAATTTCCCTTTGCTACATGCAACAACTATATCACATAATCCACTAATAATTACAACTGCAGATTAATTCCAAATATATGAATTTGCAGATAACTAAATTCATGTGGTATTTAGGAAGTACATGGTGGGATGAACTTGATAACATTTTTAAAAGTTCAGAAATTCCAACTTGAGACAGTTGTCAAGATTTTTAAATGTAACTGCCCAAGTGTAGGCAACTGCATAAAGCCTTGCTGCATAATTTTCTGCAAGAAAAGACTTCAGATTGTTGGGAACTGGAAATTACCAGCCCAAGTGAAAATGATGCCATTATACCCTCAGAAGGATTTCGTTGTGTCCTGTCAAGTACCTGCACAGGGCACATTGTCCACTGTCCCTGTCGATGAGTCACAGCCATCTGTATGATGCTGCTGTTCTCCTCTAGACCTCACATCCAGTAGAGCACATCGATTGTGATCTGAGCTCTGTTTCCCATTTCTAGGTAAACTGAGTCTGAGTTTGCAAAAATCATAAAATTAAGTCAGCATATGCCTTGATTTCCATGGCAATGCTCTACAAGTGCTAGTGGTAATTTTGCAATACAAGATGGTGTTGCAGCACTTGCTGATTATTTCAGTTTTCATATAAAGCTCTCCAAGAGGCTTAGAGAGCAGGTCAGCACTGATGACCCCATGTACCAGTGGGAACTTTTAAACACAGACTTTCTCAAAGTCACAGAGCAGAGGCAGGACAGAATTTCAGTTTCCTGAGTACCAGGAGAGCAGAGGAGAGTGGAGGCTCCTCCAAAGCTGTTGTGTAGGGTCCTTCATGGTGTGCCTCACACCTGCACCCATGGCCTAAGCAGTGAGATACCCAACCAGTATCTCAAGGATATCTCAAGGACTGAGTCGTGCTCCTGATGAATAGCTGCTGCTTGGGGTTTTGTTACATGACAACACAGCTCAACTCTTCAAACTCTTCAATGTCTCCTGGGTGCCTGGCTCAGGGTTGTTGCCTTTACCAATGAATCAAACCTAGGCAAGAATTTGATATGTGCCCCATTTACTTGTGAGCACCACAGAGCTGTGTTCGTTTTCTGCAATTGTCAGATGTGGAGGAAGAGGCAAAGTCTCATTTTTTTCTAATCATTCATGTTTTGCTTGAGCTCCCACTAATGAATTTAAAATACCCTCCACTGTAATGCAGATGCTGTCAGCCCATGTGGTGTGAGAGAACTCATTTCAGTGTTACAGCCTTCAGGCTGGGTATTTTGGAGTGGCTCATGTTCTGCTGCTGATACAGTTCTTTGTGTTGAATAGTGCAGATAACCTGAGATGACTGGTGTACCATCAAATTTATTCTATAAATTAAAATTACAAAAAATTAACAACTATAAACCAGCATTTGGTAGATAGAGAGAGGAACTACAGTAATGAAATAAAACTATAAAAACACTTTGATGACTCTGTGTCAGTGCCTGGGTTGTGTTTCTGAGTAACTCTTCATTTTGGTGTGGTTTTCCAGGTATGGAGCTGTGTCAGCAGGAACTCTATGTGCCCTTACCACTCTGTCTCAGCAGCTGGAGAATGAAAATGCTGTCGATGTTTTCCAGGTGGCAAAGATGATAAATCTTATGCGGCCTGGAGTATTTACAGACATTGTAAGTCTTTACATGGACTATAAATAAACAGTTTACAAGATTTTCATCTGAGACCAAAAGCATGAACTAAACCATGCATTGTGTATGTTATCAAGCCCTACAGAATCTGCTAGCAAGCAGAATTTGCATTTGAACTTTTTTTGTGTAGTTGTAATTTTTTCTTAACCTCCAAGCCACGCTGTAAGTCTCTGATTTGCACTTAAACTTATTTCTCATTCTTTGGAGGGAAGCATCATACATGATGTCCTAGCAAGTCCTAGCAGAGAAGAACCTTTCAGCTTGTCACCATCTGCCTGCCAGCCTTGTGAGCTAAGCTATGCTCTTTAGATCTGGCACATTGTGGTCTGAAGGGATGCTCAGGGCAGGTGAAGCTGCAGGGAGATGAGGCTCTTCCCTGAGTGTCCAGCAAGAGCAGCTCCCTTGCCTCAGTGTGTGTGGTACAAGGTTCTGCCACCCAGGGAATGATCTGAGGCTGAGCTGTGACCTCAAGTATTATCCTGCCCTCCTGAAGTGTTTAGTAGTATATCAGAAATAATATAATCTACCCAAAACTGGCATTTGGGTTGACAAGTTTAAACTGGATGAACAGAGGGAATTGCTCTAAGTCTATTTCTTTGCTATGTATATGCTGCTGGTAATGAGTACCCACAACCTTCCCTGGAAATGCCAAATTAAAGTGCCAATCATTTATGTACACTTAAAGGATTGAAATAAGTTGTTCTTTCTTTTCCAGGAACAGTACCAGTTTCTTTATAAGGCAATGCTAAGCTTGGTCAGCACTAAGGAAAATGGAAATGGTCCCATGACACTGGACAAAAACGGTGCTGTGATGGCCAGTGACGAATCCGATCCCGCGGAAAGCATGGAGTCTCTTGTCTAATTGGAAACCTGAAAAGGCACTTAATTTGTAGAACTTCTGAAGACTGAACTTTTTTGAGGCCTTTTTTGCCAGACTCTAGGTTATACAATAACCCAATTACTTTTTTACACTGATAAAAGTTTTGATATTTATTTTTTGCCATTTTATGTCTTAATGGTATCCTACTGAGCATTTGCACCTCTGTTTATTTCACACAGTGAAACGCAATTTTATCTAGTTTGCACTATATGATCAGTGTTACTGCCTATAATATCCTAATACAAGAAAAGCCCTGATGTGACATTCCATGACAACAAACATACGCTTTTTCTGTTTTGTTTAAACGCAGTGAAGTTTTGCTAACTACAGTGACCCTCGAATCTTAAATCTTGAATGCTAGGCCAGATGGATTCTTCCTACAACAGATACTGTACCCCTTCGTACCATATTTATTATTTAGTGATCATGTCAAAGTTTTGGTAACTGTGTTCTGCATTCCAGTGGAGTGGATGAGCAGTGCTCATCCTTTCTTGACAAAATGTGGCAGGTGATTATTAGCTACAGTGAAGGTCTAACAGCCTTGTGGAGCTGAAACAATTATTTCTGTATTGTTTCAAATTGCTGTGTTGTACACTTACAGGCCTGAGGCTTGCTTCACATGGAATATATAAATTACGTACAATGTAATTATAAATTAGATGCAATTCATATGTGGGATGCGGTGATAAGTTTTGAATTTACAATTTCAAAGTTTCCCCTTGTATTCAGGAAAATGCTGATTTTGGTTTTTAGCCAGCCCTGTGATGGGAAAGTATTTTGGTTTTATTTTCATTGGAGCCAATACAGTGAGAAATCTACGACAACCCAAAATCAGACCAGTTTGCAGATATATTAAAGGTAGCAATATTTTACATTACTAAGCTATTCAATATTTTAAACACATCTAATTTCTTTACTATTTCTTGAATATGACCTCACACCTAATGGTATGTTACATGATGACAGGCGTTTCTTAATTTCATAACTGTTAGATGCCATTTTTACAGGTGTGTAATTTTCATACTTTAGTGCTAAAACATAAAGTACTGATCCATATTTACTGGTGAAGCAAACTAATAAAAAAACTACCTATAAAGTTACATTCTCCCTCTTTTTTTTTTGCCAGACTAATTCTTTAGCACAAACCTAGCTTATTGTGTTTTCCCTCCCATGCCAATAGAATGGTTCCCCCCAGATTATGTAAATAATTATTGTTTGGAGCATTTAAGTTTATATCCTCACTGGCTCCCTCTTCTTTTGTATTTGGTTGCAATTCAACAAGGTCAATCCCTATTTAACAAAAGAAGTAAGCACATGCTTAATTCTCCTGAAAATTAAAATTATTTGTGCCCTTCATAGCTTGGCTCGGTAGGGAGGGGTTATTGAATCTGCCTGGAAAAGGAAATATATGATTTCAGGCATCCTGACCCTTGGTGTACAGTTAAAGGCACTATCCCTTATATGTGGCATTAATTCCATCACTTCTAAAGTACTGAATACATGCATTGTAATTTTTCAGGACTTGTCAAAATATTACAGCTTTTTTTTTTCATTTAAACGTAAACCTATTAATTTCTGCCAGCCCAGTCTTGCTGAAATACAGACATTTGGCAAGGTTCTGTGTATATTCCCTCACAAGGAAGCTGAATGCAAACTGCTTAAAAGGATATTGAGAGTAGATATGTTGGTTCAGATCCTCATAAGGTGCAAACTGATACGGCCTCACTGAAAGTAGAGGAGCTGAGTAAACTGTGCTAACCTTTGGCCTTTTATCTTAACAGTTCAAAGTATTCAAGGATTCATCAGCAACCTTTTACACACTCACCTTTTACTTCTCAGTTTGTTGAATCTCTCCATCCAAGCCATCCCAATAATTGCTAATACCAAACAATTTAATAATCCCATGGTTTAAGTGAGGAAATCACAATTTAATAAGCTCTTCAGCAACAGCTAATCCAAATAAAATATATGCAGAATGTTTCAAAAGATTGTAGATTGCATCCCCTTTGCACTGCATGGAGGTGGGAGTCAGTAGGAGTTAGGACTGGTCCTCCAGTCACTACACCCCAGTAACAGAATGGTTTAAGTAAGTGCTCAAGTGCTGCTCCCTGCAAGGGCTGGAAGGTTTTGCTGAGTGGTTTTCTGGCCAGCCTGCATCAGCCTCAGGGGCTGCAGAGCCCCCCTGTGCCCCCAGTCTGAACCTAGACCCAGCCAATGCCAGCTGGTAGCACAAAGGGACTCATGAGTTGGATCAGTTCCATCTAGAAGTATTTGAAGTTCCTGGGGAGATGTAGGGAGAAGTTAGAAATTCAAACCTTGACAACTAAGTGACACAAAGATTACTGCAGGCATCGAGAGGTTGGATTTGTTCAGTACTTTCAGATGATTACTTTTCATTTCACTGGCATGATGGAAGATAACTGTGGTTTGTGACACACTGCCTGAATACCCCTGCTTTAATCCTTTACCTTTTCACGAGTTTTAAACATCAATGAATGAAGGCTGCGGGGGTTGAACTTTGGTGGATGCTTTGGAAATCTATGCATTTGCATTGGCATTTTCCAACACCTGAAATACTTTATTGGAGTTTAATCCATGGGGGAATAATCTCCACTGATGTTCTCTGAGTTCTCCATGGATTGTTTTGTAAGGGAGCTCGAGCTGTATGTTAAGTGTTGTGCTGACAGCCAGGTAGCCAATAGATGATAGTGATGCACAAGGCTTGAAGGGGTGAAGCTAGAAATTGCTTGTGAAGGTCAGGATTAAGCACACAGAAGAGCCAAATCTATCCTCCTGTAAGCACCTGCAGTTCTGCTCTCTTACACAGGTTTGCACCCTTTCCTTGGGACTGAGTGAGTGGCAGAAGGAGCAATATCTGCTCAGAGATGGGCACTGATAAACTCTCCTGATACTCCCACAAGTGTCCAGCCAGAGTCTGCTCTGCAAATCACCACCTTGCTTTTGGGACCCCAACCCCTCCTCTGTACCCAGCTCCTGCCATTCAGTCAGGATGTCTTTCAAACCTCAAAGGTTCCCAAGCAATGTGCAGGTCTGCAAATTAAGACAACCTGAGAACATTCCTTTATCACTGCAGAGTGTGGTCCTCAGCACCAGCCCTGAGATATCAGGAACAGAAGGACTGAAGCACACAAGTGTCTACATGTAGAAAATACCATTTCCCCACGTCTTGCACGTGTCCTGTGCCCACAGACCGTGTGAAAGACGTGAACTGTGTCTTCAGACCATAAAAGCAGCCAAGCTTTCCAAGTGGGAATGCTTGGAAAGCTTCTGTGTGGTCTGAATATCTGAAATAGGTGGCAGGCTGAGAATAAGCCATCCTCCAAACACTCCTGTGTGTGAGCTTGGCTTTGGTAGGAAGGTCTGGGAGAGCCGGTGGGACTGCTCAGGTGTGCAGAGTAAGCACCAAGTCTTCTGCAGGATCAATGTCTAAAGAATTTTAAATAATTCTTTCTTTTCTTTTTTCTTTTTTTTTTTTTTTTTTAAGAATTAATTTTAAACAGCATTTGTCAGTATTTCAGTGTCTGTTTCCAAACACTAATTTAGAAACAGGGAAAAAGAAAAATCCAAACCCCTTAAACTTTTCCTTGTAACTGACTGTTTCTGTACTGTGGGTCTACTCTAGGTTAGTGGAGTCATTTACAGGATCTGCAAAATTTCAGTTGTTTCTCCAGTTTCTGACTGCTCAAATTGCTTGAACACAGAGTGATGCATTGGTACATTAGGAGAAGAATCTTTACGATACAGCACAACTGCCTTCTCATTAATCTGTTTTAAAGCTGATGTATTTTATTTAAAAGCTAAAAAGTATAGATAGGGATTCTACCAAAGATACATGCTACTAATTCTCAGCAAAACAAAACCAACTTAATTTAAAAAACAAAATGTAGTTGTCTTGAAGATTTAGCAGTCTTTCTCAAATTCACGTCTTTTGACATCAGATCTTTTGTTCCGAAGTTTATGTTCAAATGGTGCCAGTGAATTTTTATATGAAGGGAAAATGCCTATTTGTTAATCTACTGCATTGCTTTTCTTCTTTTTCTTTTTCTCTTTTTTTTTTTTCAGATGTAATTCACTGTTACCCCTTTGCTCTTCTTCTCCTTGTTGCCATTCTAACAATGTGAACTACTTTGGCTTCACTCACCAAAGGAGAAGGAATGCAAAAATAAGGAAAGAGAGGAACTGTAATAAAGAGATTTGGCCTCTACTTTGTCTTAGCTGTTAAACTGTTTTTAGTGTTTTTGTTAACTATTTGCAAAGGGAAGCATTTTCTACAGAGGATAATTAATTTCAAGAAAAATGTCTTGAGTTTTAAGAATAAACGTCTCCAAAAGAGGAGATAGTCAATTTTATACAATGTCACAACTCTCCAACATTTGGGGTAGTGACTTTTTTGTTTTGTTAGAACTCTTGAGACTAGCACGCAGCCATTGTTTCTAAAGACCGAAGCATTCATGTGTACTCCTATTTTCTTTTCCTTCATTTTTAAAATAGCAAAGTCATTAAAACTGTAAATATTTTGTTGCTTAGATAAGCATCTTCTGGGAACTTTGTATCTATGGTATATAATCATAGAATTTTATATTTTCATATAAAGCTAATTTTTTTCTAGTTTCACCTCCTTCCTAGTTCTGTGGTGGTTATGTGAATACAAACCTTCTGTGTTTCAAGGTAGTGAGACACCATCATCACACTCCAGAAAAGATTTCCACACATGTCATTTCTTTGGGGCAGTGATTGTGAAAGTTGGATTTTTTTTTAAAATTCCATTGTCAGTGTGTGCAACAGGATTTAGACTTAGCCAGTCACTAGATACGTTTGTCTCATTGATCCATTCAGAAGAAAAATAAAAATGTGGTGTTTGGTTTGGGGAAAGGGTGGGAGGGAGTATTTTGAGGGAGACTTTTTGTTCACATTTGGTTTTTGTTTGGGGTTTTTTTGTAACTTGAAGAATCTTCTTTTTGTTATGTTAAACTATATCAAATCATTCTATTATAGTGTTATTTAATATGTAAATTGTATTGCTATACATAAAATAAAGTATGGTTTTTGATGTATTTACGGACTTCGTACTTCTTTGCATCGGGTACCCATAAGGAACAGATGCAGGAGTCAGTATTTCATTGTTCAAGGCGTGCAGGAAGAATGATGAGATCCAAGGCCTGCTTTAATTAGATCTCAAATTTCCAAGCAGTACTCAGCTGGGAACTGTCAGTGACAGTGGAGTTCACTGTTCCCTTCTTAATTGTCTCCACCTATTAGAGAGCTGCCAGTAAATAATCCCATCCCTTTCCACCAAGGCTCCTCCTCAGACGATGACCCATCAAAATCTCTTTTGGAAGGGGAACTGTCTCCATTCTGAACAGGAGCTCAGATCCTGAGCTTTCCTGCCAGCTCCTTTACATGCCCTTCCTTCAATCTACCTCTGGCTTACCAGCCTGGAGGAGCAGGGGCTTCCACCAATCACCCAATTTACTGTGATGGATGGCATTGCTCACTGACCCCAGCCCTGAGGCAGGAAAAGCAGAAGTACTCACTCCCACCTCAGACAGACTGGGGAGGTACAGATGTTCCAAATCCTGGAGACAAGGCAGCAAATATCCCCCATGGAGTGTGTTAGTGGTCACAGTTCCTCGCTGCTCCAGCCAGGAGCTGTCACTGAGTTGGGCACATGTGACACCATCAATGCTCTCGGTGCTTTGCAACAAAACCTTGGCAGCTGCACACGCCACCTCCCATCCTGGTTCTGTGCTCAGGGCTGTGTTACCTATTTTGTTGTTCTCGAGGGGAAGCCACTGGGGTTTGTGGACAGATTTTTGTTGCAATCTGCTGCTGGCACGGCAGCTGCCCGGGCTGGCAGCGCCTTCAGGATCTCGGCAGCGCTCAGCCTCCAGAGCAGCACCTGCACAGGGACAAAAACATCAATAACTGAAACTGCTTGGTGGTGTAAAATTGTTGATTAAAATCAATACACTACATCTGCTGCCTTTTGTGTTGCTGCATTCTCACCTGTAAGGTCTGTGTTCTGGTTGACTGGGAGGAACAGGGATCCTGGAACACTGGATGGGGACTGTGATCAGCAGGGCACTGCACAGCAGCCTGATGACCCTTGCCAAGCCCCCCCACCTTGTAAGGTGCTCCCTCCAGCCCCTGCTCCGTGGTGCTTCCTCATGTTGCACCCCAGGAGCAGCTCAACACCATCCCACCAGCAGGTCCTGCTGCCTCATGGGTGAGCAGCACGGAGCTGCTTCCCAACCACACCTGCTCTAGGGGATACCCCAGCACCTCCAGTGCCCTCTATACCTTTTCCAGGCCAAAAAGAGGCACCCAGGGGAAGGTTCCTCTGCCCAGCTTGGCTGCTTCACCTCCGTGGAGAAGATGGCAGCCCCTGCATGCACTGGTAGGTGGGTACACGACACTTCACAGCAACAGTATGGAAAAAGGTTGTGTAGATCCTGCTTGTCTGGAAAGTGCCTGAAGGATGGAGAGGATGGCAAGCTGAACATGAGCCAACCCCACTGGCTGCCAGGTAGACACATGCAGGTCTGGCAGGTCTACACTGAGACCAGGTAAGGGCACCTCCCAGTCTGCTCACAGCAAGGTTAAAGCTTTCTCATTTTGGGAAGGGAGAACCACACAAATGAAAAAATGTAGCCCCACTGAAGACAGACAAAGGAGAGCAGTGGGGCTGGTCAGTGAGCAGGAAATCTGAGCAAAGACAGGATGAACTGGGGCATTGCTTAGTGAAATGATGGAGAGAGATGGCCTGGAAGAGGCAGGAGCAGAGGGGCTGTGGGGGTTGTCTCCTGGTACTTAAATCACCATTCCTGAAGGAAGGGTATAACAGTTCCTGTGTCTTTGATAAATATGACAAAAACTGGAGTTTGACAAGCCACAAGGAAGGTAGGGGTCAGGCAGTGGGAACATGACCTGAGGCAGCCATGGAACAAGAAAAACAACTCTGTAACAGCTACAGAAACCAGAACACCCCAAGGCAACTCTTTTTACTAGAGAGCAGCACCTCTGAGGTGAGCCCCCAGCTGCTGCCAGCCAGGTCATGGTTGCACAGACAATAAATGGGGCAGAGGTCCCTGCACTGCCAAGGTCAGGCAGCATTTGCTCCAGGAAGCCCTTGCTCCTCCTGAGACATCCTGGGGAGCAACAAAGGCAGGAGTGGAGGACAAGAGAAAAGGCAAAGCCTTGGAGAAAGTACTCAAATTCCATGCTTGGGGATGCTGAGGGAAGAGGACTGGCTGAGACCTGTATCAGGTGGAAAGATGTAGTAAGTACTTCATTAATACTTTGGCAACAGAGATATGATTTACCAGCACTTCCCACTACTAACAATATGCCTGAATTAATTGGTGGCACCAGGAGATCCCAACATCTTCTGTAATAAATTGCTAACAAGTTTAGCCTTTAAGGCTTCCAGAGGCTGCTAGCAGTCATCTTAAGCAGGCACAAATAATAGCAGCATTTTTATTAAATGGATTCAAATGCCAGAAGGTTTATTTTCAAGACGTTTTACAACATAAAAATAATTTTGATCAATGGCTTGGTCCCAGTCCTATTACTTAGCCACTTGAAGCCCCACAAAGTGCTTCCTGCACTGACATGTCATCCCCACCTGCTGGCAGCCACCTTATTGATCACTGGTGATTCCTGGTCCCCTTTGCTGCCAATCAATGTTTTTGATGTCTTTCTGACTTTGTAATGCTTTAAGGAGCAACACTCACAAAGCAATCTTTCCTGACACTGTGTTCAATCAATCTGACAGTCACTGGGCTTGCTTTTCTTTTCTAAAGTTGTTATCTTCCTTATGGCTTGAAATCCTCGTTTAGGAGTCAATGCCTGCTTCATTTGTGTTTTATGCTATGGTTTTGAATTTTGGAAAGATTTTGCATTTCAGTTCCTTGTCACTTGTGGGAGCCATTTCAAGTATTTCACATTTCCCTGTCTCTGTGAGCCATTCTTTCTGCACAGCTCATCATTTCTGCCTCTCCCCAATTCAAACTCTCTTGGCCCTGTGTCCCATATCACAGGATATCCTTGCACTAATCATAAATAATTTGTTCCTTTGTCTAAGGAGCTGCTGAAAGAGAGTTTTTGGGTCAACATCAGAAGAAAGACAGAAGGTATGAGTCTTTTGTCTTGGGAGAAGGCATCATTGGCTGGAGGCCCAAGGCTCAATATAGGGAACATGGCACAGCCCCCCATCATCTGTTTCACTGGAGGTTTTGTTCTAAAATGATGCCCTGCATGCAAGATGAGAGCAGCAGACTCTGACTGCTCAGGCAGGGAATGAGACACTGAGGCAGCAGTGGGAACCTCCACATAAAGCCCAAATAATAAATCTAGTACAGACTCTTCAAAAATATTTCCACACCATAACAGAGGAACAGTGACTTCTCAGCCATGCATCACAAAGACCCCCAGAGCCTCCTAACATGAGATTCTGTCAGTCAGTCTAGAGTTCTGAGATGCTGCAGGTCCCTTCCACGAGAGGGAAGGCTGTGATCCCTTCCAGTTCCTTGCTAAGAAAGAAAAGCAAAGGGAGAGCTGATGAGCTTGATTGTAGGATAAAATGAGATCTTTATTCCTCTCTCAGCCAATGCATGGGAGGGAAATTATGATCTCCTAAGGAAAGCCTGGCTGGTTTTTTTCTGTGGGGTTCCTATGGGGTGCACAAGAGGGATGGAATGGAGGTGTCCTGCATGTACTACATAAATGAGCATTTTTCTGTAACAAGGTGCTTATCATGTTTCATCAGCACACAATCAAGAAGAACAGAAAACCACAGAAAAACAATAAATCAAGGCCTTCATTACATGCAGCCTGATGGGACCATCAGCACACACGTTCAAATCATTACCTTCAATGGTACTGGCTCAGTGTCAGAACTGTTGGACAAACTCTGAGTCCAATCATCAGATGAACATTTTAATTTAAAACATCATTTAATGTCATTTAAATTAAATATCATTTCATCATGAATCTGAATGCAATGTGACTGTGACCAAAAGAGACTGTTGGCTTGTAGCTGTAACATAGGTAGCTGTATAAAAATGGTGACACAGAATAAAAGGTGACACTTTATTTTATCTAGGTATAGAAAGGTTATCACACCTTGCAACTAGCAAGGAAAGTCCTTAGTGATGCTTAATACTGGACTTCAAGCTGAAAACATCATTATTGGACTGGAGTGGAATCATAAAAACTCTTAAAGGTTCAGTACCTTAGGTTATGAAAGGCTCTGCCTTCTGAATTTTAGTGCTTTAAATAAGCTTCCTTATAACTTAAATCCAATTTTCTAGATAGCCCCTTACTTTGAGCCTCTTAGACATATGTTATACCTTTGCCTGAAAGCCTCCTAGTGACCTGTAAACTGATTGCAGCCTGTGAAATTGGCCATAAGTAAATCTTTGCACCTTTTTTTTCCTCTCCCCTGTTTTCTGAAATAAAAAGGATGCAGGTGGCTTGTTTACTCGCAGGCTATAGATCCTATGTGGACCTCAGAAGCACTATTGACCTCCTAGTAGCGTGGATTGGAAAGGATAACTGATCCAAGCTAATCTGGTCAGATGAGCAGAGCCTTGTCACAACACAGTTTTCTCTATTTGTCCAAATTCTCCTCCAGTTTCTCCACAGGTGCCTGATCAGCCAGGGCTCAGCCCCTTCCAGAGCCAGTGAAGATCAATGACTGGTCTTTGCTTCATCAGCTTCAATAGTTTCTGAAACACCTTGTTGTGCTGGTATCCACCACGAAGACAACGTATGTAAATGCCAAAAAAATATATTAAGCTGGAATTTTGTCTCATAAAAGATAAGACAAAAAGAAATAGAACAAGCTCCAAAATGAGAAGCAAAAAGAGCATGGTAATTTAATATAAATTACATAAAGTAGCTCATTTTACACCAAAGTTCTAAAATAAGGAATACTAGTACACTCCCATTTTTTATGCCCTTATTTCTTTCTGGTTTTATGCCCCTGTCAGTGCATGTAGCTGGGTAAAAAACAATGCACAGGACGATAAAGCAAATTTTGCAAATAGCCACAAAGTCACAGACACATGGCACAAAACGTTGAGCCAGTCCACTGCTTTCCTGGTGGTTTCCAGTTTGTCCACAGAATTGTTTTGGGGCAGCTGCATCCCCACAGACTTTGAGCCAGATCAGAAAAGTCCATTCTCTCACAAATGTCTTAGAACCCACCACTTTGGGTGCTTTGAGCAGATGTTTGTTATTGCCAGGTATTTAATGACAGCCTCAGCAATGAACAGCCCCGAGCAGGGCTGGTGACTTCTGAGCACACAGCTACCCCCGCCCAAATTTTCTGCTTGGATCCTGTCTCACCCTCTTTTCCTCCTCAGACTATACAGTGGTCCCTACCCTAAATAGAGAGTAAAGTCCCACTATGTCATTTACTTCTAAGTGAGTCCAATAAGTGTGTCCCAAAAACGTAATACTAAGTTTGGATTCTTTGCTTTTTGGAGCTCTTATTCCACATTTTGCCTGCACTTCAATTTTTATTGATTTTCCTGTGCCACCTCTCAGCATCCTTCCTAGGCAGCATGATGCATTAACTTCCCATATAATGAATTTTCCCATTTGGTTCTGTACTCTGAAATACACCCACCTCTAAATGAGATTTCAACATTCTGCATTGCTGATTTCCAGCTGTGTGCCATAGCTCTCATTTTTCATAGGCTGAGGACACCAAAAGAGCCCTCAAGACCCAGAGGTCATGCTTTTAACACAATCACTGCTGTACTGGGGCTGGGAGGAGAGCTTTTATATTTTTATACTAGTTCAAACAATTAAGTTATTAAAGCCATTTTCTACCTTGCAAGAAAGCTGCCTGATGATGATATCGTTCCTGCCCCATAGCATGGCGCATTTGCAGGCATCATAATCCTATTGGTGCATGCTATTCTCACATAATGACTGAAAAGGCTCTTGTTTGGGGAATGGGTTTGTTCTGGGTCCTGTGGGTTTGGAGATTTCTCTGCTTAATTTTATCTACTGCTATAATATCAGAAGATAAGCCAATTTATTCACTAAAATCCTTCCTAACCATTGTTTTGTTGACTTCAGTTTCCTGAGAGGGATACAAGGAACTTTTGCAAAGCAATATGGAGAAAGACCTACTGCTATTCCAGGCAGGCTGCATCCACACAACTAGGGGTCTGTCCCAGCCATGGTGCAGAGCAGGAAGTATGTTTGTAGTTCAGCTCCTCATAGGAGAGGAATATATATATATATATTTCTATAGTCAGGTCTTCCATGCTGGATTTGGAAAATTGTATCACTAGATCCACATCCCCTCTAGGGTGGCACTTCTGCAGCACTGGGGACATCACAATCTTCCTAACCTCAATGGCAGCAGGCCTCCAAATAAAGAATGCCCAGATCTTTCCTTTTCACTCTTAACTGCTTACTGGATTTTAAAAAGTTCTTTTCACCTTGTGTAAAGCAGGATCGGTTTCACAACATGTCATTACAACTATTACAGCTCACACTATATCCCAAAAGCACTGCTTTGAGTCCCAGACTTGAGGGATTTTAGAAAGTAACGAGATTCAGGAGAGTGGAATTTTAGCCTTCCTGCAATTAAGATATTTGTGTTAAGCACACAAACTTTAAAGTCTTTTTCAGACATCCACATGAACATGAGATCCAAGGTGGGTATGAGGTACTTAGTGACCAGGCTGGCACAAGTGGACATTGTCCCCCTTAGATGTCCGCACTGTGCCTACAGTTGGGGGATGCCACTTGATTGATATGGAATAGCTGCTGCCAGGGTGACTTCAGAGGACATCACATCACTCAGGTGGCTTTCACAGCTGTTCCACACTCTGTGGTACCAAACCATTTCTGAAACCATCATTGCCTCTGGCCAGCTCAAAACCTGAGCTTCCCAATAATGCAGCAGTGGAGGAGAGATACATCTCCCTCTCCTCACAGGTGAGTCCCAGCGTACACATTTCCTACTTGCAGAAGGATCTTGGAGGGCACAAGCAAGTGCTTAAAGATAAAAAAAAAAAAGTATTGAAAAGGGGATCTCATATTATACATATACCCATTATGGCCATGTTTTGTATTAAACTTCCTTTTATATTTAATAGGGATTAATAGACATTTTCACAAATAGGTCTCAAATATTACAGGCAATTGCAGAGTTCTGCAGGTTGATTATTACTTCAATAGAGCATTATCTGCTAATGAGCTTGTAACCCATGTTATCCTTATCTGCTAGATGTTCACATTATCCATTAATAATTTATAAACTAGCCTCATTATAAGGCTGTAGTATCAACTGCAACAGATTACAGCAAATACAGGCAGGACTCAGGCACTAAAAAGTTTCTCTGTGCAGCTAATCCTGGCTTCATTTTGCGTTCCTCATTGAATTTTATCGTAAACTCTTGATATTCTGGAGAGTTCCACTTCTTCCTAGGGCGTGGTTATCAGCAATCTCTGAGCTGCATTTTCCCACATGGCAACGGATGCCTATAGCAGAAACTGAGCTCTTGCCATTGTGTTGGCACAGACAGGTTTGGGAACAGGACCAAGAGTTTGCTAACAATCCTCAGAGTGAGCAGAGCTCTGCACAGGCTTGTGGGTCTGAGTGCAGCAGTGAGACCACGGCAATGCCCATCCCTGGGTTGTTGCCTTCAATCTTCCTTCCACAGGAGACCTGTCTAGTGTCTGAGGACACAGCTTCACCAGTGCACTAAACTGTGCTTCCCTTCTGGACCATGCTTTTCATAGATTTATTTCACTAAGGCGATCACAACACAAAGCACTAAACCCACAAGCAGAAGCACTTGCTGCGAAATGGATGAAGAAATTACCAGAACACAGGGAGTGGTTCATTTCCTGATTTGCATGTACAGAAGAGGGAAAAGCTTAGAGCAAAAAGTGGTATATGCTCAAGTCTTCAATTTTTTCACAACAGTCACTTTGCAGTGCTATCTAAATAGCAAGTCAACCTCCTTTTATACAAAATCCTCTGCACTTGAATGTTTTCTGCCAGTCCTCCCTCACAAAGTGGCATGAGAACACTGACAGCCACAAGTGCTCAGCTGCAGGATTTGGCTTTGTGAAAACAAATAGCTAAGCTGGAATGAGTAGGTTCTTCACAAAAAGAACAGTACAGTCATCCACAGTGCACACACGCTTGTTAAAATCCATTGCTCTGAATACATGACAGCACACCTTTCCTTGGAGCCCCTTTGGGCAAGAGACACTCTCAGGACATCCAGGAAGACCAGCTGGTCTGGGCAGACTCTCAAGGCAAAAATCTGGGCTTTACCAAAGCCATGGGCAAAGTTCATTTTGACTTCAGCAGAGCCAAGGCTTTTCTGTCACCTTATCACTACATTTCTTGGCTTTCAACATTACTGCATATTTTTCTGAACAATTTTAGGCAAACCTATTTTAGTCTTCTGACAAAGATATTCATGATGAATAGAATTATTCTGTTGTTGTAGTATCCTGGGACCTTAGCTGTGGACTCACGTGCACCCACAGCAGCAGTGTGTGGATGCATAATAAAGAGACAGTTTGGGTCTTTATTTATGTATGGTGCTCTTTACCTTACCCTCAGACATTGACACGCAGGAGTCTAAACTGGGGATGTTAAGCACAAAGATGCGGACAGATTCTCTGGTTCAGGATGTGCCTGGACTACGGACTGTCAAAGCCTGGTAAGAGTTGGTGTCTGCTCCTCTTTGTCATCCAGGATTCCCTGGGTATCCTCTCTTGTCCTTTCTTAAAAACAGGACACAGTCTGAATTTTCCTATACTCTCAGTAAAAGCAATTTTTCACCCTGTGTTATGTTGGGAAAATCTGTCTGGAACATCACTGATGTAGTGGCAAACAGATCACAATCCTGCACCAGGACAGCAAATGGATGATTCTTTCTGAAGAACTCCTACTATGCTGCCTTGTTTTTTCATAAATGGGGCTTTGCAGAACATTTTTACAGTTCACAATGAATGATGCCATTTCTAACTTAGTGTTTCCACCGAGACTAATCTGATTTTCTACATACATTTTGGCCCATAAAGTAGCCAGTAATCTAACTGCCTTTTAAAAATCTTACTCAAAGGGAACAATTTTTCCAAGCCACATTTACAATAAATCTCAGTCTTGTAGGCTGTGAGATCTTTCACTGTCTATCTTCCTCCTCACTCCCATATCATGCTGAGTCATTTTCTAAAACTAATCCAGCTGCTTTTCTATGAGCAATGAATGAAACCTAAAGTGAATGAAATCTAAACATAGACTACCCCAGGTAGATTATGAGAAGGAAGACATGTGTATTCATAACTTTCTAGCCTTGCCAGAGTTGTATTTCCTTACAGTCCTGCAAGCATATGCAGGGAGACAACACAAAGAAAGAAAAACTCTCAATAAACTACAAGGGAAAAGGAAAAGCCCCCTTTTTCTTAGATGTGTATTTCCTTTCTACTCTATTCTAAACACAAGCAATTACTTGGAAATGATCATTTACTGGCAGAGATTATCTTGTGCTAATGTACCTTCAACATACTTTGTAGGATTTAGCCATGGATCCCAGTTGTGCTTTCATAATCTTTGCTACAAGTAACACTCACATTTTCTCATACATGAACAGACATTAATAATTTCTACACTTGTTTACATGTCTTTTAGTGCAGAGACAATAGTCCCTCCTCAGAATCTGTAACAGTCTAAGACAATTCAAAATATATAAAACTTACACACCATGTTTTTCAAATATAACTGGGAAAGCATAATTTTAATCAGCTCTGTTTGATTATTCCAGTTGGCACAATGTGTAAAATGATATCACAAATTATTTTGAGAGATTACCCAATTACAGAGAGACATTTCCAGAGAGGAAATTTAGAGCATCTCAGTAATGGCTTGATTAATACACCAGTCATATTTTAGCAACAGATCATTTGATTGCTTATATGAACTGGTTTCGTTCCACTTGCTTTAAATACAGAAAAATACTAAGTAGACATGCAGGTCTATGAACAATAGAACCAAGGAGCCTGGTTTTCTATAGATTTGAGTTAGTAGGAAAAAAACCTACATGAACCCTCTGCCATCTTACAAACTTTAAGCTCTGCTTACTACTTTTCTTTTTCTCTGAATAGCCATCTATCTTCAAAAAAACTTTTAGAACTTTCATGTCTTTGGGACTAGTAAACTATTTAATTTTGTGTTAAATTTGGATGCAAGTGGTCAGGTTCAAAAATTACTGGAAATGGAGACATGCACAGCTACATACACACATACAGAGGGTATAAACACATAGGTTGCATTTAAATAGAAAATCATTCCCTTTAAGAAACTGATATAAACTGCTGTAACTCTACAGCTTTTGCCCATCATGCGCATTTTCAGAAACTAAACCACCAACCATCAACTGATAATGTTCTTTTTTAAGGTTTAATGAAGAAAATTAATGGTATTACCTAAGAAAAGTAATTTTCTCATTCCTTGATATGTATTTCTTTCTTATATCTCTTTCTGCTTCATCTTTCCAAAGAAACCCTCCTTTACTACATTATTGCTAAGCTGAAACCCAGATGACAGAAAAGCAAGCATTGACCCTTTTCATGTCAATGGCAGCACTGACATTTTTACCCAGCTATTCAAAGCCTGGACTCCACAGTGCTGTCCATAACTCTTATCATAAATAGAGTCTGGTTCAGTAAAGCCAAAGACAGTCAACTGTGCAAGAAAATCTGAGAATGCTGTTTGAACTTGCTGTTATTTAAATATTTTAAACTGACAGCATTTGAAAATCAACTTGAAAGCTAAAATTTAAATTCACCTGCCTTTTTGTGCCTTAGGCTATGAAATAAGTTCAGACAAACAGCCAACCACAAATAATGTCATGTAGGACTTTGTAATGTAAAGCTCATAGTGAGATCACAGCAAATAGAAGGTTACATTAGGAAGCCTACACATACAGGATCTTCACAACACAGAGATGCTGTGCTCAAAACATTCCCCTCCCAAAGCCTGAATGGAGTAGCAATGCCCTGCACACCTACAGGTGTCAAAAAAAAAGCAGCCTGGTTTGGCAGGCAGAGTTGTGCATTCTGCAGTTCTCCCTCTGTAATACCATCCATAGCCAGAGGCACAGAGCAGCAGGTGGCTCAGAGCTCAAATTCCCAAGTTTTCTCTCAATGCAGACAAGCAGCTGATAACAATATTCCCACTGGTGGTGGGATTCTGGTGTTTCACCAGCATGGCTCGTCTGAACAGGTCTGCTACGAAAAACTTGCCACTGGAAAGGCTCTGCAGGTCAGGCTTCTCTCTGAAGATCACCAGAAAGCCCTGGCTCAGACTCCCAGTCACAGATGGGTGAAGATCCATGTTAAAATGACCCCACTCTCCCTCCCTCTCTATTCTGTCTAGAAGTTCACCTATCTGATGCTTAAGCACTTTCCTGAAACTTCTCTGTTCAATAGAAGGTATATTCATTACAGAATCTTAGAGCGACTTGGGTTGGAAGGGACCTCAAAGATCATCTAGTTCCACCCTTCTGTCCATGGGCAGGGACACCATGGATTACATCCATTTTTTTCTTCTGGTGGCACTATAATATTTTTTAAAAAGCTCTTTTCCACCAATATTAATACTATCACTCTATTGTTAGTAGAAAACAATCAGATACTTTTTCTGCTTCTGTTTTGATAAGTAAGCCAAATATTTTACAAGTTTTCTTCACTCTCTTGATCATCCTGAAAGCTTCTTCTACATCTCCTTATTTCTCTTGAACTCAGGTGACCAGAAACACACCAGAACCATCACAGCTGGTCAAATAAGAGAAATGACCCATAACAGGTTGGAAGAAGCTCAGCTGAACAATTCTCTCAAAAGTAAAGAAGGGTAAGATAATATATCTTTTCCTCCTTTTCCTGATTATAAATTAGCCTGAGGGAAGAGGATTAAATTGAAGGATAGAATATGACTTGTAATTTGGGATTAGTGCAGATTATTTGTGTCCCTCAGAAGTATTCATTAATTATGCTTTTATATTACTTGGATAACTCTTGCCTCTCTCTCCCTCCAATTCATTCATACAAAGGAAACACGATACATTGACATTTATACTTCACACGGTGTTATTAAGCAAAGTTGATTCTTTTTTATAACACAAGGCTTGAGCTACATAGATTCTGTTTGCTTTTCTCAGATTTATGTGATCATGCTCCTTCTTTTCTGCTTTTAGGATGGCTGTTGATATTCTAAAGGTTTTGTTACATTCTCTCATGCTTTAAGACATTTCCTGGAGAGAATTGTTTATCAAAACAGTATTTTGTGTTTATAAGAAATGTAACTTCTCTCCTAAAAAGAAAAAGGAAAACCACAACCAACAACCAAATTTCACAGAAACAAAATAGAGGAAAGAGATTAGACAAAAAAAAATTAATTGCATATCTTTTAAAATCTGCTATAAAAGCTTTGTCTGAGGCTTTCCAACAAGATAGTATTAAACGTTTTTTAACCATTTTAGCAGTGCTAAGGATACTGCTCAAAACTATTGAAATTGCAGGTCTGAGCACTCAGCTGCTCTAAAAAGTCAGGTCCTGTGGGGGTCAAGTTGGTCATTTCCTCTGAATGAACACTTAAGAAAATATTGGCTTTCAGCAAGTTGATTCAGACTATGAATCCACTCTGGCAGAGATGGGAACAGAACTCAGCTTTTCTGACTGACTGATCAAATGGCTCGACTGTGCTATCACCAAGAAAGAGACTTTAAAGAATGACTCTGAAAGGTTATTTTCATTGAATTCTGAGTACATAAAATGTGTTGAAAGAAAGGGTAAAACTTCTTGAAAGGGTTTAGAAATTGTTATATTTCTAATCTGTTGTGGTAGGATTTCCAACTCCAGTGTTCAGCAAATCTAGACTGACAAATTTATTATAGTTATAAGGCTGAGAAACCTATTAGAAGAAATATAATAGAAGGTACATTTTTGTGAGGCTTTAATAGGAACAGAAACAATTCCACAAAAGACTAAATTCTGTAAGGTGGGAAAAGTAATTTTTTAAATCTTTCTAAAAAGATTGACTGACCTTTCTTTAAAAAGTGGGGCTTTTTTTGTAAAAAAATGAAAAGCTCAAGCTTCATAACAACAACCCAGTAAAAGGGTTTATTAGAAGCTGGCTTCTTGTGCAAGTTCAGTTATTTTTGTTGTCAATAAATGTTGGTGTTATGCAGTAAGACAAGCACTGTTGCCTCTCTAACTTCTCTCTGGAACTAAAGAAATTCATAACAAAAGCACTCAAAATCTAAACTGAAATTAAAAAATAGAACACTGCTGCTCAGATTTGTATGGCAAAACCCAGAAACAATGGGCTGAGAATTCAGCTCATAAGGAAACTCTGCCAGAATTGTGAAGGTGGTGTTATTTCTTCTACCTCTGCTTACAGTAAAAGTCAAGCTATTAATATCAGGCATCTTGACAGTTGTATAAATGCATGTATTAAAATTCAAAGTACTTTTTGCTGCTGTAGATGTATCATCATTACAGAATAAGACAATTTTAATGTACAACCAGATGGCAATAGCATTACTTAGAGTACCTAAAAATTGTAGGGTGACTTGAACACCCAATGCAAATGGCCTGAAAGTGAAGATGGTGTTCATCATCATCCCAGAGCACAAAGCTGAATAGTCCAGTTTGTCTGAAGCATTGTGTGAATGCATTTGGAAGGATGTTTAAATAACCACCAGTACCTGCATGTGATTGAATTCACATGAAGTCAGCAGGCACTGACCCGCTCCTCAGTAAACTTGCTATGGTTTCAAACAGGAATCTCAAAGCAGGCCAAAGCTGACAGACTTTCTGTCTGTGCAGCAGGCAATGTCAGTCTTGAGGAACTCCAATGAACCTCCACTAGGGTGTGAAAGACATAAGCTGTGAATGGTTTTGAAGCAGATGGTCAGACACTGATCAGGTACATAATTAAGGCACCAATCTGAGGAAAGCAGTTTCTCAAAGCTCCCTACATAGCCTGTAAAGAATGATACCTCTGGTCCTTAAGAGCAGCTCCAAATGCTCAGCCTCAGGCCTACATCGTGGCCAAGGAGAGCTGAGCTCTCTGCACTGATTAGGGAGGGAGCCAGGGAAAATCAGCCTTCCTTTGTATAAACCATCTGACATGACTCTCTCACTTAAGAGCCAAAAAGTGTAAAGTAAAAGTGTTTCTGTCCCTCTTGTTCACATGCACCTCTTTTGCTCTCAGGAGGAGTTTGCTCTCCATGCTGGGGAAGAAATATCCAGTCTACACAGGTAAGTGAAGTGCTGGTTGTGGGATCAAAGCTAATTACTTCCATTCAAAGCACTCCAAACAGGAACAGAGAATGGTGGTGCTCCAAGAGGGTTTTTTATTGTGTTTCCTTTGTGTAGTTTAGGGAAAACAGACAACAGGAGTTGTTTGAAATTAAGTTTTAATTTACTATCCTAACATGATGAGAAACAATTAGATTCAAGGTAATTACTGTAAACAGTTATTATAATTTCTTGTAAAACATTCAACTACCTGTACATCTGTTAAAGTCAGTTGAGACCTGTACTTTTCTTTTTTTTTAAAGAGAAGGCTTAATGTTATTATTTAAGGGCCAAACTATTTTCATGAACTCTTCAAAAAGAAGTAGCTATACCATAGACACCACTGATGGAGAGCACCTGTTGGGGCATGCACCCCCTTGACAAGACTGAGTGGGTGTATCAGCAAACTGTCTGAAGAATTGTCTAGTCTAGTTTGTATTTACAGAATCTAAAAGGATTTTCCTCAAAAGAAAAATAATACGAAAAAAAAATTGCAGCCGAATACTGGTTTTCTTATATTTGTTCTGTTTATCAGGATTCTATCCCTACTTGAAGCATGAGGAAAATACTGTCTTGTTAACGTCTTTTTATCAAGAACAGTATTTTTTTCTTTGACACTGGACAGAGTCTGGCCTGGCCTAATGCACAGTTTTATACCACATTTTGACAGGCACACAAAGCAGCCGGAGTTCCACCACTTCTGTGCCCTCAAACACACAGCTCTTGGTTCTTCCTCTTCACACAGGTCTCCAGCTCTTTTTCTGATCTTGGCCCATTTGTCTCTTATGGAGAGTTTGGACTATTTTTGCACCAGCTGATGGTTGCTGAGCCCACCCTGGTATGCTGTTTGGGTTCTGGTTCACCTGAAACAGGTCCAACAAGCACACACAGATTACATTAGTTTCTAAAAGCATAGAGTAATGTGTTGGGCATTTTTTTCAACAGCACGTGACTTCCACATGTGCACCAGTGTTTCCCACACCAAACACACATCTTTAGCTACCAAAAAAAAACAAAACACAAACACAGGAATGTGTTGTTGAGTTGTCCTACCATTTATGAGCTTCATCTCAGCTCTAATATCACTGCTACAGAGAAGACAACAATCTGTAATGCAGGACAGGGAAGGGTAGGGGACCTGCCAACAGAAAGGTTGAGAGCTAGTCTCTAAATGTTGGAATGTGAAAGAGGAATTAGAAGCCCATTTTTTACCCTCCTAAATTTGACACTTTACTAGCTCAGTCCTGCTCTGGGAGGGCATTTCCTCACAAGCATTTGCCTTTTAGCTTGTAGTAACTTAAAGCAGCTTTGCACAGGGCTTGTGCAGTTGATTGAAATGCTGCCGACAGCCTCTGCAGCTGACAGGAAAACTTGCCATGAGCCAAGGTGGTGGCCACGAGCTGCTCTCTCTGATGGGATTTCACAGCTCTCAGACTGTCCCGTAGGCCTGCTGCATTTTACCAGTGACATCACTCACCAAATGTGTATGAACAGACAGACCTCAAAGTGAATATTCAGCTACTGTACCAACAGAGGTGTACCTCCAAAAGGTAAGGAAAAAGTGGAAAGCAAAGAAAAAAAAAAACAAACCTAAAATAAATACATTTCTTTAAAAAAGTTTTGAAGTGGTTTCATATAAGAAAACTCCTTTCTTACAGTTTTCCCTTTGAAATACTGGTGTCTTGCGATCCCAATATATAAAAACATTTCCTTTTTTAAAAACTGACATATGGCAAAAATTGGTAGCAGTAAATAAACGCACATAAACCTAAATCCTGCCATCCAAAATGTTAGGAAAAATGACAAAATAAAATACTCTCTATATAAACTATGCACAGGTGTGTAGCATATTACAAGCAAAAAACATATCTTGCAATTATAAGCCCACAATATTTTTTCAGTTGTCTGTAATTACATTTTTTATATGTTTGTTTAGTAATATCAATCCAAGACATCATTTTGAGGATATAATTAACTGCATGTTAGAACAGGATGTGTTAGACTTTTTGTGTGTTGAGAGACAAAAATCTCCGTTAGCTGTATTTAAGTGCCACCTAGTGTCCCAATGCACCAATTTCAATCAGAAAACTCTCAAAATTTTCAGAGCAAAATCAAATTGCAGGGTTTAAAAAGAATGAGGATCACAATGTTCCCATTTCAGTGCTAACATTAAGTCCTTAATCCATATGGACAGTATATACAGATCTCAGGGTCTCACTGGCAGGTATCTAGTTTTCCAAATTTTTATAGCAGTGATCCAACAGAAAACCCACATATAAAGATAGAAGTATCTAATGGAGACAGAATCTGGGTGGAAAAAGGGATTTTTATAAAACATATTAAAGGTGGGTTTTTTTCTGAAAGATCCATAACATAACTGGAAGCTAAGGCAGGAGTACACATGACATGACACACATGTAGCGGTAGGACACACTACAGTGAGGTGCCAATGCATTCAGATATGCAGGAGAATGCCTTTCCCCATGTACACGACTTCCTCCCCCAGCTCTGTCCGCTGACCATGACACCATAGGGTCTGGAACGTCACCTGGATCGTTCTGGAATGTCACCTGGATGGGTCAGGATCAGCTGTCCTGACTGTGTCTCTCCCATCACCTTGTGCATTCCCAAAAGATGGGGTAGAAGCAGAAAAGGCCGTGACTTTGTAAAAGCCCTGACCAGCAGAAATAAAAACATTCCCTGAGTTATCAGCTCTGTTTCCAGCACAAATTCCAAACACAGACCCAGATCAGATACTCTGAAGAAAATTAGGTCCACCCCAGCCCAAACCAACACATGGGGATTTTTGGCTGTTACCAGCACAATTTTTTTTTTTTTTCAATAAATTTACAGTTTATATTCTTGACAACTTCAGAACCAATCTAGGTTAAAAGAAGAATTTATAGCTCAGTAGCTATGAACTTCACCCACTGTCATATAAGGCAGCCATAAGAATATTATGGCTTCCATCCCGTCTCTGTTTCTGCAACACTGAACAATTGATATTATCTGTAACTCAACTGAAATGCTCTTGGCATTCTCGTCACAAATGCATCTATAATGGTCTATGTAAACCAAACTTCAGTTTGTCTCTTTTCTTCCTGAAATTCATTAAATGCTATAAAAAAAGAAAGATAGCAGCCATTACTGAGAGCTGGCGCAGCTCGAAGTAAAATATGCAAAACACTTGGGCTTCCTGTTACATTTGGTGTGACCCTAACAATTAGCTTCTCGCACCATTGGAAATGAGGAGTGACTCCTACGCCTCTGTGACATTTATTGGAAAGTCTTGTCTTTAAATCACAATTATAAAAAGAAATTAAAACAACTTTTTAAGTACTATTTATCCTGACTGCTACAGTAAGCAAGGGTAAGTTGATAAGTACGTTGAAGACATTCTACTTATGTCATTAAGTGAATTAACATGCATTTGTTGAAGAAATATAAAATAGGGGGGAAATAGAAAATATAAAGAGATGAAAAACCACAAGAAAGCTTCTGATCAGCAGTAAGAAAAGTTTGTGATGAGGTGTCTTAAACTAGGATGAGAGAATGCTTAGATAGAAAGACAAGCACTTTCAGAGCAGCTTTTAGAAAACTGCAGCTGCATAAATCTATTGGTCACGAATGAAATGGATAAAAAATATTTTTCAGCTTTATCTAGCTTGGAATTTTTTGGTTTGTGTTGTCCGTGAAAGACAAAACATTTACAGAAGACAAAAGAGGTGGATTAATTGTGCTTTTTTTTCTATTTGGAGTATATTTTGATGTAAGTTTGCGTTTAAAGGACTAGACTCGCCAGCAACCCTTCAGCTTTGAGGCAGGGAAGGAACTCAGCTCTGACACACGGGCAGGATCACACCAGGTTTGGAAAACATGTGGAGAAACGGGCTGGCGCTGCTGGGCGCTCTGCAGGGTCGGACACGGAAGGCTGTGCCTTGCACAGAGGGAGGAACGCTTGTTTTAAACGCAGATCCCGCCAGGAGATCCCGGCACCCCGGACCGCGAGCTCTGTGAGGGCGAGTCCGGGCACGCACCACCCATTGCCCGTGCCCACCCCTCAGCGCTCCCGCCCCGGGCCGTGATTGGCCCCGCTCCCCCTCGCTCTTCCAATCCCAGCAGAGGAGCCGCTGCCCGCCCCCGTCTGATCCCGCCCACCGGAGCCGCGTCTCGGCTCCACCTTTCCGGCCGTCTCCATGGCAGCGGGGGCGGGGGGTGTTTCAAAGACATCCCGGAGACCAGTGCGACTGGTTGCTTTCCTTTTCGAAGCCGGCGAGGCTGAAGGTAAACTAGCTAGTATATGTGGTATTTTATTATCATTTCCTGACCTATTCTCCCGTAATCATACGGGATGGTACGTTTCAACGGAATCGTAAATCCATTCCCCCCCCCCCCTTCCCAATGGTAGGGCGCAGGCGGTGCGCGGCCCCGCTGCGGCCGTGGCGCTCCCGCGCTGTTAGTGCCGGGGCCTGAGGCGGGGCTGCCGCGGGTTCTGGGGTAGAGGTGCAGTCCTCGGCCTGCGGGGCTTCACTGGAGCCGCCAGAGATCTGGGGACTGCCACTGGAGGTTCATCCGGGCTGCCTCAGGCCTTGGCATTCGCCCAGGGCAGCGGTTGCCCCACGGTGCAGCGGGCGGAGGATGCTCAGGCTGGTGCCGGTTTGTCACTCACCGTGGTGCTGGCTTGTTGCTCCGGTTGTAAGCAATAGGCGCCCTTAAAGACAGGCGCTACGTGCGGCGGGATGCTCAGGCTTCTGTGCTGGTAAAGGTGTGCGGCAAAGACCACGAAGTTCCTCGGCTGAAGGAAGGAGCGCTGAAGGGACGTGCTCCATGTTAAACAAGGTGAAGCATTAGCAACAGGCCAGGTGGACAAAAGTGTTTTCAGAATGTGGTAAAACATATATCCCTAGAAAATGCACCCCAGCGTCAGCAGAGACCACGTGTAAATCGCTGGTTTCAGAGTTAGGTGTGACACGTGATAGTGAGGAACCCTTAACTAATGTTATCTTGATGAGTTGTTTTAGTTCTCCCACCTTTAGACATGAACATGTGACAAGTTATTTTACTTAATGTAACAAGAACGCAGTCACCTCTGAGGTAAAAGAAAAATAGCTAAAACGTGTTCAGTCTTTTGAGAAATGTTGTAGGACCTTTATTTGCATCAACGGGCTCTTGATCTCAATAGCTCAGGAAAAAACCCAGTAAGTTTTAAACAATGTAAACATAGTTTCCTATGAATAGGTCCGTGTATCTGTGAGAAGTAGTTTACAAGAGTAACTGTGTTCAGTGTAATGTGATAAAAGCCAGAAATCAGTAATGTAAACAGTAATAGACAATTTATGTAAGCACAGAGTGTGTGTGTGTAAGCATCTGAAACTCGAGAAAACTCAGTGCTGAATCTGGAACTGAAAAAAATTTTGTTTTCATAAATTATTAGAATACAGTAGCATTATCCTGACACATATTGTGAACACTAGTAGTGTGAATGTATTCAAAGCATATTGTTGCAATGTCTTGAGGCAAGTTTTGTGTAGATAGCTGGCATATAGATATGATGTGTGCAGCTTTTTAACCAGAATTGTTCAATACTGGAAAATGCATGTTAATGTACATCTTCAGAAGATTTTAATTTCACTTGGTTTTCCTTTTATAGAGTACAAAACGGGGGCAAACAACTGAAGATGTCATCCTGTTTGGCTCAGGAGGTTCACCTTGCTAGAAGACATGAGGAGATGTGAGTAGTTGTGCTCTGCCTCTCAGCGGTTTGTGTTGGGTCTTGTGATATTCTCCCTCCGTGCCCACGGCCCTCGGTGCCAGTGAATCTGAGCTCTGCACAGCACAGTGGTGCTTCAGCAATGGACTGGAGTTCCAGGAGGTGGCACTCTTCCTTCAGGAACCATGGGAATTAACATCCTTGCCTGCCGTTAAAGGGTATTTAGGTTGATGAGGTTTTTGACTTCCAATGGTGGTACTGGTTTAAGATCTCCATTGTTGGCCTGTCACCGTTAAATTCCTGTTTGGCGAAAGTAATTGGATTCTCTCACTCAATGCCTCAATTATAGAATTGCTTCTTTGTTGCCCTGTAAACTCAAATTGTGAGGCAAATACTGTAGTGATTCAGGAAAATTTGCTTTTCTTGTAACAACAGTAGGTGCCAATGAGCGAGTGTAGTAATGATCAAGTCACCCCAACCCACCCTGTCTTTCCCACTTGTGGGAGATTCAGTGTTTCTAAACACCTCAGCATTTGAGGACTGATGGTTGCAACATTATAGCTTGGTGCAAGCACAGCAGGTGATGCCTGCTTGTACCTTTTCTCTCCCCCAGCACACCCACCCTGCAGCCGGCTTAATTAGCCCTGTAGTTTTGAGAAAAGTGGGTAAGGTAAAAAGGTTATTTTCTAGCTCCTGAGCAAAATGTTCTACCCACTTAGCAAAATGTTTTCCTTTGTAGACTGTCTCAGAGATCAGAGCTGCTACAGCAGATGGAGACTTATCTAAGAGACAAAAAGACTAAAAAGACATGGCAAACTCAAGCAGCTGATGCAGCTCGTAAAAGGAATGCAGCACTTTTAAATGTAAGTTTCTGCAACTACCAGGAACCACATCAAAATGTCACGGTTATGTAGCTTAGATAATTAAGAAAAAAAAAAAAAAAGTGTTTGCTCTATAGTTGTCATTTGAATTCTCTTCTATATGATTCTCTTTTCTGGAACTTGCCCAAAAAGTATTAAATGACAAGTCTTTATTATCCGATGGCATCACTACCTATTTCCCGTGCCCTTCTTATAAAAACCTCGAGGTGGCAGCTGCTACTATGTATTTTTATTTTTTTTTAAGCACATGTAGAGATGTAACACATGCTAGTACACGTCTGCCTGAGAGAACTTGGGGGTCTGTCAGGACTCACAGCCCCTCTGCACTTTGATTCAAGACACTGGGGATATGTTTGGAAATGGGCTGACCAGGCTGCAGTGCTTTGGGCCAAGGGTACGAACTGTTCTACTGTGGTTAAGTTGTGGAAGATGTTCTCAGTTTAATATTTGTCTCTGAAGAGGTGTAGAGTGACTTCAAGGATTTTACTTGTAAGTCTGTAAAAGCAGTGTTTGGTGTTTCTGACTCTTCATAGGTGTGACACCATTAATAACGCTTATAGCTTTTCTACATACCTGTTGTCATATTTAGGTAAGATTTGTTTCCAAGGCAATTAAAAAGATCTAAGTTTTATGGCAGGAACTGGAATACTGAAAGGCTCCTCTGGAACCCCTAGCTCAGGCGTCTGAGTTTGAAGAGATGCACTTGACCACTGACATGATGCATTTGAAAAATGTGTGTCGATTTTTTCAGGAGACTGAAAACTGAACCTCCTGTGCCTTTCCTTTAAGAAAACTGAACCTCCTGTGCCTTTTCTTTAAGAAAACTGAACCTCCTGTGCCTTTTCTTTAAGCTCCTAGCTATTAAGGGTCCATAATGCATGTATTGTGTTTATTGAAAAAGTAAGTTTTATCTAGAAAATTACAAGATTAATTCATGTCACCGGAATTTCTGTGGGTTTTGTTTCATGCAGAGCCTGGTTCAGATTTAAAATGTTCACATTTTGGATGGGTGTGATTCTATCGCGTTACAGTTTGTATTTAAACAGGAGATTTATTTAGAGAGGGGCAGACAAGGAGAACAGTTAGCCAGGAATGCCTTCTTAACTATTCTGTGGCAAAGAAGATTTTTCAGCTTGTGCTGGTGAACTGGTACATTCTGGACAGGGGCAATCAAGCCCCTCTTTATTGGGTATAGTAAGTGCAGGTGCTTCAGTGAGAGGCTGAGGACAAGTGGATGGTTTGGGTGCTTTTTCCATAGCTCTTACTCTGATGATTTAGTAATTTCAGCCATTATAACTCTCATTTTCCACAGGCATTTTAGGTTAGATTTTTACATTGTAAATATAGGGTTTTATAAATTATGTGTTTATGAATACATTCTCGGGCAAACACAATAAATGCAGAGTATATTTCTCCATCCTGAAAGCTTAATTGTATTGGAAATGGTAACAATAGCTCAGACATATACAGAGTGTAAATATTTCTGCAGTTAAACAGATATTTGCTATCTTCTGTCACATCCTCAAAATTGTTCCTTTCAAGTGTCAAAAATGTTGGTGTTTGTACAGAAAAAAAGCAAAAACATATGTACCAAAACAAATTCTGTTGCAGGATAAAATAGCATAAATCAATTTAAATCTATTAATTTTATCCTAGTTTTAACAAGCATGCACTCCTGCAGATGCTTTTTGATAACAGAAGAAAACAGGAAAAAAAAATCTATGCAGCATAATATATGAGAAGCTTGAAAACAAGACTGATTAATGTGCCAGCTTCAGAATATTGTTCCTGATACCAGGCACTGTACATTTCACAGTTACCATGTGGAGAGTTGTTGATTTGGCCTACTCAAAAATACATGGACATGACGAAGTGTTATTTTTTTATTTGCATTTCTGGTTTTCTGCATGTAAGCAAAATCAGTTGTTTTCAGTAATAGATCATAGCAAAAGCCATTTTTCTTTCTCTGTGCTAGTTGGAATTTATGCACAGGAAAGATTGCGAAATTAATTTAAATTCTAATCAGTAGGAAGCAAGGAACTAACCTTTTTTTTTTAATTGAAATTTTGACATTATGAGCATTTGTTCAGCATTTTAGCATAATTATCAGAGTATTTTCCTCAATGTCTTTAGAGGGAGACTGCAGATTAGGGAAATCTGTATCATTTGGTGCTTATATAATGTTGTCGTAATAAAAGCAGAAATTAGACTAGTATTTGTAATCTAATTTATGACATTTGTTTCTCAGTGATATTTCTTGTGTTTAGAAATATGTATTACTGTGCAACAGCTTGTAACATGAAATAGAAAAGAAAGAGTATGCTATATAGTAATTAGTACTGGAAAGGTAATTTAAAATAAATTTGCTTTCCTTCCCGGGCATACAATTCCAGAATTATTTAAGTGTGATTGTGCCAGACTGATATCAATATAAGTGACAGCTGAATTTGGTCCCCCAAAAGCAATGCATGTGTCATGCATTCCATTTTACCTCTGGGGAAGGGTCTTGAATTGTTTTTGTTCCAGTCCTTGTGGTTTTAGGGGAAGCACTGTAAGATGCTCTCTTTTTTTCAGTACTGTGACATATTAGATTAGCTGGGTTTTTTCCAAGGAATTTTATACTGCTGATGTATTTATTTTTATATTGATGACAAGGATTTATTTTTCCTACTAAGCTTACCAGTTGTGGAGACACACAAGAAGTGCCATCTAATCTTTTTGTAGTTCCAGTTATTTTCTAAAGCATACTACACCTTCCAGCAAAAATTTCCTTCACTGTCTGTCATTAAATCAGTATTCTGGATGACAATAGACTGCACAACACAAACTGGAGTGAGCAATGAAAAGACACATCCAATATCTAGGCTATGCCAAAGTGACCTTCTCTACTAAGCATATATGCACAACTGCTGTCTCCTTCCTTGCCTGAAAGACATTCTTTTCCTATCACTATAAACGTTCCAGTTACTTGGCTGAGTCTACAAAGAAATAATGATTGATAATCTTCTTCCTGTTAAAATTCTTACAGTAATTAGGAGGAAGTAATCAGAAAGGAGGAAAATCCAATGGAAGAATATGAGGTGAACATTACTGAATGATCCTTTATTCAGTATGGTTTGTTACGGTGGTAACTTCTCCAGACTTGGCCTGAGCCATGCTGATGTGATCTTCCTTTGGTGCTGTTTGTGTGTTTCTGTTCTAAGTATGTGCAACAGAGAAATTCCTTGCTTAAGTCACTTAAATCTGTGTTGCTCTCTGTTATTTTGACATCGTAATTTCAAATGGCCTATGTCCTTTTTCCTGTTTCCTCTATGTGTTTATCCCATTAATCTTTTCTTACCTGAGAAGGGGCAGCCATTTGCTGCTTCTGAGAATTATTTTACTCATTCTCTAACTCCTGTAAGATTCCTACAGTGGTAAGGATTTTGCTGTAGAAAAGGGAGGAACAATTTTTCTTGGATTAGGTTTGTAATTATGTACAAGAGAATTTTTTAAAAGGAATTAATGAAATAGAATAAGATGAACACTAAATTGAACAATCTGACTGTATGTGTGTCACTAAGTTGAACTTCAGCAAGGCTGTTTTTTTTGCTTTTATTAATCATACTCTGCTGAACTAAACTTGAGCTGAACACTGTTTACTTATTGATGTATTCAGACTGGCTATTATTCAATACGAGTAATCATGTTTGGTCTCTCTTATGGATATGCTCCTCCAGAATCTCACTCTTCTTTTCAGCAGCAGTGGTGGTGAATATTTGGGAAGTCCCTTTGGGGAATTTCCTCTCTCATTTAGTTTTTCTGTTGTACTCTTCACACCCGCTCTCTGCTCCCAACTCTGCCATCTGCTATACTTTCTTTCCCCCTCCACTCTGTTCAGCTTTGGCTTCTTCACACCCCACTCCCACGTCCCTTTCTGTCTCTCTTCATCTGCCCACCACTCAATCTCTTCAATGTTTGGGTATGGAACTAAGCCCACAAGAACAGGTCAGAACTTTAAAGGGGGAGGGTGGTTAGTTTGGGGGCATGCTTTGATTTGTTTGTTGCTATTGATTTTTTTTTTTTGGTTGTTTCTTTTTTAAAAGATTTATTTGGGCCTCTGTGAATCCAGCACACATCTGCTGGACAAGCAGAAACCCAAATACTGATAATTTTTTTTGTAATAAAACTATGTGAGGTGCATTGTCATCCAAGCTTGTCTGGTGAACAGCTTGCTGCAGCTCTACATTTATGTGCACATGTTATGCATGCATATTAGCAAGTCATCTTTGTCTTGAGAAGTAAAGATCTTGCACATAATTTGCCTAGTTACTTTACAGTTACAGTAGCTAGAATACATACTTCAGTCTTATGCAGCACAGAAAAAGATGTTCCCTTCCCCTCTATTTCCTTAAGTTTTATACAACAGAATGTAGCTAATTTACCCTGGTGTCCAGAGAGAATAGCAGTGTTTACATCAAAAGTCTTACTTGGTTGTGAAAGGTGCAGCAAACATATTTAGCAGCTGTACAGTGTTAGTCTAAGTAGTACAAGTTGTATTTCAGAATGACTAAACAAATGTTTGAACTTCAGTGTTGATTTTTGAATGCTGTTTAGCTTTAGTGCATTTATTTAGTTAATTTAAATGTCTTTATATGTGTATTTTCCTTTTAAAATTCCAGGTGCTTGTTTTTAAAATATACTTTGCTTGTGTTTTAGGATATAGAAGCAGCAGAAAAAAGGCTGCAAGAAAGAAAGAATTTACTTCCACATCCTGATGCTGTTAAGTTAGAAGTAAGTCCTAGAACTCCGTCTTTTCATTTGTTTTCATTTGCTGTTTACCAAATATTTTGCGCCTTTTTTTTTCCCTGAAGCATGTTCTTAAAGTGAAAATAATTGATTTTAAAATCCAGTGACTGGTATAGCCAAAGGCCTATGTACTGTGTAGCAAGCTGAACCTAAATTCTGGGACAAGGTCCCTAGATTCTGGAGCATTCTGGTGGAAATATTTAGCAGCTTTCAGATCTATACAAACTTCTATTTAAAAATGAAGTCAAATATAAAATATTAATATTGTGAATAGCAGAAGATTACTGTGTTTACTATGTCAGAGCTATTGAGTTTGTTTTGTGTGGTCATCCCATTCTCAGTTTACCACAGACTGTCATCTTTACATTTCAGGGTCAACAGTTTATCAGCATGAACAGAGAAAATTTCACATCAATTATTTTAGAGTTGTATGGAAGCTTATGAAAAGTGCTGCAGCAGGAACACTCGGTTCTTTTTCTTTTTTTCTTCTCAACCTGCAGTCCCTAAAGCACTACTTCAAGATAAAATTTTGAGCAGATTCCCATCTGTTTCTTGCCCCAGTGGTTTGTGTGGTGGCTTGGTTCCCAAGGCACAGGAGCAGAGTGTCCCATGCTGGTTTGGTGCTGGGGCTGTGTCAGAGCAGGGCTAAGGGCCAGGTTTCAGTGCTGTCAGCTGTGAGGAGAGGTGCATTGTACCTCAGCTTCACACCTGCTGGGCATGTGTTGGCATGCTTAGGCTATTACTTAGAGGAGAGGCATCACTTCTTGTTCTGGTTACTGTTCAAAGTTTTCATCTGTCATTGCATTTTGTAAATAGCCTGCTGTGACTGTGACAGGGTGCACACTGGGTGTGCCCCTTCAGTGGCTTTTTAGTATTTCTTAGATATTTTCAGGCAAAAGGGTACATTCTTTCCTGAACACCTGTATGTTTTGAATGATGCTAAGGAAGATGCCAACCTACTGATGTTAAACACTCAACCTATTTTGACTGTGTTGAGCAGTAATTTTTTACTCTCCAATGACTTTGAAGACACCCCTAGAGTTGTTTGGGTCAGTCAGTCCCATGGTAGGTGTGAAGCTGCTTGTTGAGTGAAGTCTGCACAAATTGAAGGCTGCAGAGCAACTGCTGGTGGCTGCAGAATGTGCAGCAGTGGTGAAATTCTGGAGAGAACAGAGTTACTATTTGAAGGAGAGGATCCTATTTCAGCTTTTTTTTTTTTTATGCTTCTAGAGAAGAGTGCTATAAATAGTGGAAAAAGAAAACTTTCTTTCATGGTACAAAATTCTTGTGCATGCTTTGTTCCAAAACACTTCTGAGCATATTTCACTCAGCCATATATGTGTCTGTATTAATATACTCTGAAAGTTATGGCTATAATGGATCCCCAGCTTGCTGAGTCGGAGTAGTTTTGTGTGACAGCACATATGCTTGTCAAAAAAGATTCTTTGAGTAAATCTGTTGAAGAAAATATTTTTGTAAACCTGCAGGAGCCATAGTTATATCTGAGCTACATGTAAGGATGAAAATGATTAGCCAGGAATCTAATACTTTGCAGGGAGATCTTCAGTTTTATGCTGCACTTCTCCTTCATTATATACTTAAGTAAAGAAAAAAGGCTCATTACATATGTATCATAACTGTTTTCTACTGCAAAATTACATTTTTCTGAATGAACATCAATTACATGTGTGGATTAAAGTGATATCTTAGCACAGTTCTTAGATCATGTTATTTTGTGGGGAAAAATGATGCCTGGCACTTAAAATTTTCCTGAAAATCCTACAAACAGTTATCCTTAGGATACCAAGACAAAAATTATGAATGATTAATAACCAGATAAATAATGTGTTAAATTTATAACTCAGAGGCACAGTACAAAGCAAGAGGAAGGATTACATGATCCACAGTGATTGTCCTAGACCACACACTAAATATACATCACCTTTTCCTTATTATTTTAATTTGTGATCCAAATACTGAAGATGATTACTTCATCAGTGACTTATCAAGTCTAAAATTTTATTCAAATATTTTGAACTATAGTTCCACATAGTACTGTAAACTTTTTTTAGAATAATCAGTTTACATTGGTAAATCTGCAGCTTTCATTTCTAACTTTTATTTCCACTGCAAAATGAAATTTCAGTAACATACAATAACATTTTTAAATGTAAAAGTTGCTCTTGGAAAAGTATATAATCATGGAAAATAGTTTTTAAAGGTACTGTAAGGTCTAAACTGGTGTGTTGCTTACCACAAGAGGGCACATTCAGTCACTTCACAGTTTGTCCTGCAGAGTGAAATATTTCCAAGCTGATATTTTGTATCATACAAGAGATTAAAAATTTCATATGTTAAGTACGTTGTTATTTTCTGAATTACTTTACTTTTAAAGTAAGATTTAATAATGCTTTGAATTTTTATATTGTTTTAAACTGGCTGACACATATTTTGAAATTAAGTTTATTTTTTTTTTCTTATATCTTTCTCAGACTCTCTATTGGGCATCAATAAAAGAATCTCTTCCCGAGTGGGAAGAGTTTCTTTTAGGAAGAGCAGAAGTTCCTATTGACTTTAAGAAAACGAAAGCTACAAAGCAGAGCATAAACTACCCTGAAGAAGATTCACAAAAATAAACATTTTAGTTTCATTTTGTTTTGAAATTTATCACTTAAGCAGAGAAGATCATCCAGATCGGGCAACAGAATGTCATGCCATTAAACTGCAATGTAAATAATTTAAATGAAAATTCATTACATAGAATAATTTCATTCCATTGTTGCATTGTGTACAATTCCTTATTTTTATTCTGTGCTAGAGAAGCAATCCTCAAACGGACTTTTAGGAGCAAGAATGAGAAACATTGGTGTATAGATTTCTACCAATGCAATTGGGTTTTCAGTGTGAGAAGAGTATTATGTTATTTTAAATCCTCTGCTTCTACATATAAGTGCGATAAGTAAAGACAGATTCCTGCATTATCTTTCTTCACTTCAGTCATCTGTGCTTGCATGCCTGCTTGTGGATGAGGGAGAAAGGAAGAATTTACTGTTAGCAGGAAAGGCAGACTGTGCATCAGAGTAGCCTTGGTTTAGCACCAGGAATCTGTGCGAGAACCTTCATGAGAGCAGTTGTAGAAGGAACAAACTTGAATTTCTGCGTCTTGTTTTCCATGATTTTTTTGTCATTGCCACTTTCATCACTCATACACCTCACTCCAGGCAGCTTTTCCCAACCTCCTTCTGCCTACATTGTATTTCTTGTCCAAGGGGTGGGCAAACAAATCTCTAGGGCTTTTTGCTACTTTTAGGCTCTCTTAGTGCTGTTTTCATTCTGCTGATACAATCTACAAGTGAGAACTTTTTCTGACGCATGAAAAGTTTGAAAGAAGCTAACTGAAAGGTAACTGGCGGTGGCTGTCCAAGAACAAAGCATATACAGAAGATGAGGATATAATATTTTTATTTTCAGCCATTGAACAGCTTCACAGCTTCGTCCTACACAGGTGCAGTATCAGTGAGTTTTAATTGTACTGAGCTAACTAGGTATGAAAAATTCACAGAACTTCTGAAAGTGTCAGTTCAGTGGAAGATCCTTCCTGGTGTGTGACATGGCCTGCAGAAAATTAATCTTTCCTAAGCAAAAGAAGCCTAGAAAATACTAATTTTTTATTATTAAGAACCTGAACTTGAGTCAATATACTTTTAAAATTCTATCTCCTGCAACAACATAATTCCATCCCCAACCTGGAAGTAGTAGGAAAAAAAAAAGAAACCTCTGCCAGTGTCTGAGGATATGAAAATGTAATGATTGCAGATATTGCTAGGCTAGTAGTTATCTGTGCTGTGCATCTTCATCCTACATAGAGAGAGACTCCACTATTCAAAAACATATCCCTGTGCAGCATGAAGAATGACTGATACAATAAAATCAAAACTTTATATGCAATATAAAATTGTTGTATATTTTCCACAGGAATATTAAGAGTTGATTTTAAACTTTTTCTATTGAAGTGTCCATTAAACTGATAACTTTTTACAGGAACTGCCATCTTAGAATTATCCTGTTGAGTGGGTGTTGGTGTTTGTAACAATAACGTTGTTTTCATAATATGTGATGGCAGATTAGCACGCTTCTCTGCAGTGTTGTTAACAGTTGTAATTAAGGAATAAACAGTAAAGGGTGTCAGTCCGATGACAATTTCATCTATAGTGTCACAATACAAAATGTCACAAAATATTAGAACTGTTATATAACTACAAAAATATCAAATTAGGCTTTCATCTTACAAGCTGAGAGCTTAAAAAAAACTTGGCATAGAGATCATTGCAATTTTATACCTACTCAGTGTTCTGTCACAAAGACAACTTGGTAATATTTTCTTCTGTAAACTCACAATGTGATTTTCAATTTGATTTAGTGGGAATGTGTATGGATCTTACCGTTGTAGGGCTCACATTTAAAAAGCAAATAATTGGAACTGGTTGAGCACACAAGAAGGGAAAACCTTCATCATACATGATGCTCAGAATGAAAGGATGGATGAGCAGTTAGTTACTAACAAGGAATGGGATTCATCCTGTTCTCTGCTTCCAAAGGGAAATCACTTCAACAAAAATCTGGGCCCCTAAGTACTTTATTCGTGCAAATAATCAGGGTCTTTATCTCTTCCGACTCCGCCTAACCACCGGGACACGTGCAGATGCTCACTATCTCCTGGCCCTTGTGATTTCCCATGGAAGGAGATCTAGGTGTGTGGACATTGCCAAATTCTCACCCAGCCAGCTGCCATGCACTCAATGTGCATGAAAGGCACCTGCAAGCAGGGTTGGAGTAGTTACAGTGCTGCAGTTAGGTGCTCACATAGCGTGCCTGAGGGTAAAATGAAATTATCTTCAAAGAGGGAATTTAATTTTATTTCCTGCAGCATAACTTCAGAAGCAATAGGACAACTAGTTCAAGGAAAACTATGTAGGAAACATGTCCAGAAAAGGAAAAACTGAAGGAAGAGAAGCATTTAAAGCAGGAATGTGTGTAGGTGACTGTTCTCAGAGATAAGGGCCTTCATGTTGCCCTGTGGTATGAAACAAATGCAATTGCCTATGACTGTGAAATAGGACAGTAATAGGGGCAGGGGCAACACAGCACAGGAGCACAGGAGCAAGTGTCTGCTGAGTTGGGGCATGCAATGACAGGGACCATAATTGTATAATATCTCCTGTTCTACTTATATTTGTTGAGTTTAATTTACCATGGCTGGGTTAGCTTGATACTTGCCTTTTTATACTTGAGAAAGCAAATGTTAAATTTTAGTGTGCTTTAAAAAAATTTAAGAATCCCCCAAAGTGATTTATACTGATACGATTTAATATTGGTTTTCTATGAGATCTCGAATGTGTATATTCTTCACCAAGTCAAGGCAGTCACCTCAAACATATTGATTCTATGTAGTTATACCTGATCATATTCCAACCTTTTATATATATATCAAAAAACCTAAAATATAGAAATTACATCATATATATCTTCTGTAAATTCTTACTCATTGTAAATTTTTTTCTCAAAAAAAACCCCTCACCACACCCGCAAAAAAAAAAGAGAGAAAAAAACAGAAACAAACACAAACAGACAACAACAACAATAAAAAACGCCAAACTTTTTACTCTATAGTCTTGACTTGCTGCTTGCCCTTTCATGTTACTATATATATATACATAAGGTGCAGTGGTCCTATGGGCCTGTTGCTCCTTGTGCTTTTCTGATAGGTGAGAGACAGCAATTGAGTAAAGAGCAGTGAGAAAACCCAGAGTTTTTTTCCTGTTTGTAAGTTAATCTTGGAGAATCTTGCAAGAAGAAATAATTATTCATACTTTTCTAGGTTAATGCACAGATGAGTAACCCCAATACTAACCCAGGAGTGCAGCCTGTTCACCCATCTTGTCACCTCTACCATCACATTCCCAAGCTTTTTTATTTTCTCAGTAATTCTGGCTGTGGGGGCAGGAGCAGAAGGCAAGGCATGTTACTTTTCCCTAGCATAAGAAATTTCTTACTCTGCAGAATCTTTCACAAGTCTATTAATTTAATTTGAGAATACATTTGAAATAGTAAGTTGTTTTAGACGTATATCTGACACTATGGTATCCTCTTGATTGTATTTATTCGGGGTCACATTTTCGTAGAATTTGGGAGCTAATTTCTGGGCTGACCTTATAGTTCTTCATTTCTTGTCTTTTTCATTCACATAGAGCAGGTTGGGGATGCTCAGTTTGAGCTTGTTGGTACTGAAAAATAAGAAAACCAAATTTAAAATTGAATGTACTTTCAGAGGTTATATCTGAAAGAAAACATTATTTACTCCATAATGGTAATTTTCATAATATTTTAATAGTTGTGTTCAGATACAACTTGACCTTAAATATCACCCCAAATGCAAGCTGTTTTAACATATTTGTAATGCTAAGGTCTTCATTACTGTGATATTCTGTTTGCTCAAGGATTATAATCCACGGATATACTGTGTTATAGCTGAAATAAAGCTTTGATCCTGTAGTCACTACCTCTTGGATCTCAGTGTTCGTTGCATGTATGTGTTGGATATAAGTTGGTGCCTGCTGCAGCCAAGTGTGAACAGCGAGTAGGCTAGTGATAAATACTTTGCTTAGGTATGGTGTTTATTTTCCTCTGACTCTGATATGAAATATTAATCTGCTGAGATTAATGAAATATTAATCTCAGAAGTTTAATGATGAAAAATCCGAATGTAATGAATCTCAGATCGATTGTTTGCACTCTTCCTATTGTTTCATAATGTGTAAGCTAAATTACTTCAGATACGCAATTACTAGGAAGATGTAGATATAGATACTTAAACACTTGCTAAGGAAACAGGTGGGGGAAAATGGTTCTTTAGTACATCCTCCTGCTGTGTGAAACTCTTTGTCTTTGCTATAAATAGGGTGATTTAATTTGGGAATTTGCTACTCCTTTTAAACACAGTTAAAACAGCTCTTGAAAATGCGCTAAGCTGTACCCGCTGTGTATGTAGCCTTCCAGTTGTAGCTTTTACATTTGACTTACTTTGAATACGTCTGTTTTTAACGCATACAGATAGAAAGTGTGCTCACTTCTTCCCGTAAGTTTTATCGCTGTGATGATGATCTTAAAAATAAATGTGTGGTGTTCTTTCCCCTCACTCTCAGTCGTATCACCTACCAGAAAGCCTAATAAGCAACAAAATAGTGTGAGACAGTATTTACATCACACTTTTGAAACAGATTCAAGCAGAGCCAGCTGCTGTAAGATTATTTTACAAATCTATTGTAAATTAATAAAAGGAAAAATTGCCTTCCTTTAGGTAAATTACAGTCTCCTTTACTAATTACCGTAGCTTGAAGCCGCAGTAAATAAATACCTGCTTCACTGCAGTGAATGAAAATGAGAAATGTAATTTTGGTAACCAGACTTGCCTTTCTTTACCCATTTAGTACGTATGCGTTCCAATAGCTTCATTCACGGAGCTCTGACTGTTGCTCAATAAAAGCTTCCGGAGGATAATGTGTTCAAAGTGAAGCACATGCCGGCAGCTTTGTTCAGCGGCGGCCAACCTGCGCTCTGCGCTCCGTGGCCGCGCTCGCCCCGCGCCCCGCCGGAGCGGGCTCTGCCCGAGGGGCAGCGCTGCTTCGAGCCGGAGAAGCGCCAAGCCAAGCGACTGTGGGAAAGGGAGAAAGGAGGGGACGAAGAAACCCCAAACCAACCAAACCCCGTTTCTCGGTGGTTGCCCAGTGTGAAATGAGGTCCCTGTGGCGCGGGGGGGGACAGGCGGGTGCCGCTCGCTCGGGATCAGGGCGCGGGGACTGCGCGTCGCCGGGAGCGGTCCGCTGGGAAAGGGAACGGGAAGTGCATTGTGTGTGTCCTCCCTCACTCAACGGCGCCGAGATTCCCAGGAAAGCTCTGGGCAGCGGGTTTGATTCCTTGGAAACGCTCGTAATAAAGATGTTAACAGTAAAAAACGTATCCGTAAATCCCTAGGAAAAAGGTTTGCCTATGTGACCCGAAGTGTCCCCAGAAAACTGGAAGCTGTATTTAGAGGGTGCTTAAACTACTGCAGCCGCTTTGCTCTATTTCTCGGACGTTTCTTTGTATTAAGTTTCCGGGTACACTTGGCTTTTTCATCTATAATTAGCTTTCTTTTGCTGGATTCATTGATAGATACGATAATCCAGTGTTGGTAATATCACAATTCATTAACATAATGAATCAGAAGGAAGAGGCTGATAATAAATCAGAAAGCTTCTATTTATGTGAAATATCTTGGCAACTGGCAGCAGTGAGGAAGGCAGTAGAGGGAGTATCAGACAGTTAACGGGACCTCAGGAAGGCGACTGCGGGAGGTCTCAGGTGCTTTCTGCGCTGTGAGCGCCTGAGCCCTTCACAGGACAATCGTGTCCATTGCAGCGGCGCTGATGTGGGAAAATACCTGGCTCCCATGGCCTCGCTGTCCCGAATGGTTCAAAGCACCCATCCCCGCCGTGTTTGGGCTCCCGGCCGCCGCTGCCGGAGCAGCCCCGCGGGCTGGGACGGGGGCTACCGCTGCCCCCCGCCCCCGCCCCCCCCACTGCTGTGGCTCCGTTGCGGGCATTGCTCGCGGGCTGGGGCGGCCCGGAAGGGGTCGAGGATGCTCCGAGAGGCTCGGCGAGGAGCCGGGAGAGGCGAAGCGGGTCCAGCGAGGTCCCCACTCCTTGTCCCATCGGCTGGGAGTACTTCTGCTCCCAGATCGAATCTCTTTTGAAGTTTGTCATCGGCCTGCTTCTTCTGCCAACACAGAAGACGGTAAAGATGCAAATATTTGTAGAAGTCAAGTTTTGTGTTGTTTCGGGCTTATACACCCAGAATTATGGGAGCGGACCTTTTCTGTGGTCTGACAACATTGTCCCCATTGGGGACACGCTAAACAAGCGTGGGGACTAAACATGCTCTTACCGGAGTCACTTTAAAACAGAGTTTAAGATCACTGGCGACTTGAAGCACCCGCGCTGAACGGCTGTTTGAGCTCCCTGGGGAGCACGGCCGAGGCTCCCTGAGGGCTGAGCCACATGGCCCAGTTGGAGCTTCAACACCCTACGAGGAGAGGCAGCCCGTGAAACAGAGAGCACAGAAGTCTAAATGTACCTCTTTTTTTAAATTTTAAATTTTTAATTGAGGGCACGTGTTGTCCATGATTCAATCAATTAAGCAATTGCAGTAAATCAGTGAGATATATACAAATAACACGAGGCCGGTTACGGCTTTGGGCTAGGCAGGGTTAGCGATAGGAGTAGGCTAGGAGTGGAGTGAAAAGCTGGGACAGCGTCACCTGGAGAATCAGGATGTGTGGTAGAAACCAGCTGGTAAGAGCATTTCCCCCGCCCCCTTATATGTCTCTACTAAAGCCCCGTGGTGATGGTGTTGGTCAGCCTGTTGGTACAGCCCTGTACCCGTGAGAGGGCTGGTGAGAAGGATGGCAGCAAGTGAGAGGTGGGAGGGTAACTGGTTAGGGCAAAGCTGGCCGTGGAGTGAGGTCTGTGTGCAGGAATCTTCAGGAAAGGAAGGCCATGGAGTGACCATATCACCAGGCAGTAACCCTCCAGGACTGCAGTCCAAGGGGTGGGTGTCTTTCCCTGCCGGTGGCCCCCTCTGCCTGCACAGCCCCAGGGTCTACCTGACCCTTGCCATCCTATCTGCATGTGGGTCGCAATGGGTCTAAAGTACCCGGGCAGGCAGGCGGTAGCCCTGGCTGTGGCCGCTGTCGGTGCCGGCTGAAGGGAATGCCTTCTCTGGGACACGCCGTGCCGTCTTGTCCCTCGGGTGCAGGGGCAGCAGCCTCTGGACCCTTGGTCTCTCTCCAGAAGTCTGCCGTGGATGGCAGTGCAGCGCCGGCTCTCTGGGGGTATCCAGGGTACAAATTGGAAGGGGTTGGAGGGGACCTGAGGAGAGAGGCGGGAGGTGTTAGGGGAGTGGACAGTAGCCACACCATGGGCAAGGCTGGGGAAGGAGTACAAGGGCTGGCAGCGAGAGCCTAAAAGAACAGAAGTGCCCTGATCGCAACCCTGGGAGGGTGAGGCCCATGAAACCCGTCCCTGGAGGGGACCTTCGTGGGTGACAAGCAGCGGTGGGCTGGCACAGTCGAGGCCCAGCAGGCTTACTTAAAAATCATGCAAATACTTCCGTAAAACGGCTTAAAGCGGCAGAAGGAACAAGTCCTGCGGGCACCTGGGCGTCCTGGGGGACACGGCGGTTTGGGAAAGGCATGCGTCAATTTAGCCCTGGTGTTGACTTAAGCGAAAGTGCTAAGCCATTCCTAAACCTAAGTCAATACAGACTTAAGCCAAAATTGTTATTAACGAGCTCTAATCTTATTTAAGAGCCTCCGAGCGAGCCGTGTCTACACGACGCGCTCTGCCTTGCGCTGCGCTCCGCGGTGCCCGGTCCCCCCTGGGGGGGGCCACAGCCGGGGCAGCGGGAGGGGTCGGGCGAATGCAGCCCCGGGGAGGAGGAATGCAGCGGATTTCGGGGAGAGCCGGGCCACCGTGATTTGGGCTGACCGGTGATCTCTCTCCGCGGGATAACTTCTTAAAACTGTACCCAGCTCGGCTGCCCTGGGGCAGTTCGTGTCTGTGCAAGCGCCTCCGGGCCGGAGCTGCCGGACCCCCTGTGCTGTGCTCGCCCGGGGTGTAGCGCCGAGGGCCGGCAGCTCCGTTCGCTCGGAGAGGGACATGCCAGTACATTTCTTCCACCGTCCCAAAGGGGCAGTTGAGCCCTCCACTCCACCCCTCACTGGGGGCCTTTCTTTTCTTCCCCACAAGCTTTGAGCAGCGCTGTTTCAGATTGGCCTTTTTATGTTTGATATAAAGAATAGTTGTTGGCCAATTCCATCTTTTCATCGCTGCTCTCCAGGCCCGGGTCCAAGCGGCTTGTCAGATGCTCATTAACTCCCCCTTTGGCTCTTTCCAGTGTGTCTCCTAAGCTCATTGTGCCAAGAACTAGCGCTTCTTTCTCTTTACATGGCTCCCTTTCTCTGCTCCATCAGGGAGACAAATTACTTTCCAAAAGGGATCGCCAGGGATGGTTTAATGAGAATTTCTCCAGCGCTGGCCGTGGAAATCAATGTAGTTAACATTCGGTGCACTTAATTGGACTTTTCTCTTCTGCCTCCTTCAAAAAAACTCTGAAGCTATCCTGTTAATCTCTCATTTGTAATCAATTGTGTTGACTAAACAAAAGTCTAGGTCGTCCTTTCTTCCTGTCCCAGACAATCCTTTGTTGCCTCTAAATGCCTCATTCTTGAGTGCTCCTGGTCGTGTAGATGGGTCCGATTTTTGACAGTTCATTATTGCGCTTTTGTCCATTTAATCTCCCTCGCTGTGTTTTGCATGTGCATGCCTTAATGAGCTCCGTTGGCAATTAACATGTTTCTAGCAGCAAACCGGTTGCTCAGACGTTTGGAGAGCGGAGTGCAGGGAAAAGGGCAACGCAGCTGCCTGTGGGTTGGTCGCTTCCCGGTGCCCGGCGCGGTGCCGGGATGCACCTGGGAGCCGCCCGGTGCCGGGGAAGCGCTGGGCCGAGCCGGGCGGGCCGAGGGGGAAGCACGGAGGCACTGACACGTCGCTCTCTGCGCAGAGGCACCTCTAACCCTCCCCCCGAGGCACCGGCACCGCTCAATCTGTTGTGTGCGCGGCTGCGGCGCCGGGAAAGGGGTTTTTGTGCGGGCTTTGTGTTATTGAGGCTTGCTGGCAAGAGTGCCGAAGTGTGAGCAGTCGTGGACAGCAGAAACATCTTGTGAGGGAGAAGATAATTGGAGTCTCTGGCGTGTGTGTGTCTGACAGAGCCGCCCCTCCCCCGCGATCTGCGGCTTGTGTGTGCCGGGATCCGGGCGAGAGCCGGGGGGGTCCGGGGCCGGCCGGTGGCGAGCGCGCTGCCGGGGCCCCTTCCCAGTGCGTCCGGGATCGGGGGGAAGCCGGAGGGACAAGCGGTCCGGAGAGGGCTGCCCACCGCCCCCCAGGAGGGGCCAGGTGACCAAGCCCACCAGCGGTGGCGGACACGGCACTTTCAGGGTGCCCCGAAGATGCCCTTAGCCGTGACGGGGATGCCGCCCTCCCCCCCAGACGGCTCTGTAAACAACGCCGCTTTTTATAAAAAATGCGATAAGAACGCACTTCCTTAATTTCCTTCCTGGGAGTGGGTTTCGCGCTGCTCTCGCCCATCAGGAGAGCTGAGGAAGCAGCCTGCGCGCTGTCTGTGGGGCCCGCAGCCGCGCCTGGCTCCCGCTTTCGGCTCCCGGCTGGCAGCCCAGACCTTCCCCCGGCGCCCAAGGTGCGGAGAAAGCGGCGCTTCCCCCGGACCTGGCAGCGGGACCGGCTCCGTGGGCACCCATAGGGATGCGCACGCCGCGCTGCTGTCCTCCGGGACCGCGTCCTGCCGTGGCCTCCCCCGGCACAGTGTCCTCACCGAGAGAGGGGTCCCTCCCGCTGTCCCCGGCCCGTGGTTTGTCCCGCCCCGTCTGTCGCGGCGGCGAGAGAGCCAGGCTCGGCTCTGCCTGCCGGAGGTTGAGCCGCAGCCCCTTCACTTGCGGGACCGTTTCCCCCTGATAGGGTTTCCGGAGCATTGACTTATCAGTGACGGGGTTTGCATTTTTTTTTTCCCTTTTTAAAAATTTCCTTTTAACCTAAAACTCTCCCAATTTTTTTTTTTTTTACAAATTCGGTCATGATCTTTCCCCGCTGCCGGGATCACTGGACATGCTTTTTCGTTCTTCAAACCGTCAAAACGCTATTTCAGACACTAGAAAATGCAAACCCCGAGAAACTCTAAAATCACCCCGTCTCTACAGCGGGAACGCGGGGCCCGGAGCCCCGGCCCCCCGGCCCCGGCCCCCAGCCCGCTCCTTGGAGAACGCGGAGCATCGCAGCCTGTTTAATAATGAATCCAGAAACCCGGAGCGAGGGGTCGACTCCCGTTCCTGCGCTCGGCGGCGAGCTGTGCTCGTCCTCGCCTCCCTCTATTTAACCACTCAATTAGGCGGGGAAAGGTGAGCTCCCCATCACGCCGTCCCCAGGCATTTCGGTGCCTCTCTCGTTCCCCTCTTCATTGGCAAGCCCGGCCCGAGCAGCACGCACACGCCCGGCCTCCTCAATCTCCTTTCTCCGCTAGAATAATATTGTTCCTAACGACGTGGCCGGAATAGACACTTGCGTATTAAAAGTGAGGGAGGGGGGGAGATGAGAAGGGAATATTTAGTGTAATCCAAGTGCTTGATTATCCATATTCTGATCACAAAGAGTTTCTGAGGCCTGCTGGGAGTGATTAGATTAATGTAATGCGGTTTGAAGGGTCTGTGTTTTCTCTCTTAATTTGGGTCATTACTCGGAAAGCAAGCGTGAGATCATTTTATCTGCATGCAAGGAAAGATAGTCATTCAGGAGCGGTTTAAACACGCCGTAATGAACCGACCCCGAAAAGCGGCGCTGGGAAACTCCGAGCCGCCCCTTCGCGCTGCCGCTCGGGGCCGCGCAGCCCCGCCGGGGGTCCTGCAAGGGCTCTGACCCCGTTCCAGGGGGCGGCAGCAGCCCTCTGAAGCCGCCCGGCTCCCTCCCGCCCTCCTTTTGCTCCTCTGGTGCTGACGGCGCTCGGAGGGCCCTGAAGCGGCAGGGCCCGGCTCCGCAAGCCGCGCTCGCACCGGGGACAGCGCCGTGCAGCCCGCTCCCCGCTCGGGCCGGGGCCCAGGTGGGAAATGAGACACCTGCGAAGGGCCGGTTTATTGTCCCATGATAGATATAGATATAGATATATTCCTCACTTATTCGAGCGTACATTTAAAATGGAGATTTACAGACACGTATAAAGAGCGCTGTCCTGGCGCCGGGCGGGGGGCGGCCAGCCCGGCCCATCCTGGCCCGCTCCGGCGGCGCAACGCGCCATTAAATAAGATTCCTCTTATATACAACTGCGGCTCGGGGTCGCTTTGCTACCGGCGGCTGAGCTCGCTGGGGAAAGGACAGAGAAGCGAAGGCTGGTTTGGATAAATAGTGCTGGCCTGGTTGAGCAGGTCCGAGTGTGGCGGCGCGCCGGGCCCTTAGCTCTGCCCGCTGCGCCCAGGGTCCCGCGGCGGAGGAGCGCTGGAGACGCTGTCGTGCAACTTTCGGACATGCTTCTTTAAATCAAAGTTTCTGCAAAATCCTTTCCCGCAAGTGACACACGTAAAGGGCTTCTTGTCGTTGTGGGTGTGCATGTGGAAAGTCAAGTTATAGATCTGGTGGAAGGCTTTGTTGCAAATGGTACACTTGTACTGCTTCTCTCCGCTGTGGGTCAGCTTGTGGTTCTTGTAGTTGCCTGCGAGAGAGGAAGGAGATGGAAAAGGGAGTTACCCGAGGGTGCCCGGGCCGCACGGTGCACAGGTAAGGGGGGCGTTAGGAAGTGTCTCCACCCGCACCCCCGTCCCACTTGTCAAACTCGGTCCTCGTCAGCGCGGAGTAGCGCGCAACTGGCACGGCACAAATGAGAGGCAGGGTCAACCCGGTGACCCGCGGCAAACGGAGGGCTCTGGATTAGGACCAAGGCCCGGCACCTTTCATTTAAAAAGCATTTAGGGGGAACCGTCAGCGCTGCCCGGCGATGCGGCCCAGCTTAGAGGGAAAAGTAATTGGGAGCGGCGGCGGATCTGCCCGCGCCCCTCGCTTCCCCCAGCCGGGAGGGCTCGCCGCGTTTAATCCCCGCTAACGATGGGCGAGGGCCCCGGCGCGCCCCGGCTCAGCTCACCTTTCTGGTGGAAGCCCTTGCCGCAGAACTCGCAGACGAAGGGCTTGTAGCCGGCGTGGATGCGGATGTGGGTGTTGAGCGTGGAGCTCCTGTTGAACGCCTTTCCGCACTGGTTGCACTTGTGGGGTTTCTCCTGCACCGGGGTGCGAAAGGCCCGTCAGTGGGGGCTGCGCGGAGTGCAGGGGCGGCCGCCGCCTCCCGCAACCCGGCCGCCCCCCACCTACCTGGGTGTGGATGATTTTGTGCCTGCACAGGGTGCTGGCCTGGCGGAAGCCCTTCCCACAGACCTTGCAGACGAAAGGCCGGGCCCCCGTGTGCACCGGCATGTGGCGGGTAAGGTTGTAGTGCGCGTTGAACACCTGCGGGGAAGCGCCGGGGAGGGGAGGTCAGGCACGGCCCCGCCGCCGCCGCCCCCGGTCCCCCCGCCCGATGCCGGCGTCCCCCTTACCTTGCCGCAGACTTCGCAGGTAAAGTTTTTGGGCTTGCCCTCCGCCGCCCCGCCGCCGCCGCCCCCCATCTTGGCGTGGCCCTTGGGGGGGCCGCCGCGCTCCGCCGCCGCCGCCTCCTTCATCACCTGGTCCAGGTGTCCCGGCAGCCGCTCCTTGTGGGCGAAGGGAGGCGGCGGCGGCAGCTTCTCGGCCGCCAGCCCCGCCAGCTTGGCATTTTCCAGCAGGAAAAGCTTTTGGTGGGCCGAGAGCCCCCCGGGCGGCGGGGCGCCCAACAGGCCGGCCGGGAAGAGCTGTCCGTGCAGGAGGTCGGCCGGGTGGTACGCGGCGTCCAGGTAGTTGAAGTAGTAGAGGGAGCGGGGGGCAGCCGGCACGGCCCCTGCCTGGTGGATGACCTGCGGCTTGATGAGCCGGCCGCTGGGCTGGCCCAGGGCGAGCTCTGCCTTGCAGCAGACGCCGCAGTTGGCTTTGCAGAGCCCCGCACCGCCCCGCAGGCTGCTCTTCCACAGCTCCGAGTAGTTGAGAGTCTTGGAGGGCAGCTCGTAGCCCAGCGGTGGGATGGGGATCACGCAGGGCAGGGGCGAGCACAGGCTCAGCGGCTTCTTGCCTGGCTCCGGCCCCGGCCCGCCGTGCCGCTCCTCGAAGGCCGTCTTGGGCTCCGACGTCTTTGCCATGATCCGCTCGATGGAGAAGGCCAGGGTCTTGGAGGGGTTAGCAGTGGCGGCTCTGCCGTCGTGCCGGGGGCAGGAGGAAGGCATGACCGTCTCCAGCGACCCCGGGCTCGCCATGTCGCTCCGCCGTGCGGGAACTTGGTGTGAGCAGCGACTCGCTCCCGCGCTCGGCTCTGCATTCCAGAAAAGCCAAGAGACAAATCAATTTAATAAGCACCTTGTTCTCCCCCCACCCCACCCCCCACCGGCACCCCCTCCCTATTTACATTCAAATGAACATATTCAAGAACAATGGCACGTAGGGTACCAGATTACTGCTCATTAAGCGGAACACGCTAAAGTAACATGCAGGCTAGACCTTGTTAGTATTAAAAAAAAAAAAAAAAAAAAAAAAAAAAAAAGGAAAGAAAAAGAAAAACCTCCCCTAGCCCAAAGCCACCCAGCCGAGCCCCACCGATGGCCACGGTCCGGGAAATGCGGGAGCAGGGGCGGGGGGCACAGCGAGGGGCGGCGGGGCTCGCCTTGGGACCACTTACCTTTGCCCAGCGCCGGCGAGACTCATCCGAGCAGCGCAGTGTGGCCACAGTCACATTTTGATAGCAAACAACTTCCTGAGCGTCAGATCACGGTCTCGAACATTTAAAGCTGACATCATATGAAGTCACTTTGAGCAGAATGACATGGGGATGCCACCATGGATCTTCCCCAAGCCGAGGCGCCGGGCTGGAGCGCGGTGGGTTGGGGCTGAGAGAGGAAGACGAGCCCCCCCTCTCCACGCACAATTTCCTTCCAGTTTAAGACGCACAAATCGCTCATGTGCGAGCTGGGTTTTTCCTCTCTCTCTCCCTTCTTAAAAAGCAACTTGCAAAGCAGAGGAATCGTTTTGCATGTGGCAAATTAGAAGGCAAGTGCGATTCACAAGTTGAGTGGAAAAGAGTGCTCCAGTTCTTGCTGGGGTTAGAAGAGCCACTCCGAATGAGCGTGAGGATTTTTTCTCTCTCTCTCTCTTTTTTTTTTTTTTTTTTTTTTTTTTTTTTTTTTTTTTTTTTTTTTAAAGAAGGGGAGAATGATTTTTTTTTCTAAAGCAACTACCACGCAACCATGCTCGAGTTATTTTGGCAACCCATCTGCAATCAGCTCCGTTGCAACCGAGCTGGAAGATAATTAATAAATTGTCACTTATCTGCGAGCCTCTCCAGCATGTATAAATTAATAGCCAGCCCATTAATTAGGACAGTGTATTAATGTTAATTAAACTAAGTTTAATTCCAGCCCTCTCCCCTCTCAGGGTAGCTGGTGATTAGCCTTAAATAAATGCGGAGGGAGTCGTGTCCAGGACTCGATTTCGCTGCTGAAGAAACAAAATTTAAAAATAATAATAATAAAAAAGACCCGTGTTCAGCGAAGGGAAGTTCTGAAAGTTGTTACCCCCTAAAGGTGCCCGTTGCCCTGGGGGGCACCCAGGGAGTCTCCCTTGCCCTTGTAGCCCTTGTCCTGCCCCCACCCCCG